>JAJTUV010000143.1:600000-1060073 GCA_021653895.1 Mastomys natalensis
TTCACTGAAACTTGAGCAGGACTTTTCAATCAACAGTGCACTGTCATTTGTTTCCTTGAGCGCTGGTTTATTTAGCACACTTTTGTCATATAGTTAATTAGCTTGAGGAATGAGAATAGGACACTAGTTATATTCTAAGCAGGTATTCTTTGCCCTAGACAACCTTGCATATTAATCACAAGACACACCCAAACACCAAAAGTGAGGAGGAAAATCAGTTCAAATATTTTAAGGCTTTGGCCTTAAAATCTTAGGCTTGTGAACATCTTGGAGAATATTTTTGAAAAATCTAACCATCCAAATAAACTTATTTTTCTGGGATGCAAATGCATAAACAAAACGGTTGCATAAAGTGAGAAAGGCCTAAATCTTTGTTTGCTTCTATGTTATTTTTAACACGTTGCAATGTTCCAGTAAGTGATTTGAATTGCAATTTGGGAACCAACTAGGTCAACACAATAAATATGACAATTTGATGCTATTTGAGGATATTGGCATTTTATGAAAGAAATTGTCACATAGAGCAAATGATACTTCTGGCTTAGGTTTCATCTACCCCTCCTCCCCACCACCAATGGAGCTATCACTACCATGTTCAAAGCACTCTGTGGCCAAGTCTATCAGTGTTGTAGCAATTAAAAGTTAATATTTTTTGAGAAATGAAGGGACTTGATGTTTTCAGGTACTTTCAAGACTCCTTAGGGAACAAGAGAATGCTTGTCCAAGTGGCCCAGAGAGGAAATATGCAAACTCATTATGCAAATTTGGTGTTTTTTACAAATAACTTTTGGGGAGTGACTATGGTTTTACACTATAGCTTATGCTGGTCCTGCCTCTGCATTAAGCCTCCTGCCTCATCACCCAGAGGGCTAGAATTATAGGACTGAGCCACTATACCTGTCTCTCCAAATGATTTATATCCATCACCATCACTAGAACCTCACCCCTTACTGTTTCCATTTCCTCTGTGGAGTCTCACTATGGCAGTGGCCAGATATACTTGCATGTGGTTTTTTCATCCGAGAAGTTTCAGTCTCTTAGGGATTCCTCACTTTAGGTCAGAGATGTCACCCAAGTCTCCAAACGACTTTCAGGGATTACATAAGAGAAGGTATGTGCAAATGTTCGTTATGTAGATTAAAGTCCATATGTGAATCTGAACCCAAAAGAAGAATCATGTAAATACAGCAGATTTCATTTTCCAAAAGCTCAAACAATTAAAAATCAGACCCAAATAGGTACTACAGTAATGACTCCTGCCTTCCTATCTCCTCAGACATTCTAGGGTGACATATGTTAATTTCAAAAGGTATATATCATACTCTTTTACAATTCTCTTCCTCACTAAATGCTCCTATTTTCTCAGTTCCTTCTTGCTGACAGGTGGCTTCACCATCATCTACACTCTTATATACATGCTCCATTTAATAAAAGAATCAGTTTCAAATGATTGTTAGCTAAATGCAATGTTACAACTTGTATTTCCAATAATTTTAAAGACATTTATACAATAATAGGAGGAAATCTAATGTGGTAATACTGTTTTTGGACTATTTTAAACAGTTCTCACTATTAGATACCGGTCCTAATTATATGCACATAATACCATTTTATTTATGGTTGTTGTATTATAATCAGTTGACCTGCTACTACATAGATAGATTAAACAAGAGCTGCCAAGTTGATAATTTCTGAAGCTTGTCAATGAGTCTAGGAAATAAATTGTATTATTCTATCTAAAATTATATTTTGAAGTGTTTCTGTGTCTATAAAGGCAAATGGAGAAAAGGTTTAGTTTTAGCTACTGGAGTTGCCTATATTTCCTTTAAAATGTTAAAATGTTGTAGGTGTGGAATTAATTTACTGTATGCAGGTTCCACATATTTTCTCAAAGATGGTAAAAATAATACTTTACAATTCTAGCTCTCAAAATTTCTATGTCCTTGTAGGAGTATAAGATCATTTCTTCCTTAATTTTCTACTTTCCAATGTGTACTATGGAGGTGAAGCCATTTAAGCTGCAGTATAAGAGTTGTCTAGAAACCACTTGTGCACTGGGTGTTTTCCAGGCCTTGTGAGGAGAAGTGAGTCTCCTGTAAGGTCCCTCTGAACTCCACCCCTTCTCCTTGTGGATGGAAGGAGAAAGTGTACTCTCCTCTGCTGAAGACACGTGTAAGTTCTCAGTACCAGTTCTAGTGTTGCATATGCTGCCAATGAAAGCCACTGTGCCGTGAAAACGGACACCTGTGTGATAACCTCACAGCTGAATCTTTGCTGTATTTTCCAGATTCTAAAGCCACATCAGATGAATTTTCTTTTCTTTCATAAGAGAGTAAAGATTCCCTAACTATCCCATTACAGCCACTGTTGATAAAGATTGGTGTAAAGACATCCATATTTGACTTTTCCCTTCAAATGACAGTCTTCTTTACATTAGATGCTGGACAACGATTTCCTCCACATATTTATAAAAGGACAGAGAACAGAATTCACTTTTTTTCAAATTAAACTTTTTATTTCAAGGTCAGTCTAGACATGACCTTAAATGAAATAATGTTGCTTATGTGGATCTCCTTATCATATAAAACTACAATATAATGTCAAACCAGTATCTCAATCTTCATGTAACTAGTCATCCTTTTTCAGCTCTCCTCAGTTTACTGAGAAACATAGTTTTTTGTTCATTATAATAGGTGCAATTTAATCTAGCTGTTTTCTTAGCTGTGTAGGTAAACACACAGATTATACTTTGTGTGAGTTTGTACAGATAATAATATCTTTAGTACTTAGTATTTAACCCCACCATCACAACCATCTCAGCAAGAGCTGCCAAGGCCAAACCCAACAGTTTCAGGCCAAGCAAAGACAGAGGCTGGCTTGGAACCGCTCCTGTTGTATCTGCCATTGTTGTGTCTAGAACAGCTGCACATCACATTGCTGCTGCTCCAGGTTCATAGGCCATCAGAAATGGCAACATGCAACCTAAAAACTCACCCTTCCTACTTTCATGTCATTTCATTTGTGTTCATGCATGTTCTATGAGCTTGAGAGTTTCTTGCATGATCATGAGAGGAGGGTTATTTACTTCACAGAGAGTAGCTTACCAGTCAGTGGCTATACCACTGAAGACCATGACTCTTCCTCTCCCAGCAACTACCAACTACCTGTATTCCCTCAAGAATGGATGGGCCTGACAAGTCTTTATCCCATCCATGATGGAATGTTGTTGGATCCACTTCTGTGCTTCTTGAGTCTGGCAGTAAATTTCTGTGCACGACCACACAGAACAAAATGATGAGCATTTTGTACTTTTTTTTCTTCTTTTAATCCCAGAAAATATATCCACATGTTTTCGGATAATTTTGAACCAGAATTGCTATTTTCTTTGGCGTCTCCTTAGCCAATAAACTAGTTACCCTGAGTTCTAACACGTTTGTGATATATGGGTGACTAGTAAAAAATGGGTCTTCATTCGGTGGGCTACATTTTCTCCAGAAGGAGCTGTACTCCTTCAGGCTGTTTTCCTGATGTATTTTTAAAGAGAGAATCTTGAGCAATCAAACCATACTTTGGTGTGGAAAGGAAGTATGAGAGAAGATATTAAAATCAATGGAAACACTGTGGGCCACATTACCTTGGCAATCTGACAGGACAGATTCAACAGAATAAAAAGTGGCTATTTGCACCACTGGAGTGTGTGCACAATAGCCCAGCAGTTTGACTTTCAGATTAATGACACTATAAAGACAAATTACCACCTAGATACTTTATTACTTTTCAAATATGAACTCCTTTAAAAAACTAAAGTCTAATTATGGGTAATCGTTCTCCTGTGAATATTAGTAAAAGTTTGACCAAGCCTGAATTATGCTTCACATAACCTTTTTAAGTCAAATGAAACAAAAACAAACCTCAGCCGATTATAGTAACAGTGTAGGAGGTTTGCAAATATACGATACATTTTGACAGCTGCTTTTTACTGGAATTCTATCAAGACAATCGCTGAAATATTTTGAATGCTTTCAATGAGAGAATGCTAAATTTATGACTGTGCCTCAGTCACTGGATACCCTGGAGACTGAGAGTGCTTTTGTGGTTGCTAACATGCTTCTAATTCTTGAAGTCAACCATATTCTTCAATCCAGGTCCCCAGTGATAAGTGCTAAATATTTACTTTAAATTGAATTTTTCACTGTTTAAAATGTTTATACCATTCGAACACACAAACTTGTGCCTCTGCCATACTTGATCAGTACCATGAAGAAATAAGCTATGTAGAAATCATCAACATAGAACATATTTGTGATTAAAAAATAATATTTCCAGACTTATAACCTTTATAGAATGCTGTAAAGAAGGAGGAAGGTCTACATAGAAATGTGTAATGCTAAGTCTTGACCCCGTCATTGACACAAAATGCCCAATCTTCTGCTCAATGTGGAGAAAATGTGGAGAAATGGATCCATATGTTGTATGAGATACACATATACAAAGCAGTTTAGCTAACCTCAGTTTCTCTCTGGTGGTCCTTATTGCCATCGTATTTTTTTTATTTAAATAAAGCTAACTTGAAAAATAATCTTTTCTCATCCTTTCAATTCCGTTGATTGATTGTATTTCTTCCTGTCTCATACAGAGGTCACTCTGTTGGCCCTGGTAGCCAGATTCCCCCACGCTGAAAAACTAGGAGGTACTTATTATACACAGCTGAACACAGATTCAGGTGCAGCTAATTTTGGTAGGAAGAGTCTTTTAAAGAAGGCAGTATTCAAGCAAGTAACATCTAAGAAGTGTTACATTTCTTCAGATATTTGGCTTTTTTAAGGGCAGAGACTTTAAAACAATTTCATTAAAAATATTTGTACAATATATTTTTATCATAATCTTTCCCCTACCTCATCTAACTCTTCCCATATCCTCCCGTCCCCAGAAAACGAAATCAAAACAAAAATAATAACTAATAATACAACTTATTCATGTCATCAAACTTCTTCCTTTCCCTCCTCCTCCCTCTCTTCCTTCCCCTCCTCTTCCTCTTTCTTCTCCTTCACCTTTATTTCTTTCCCCTCTTCATCTCCCTCTCCCATCCTTTTCTCCACCCACCTCTCTTTTAACACCATTAAAGACATACCTTATATTGTCCATTTTATACAGATGGGAGTCAAGGAGACCAGGAGGAAGAAAAAACACAATATAGAGAGAACAGGATGATATATAAGAGGTTATTAAAACAAAAATTTCTGTGGTAACTAGCAAGTCTTTGTTTATTAAAAGTGGTTTAAGGCTAGACAATATGTTCTTGGGTTTTCAAAGGGTTGGTTTTCATTGGAATAGGCAAGCCTTTAAATTAAGTGTGGTTGGCTTAACACAAACATCTAATACATTCTCCATCTCCTGTATCTGCCCTCTTGGGAACAGTGCCAAGTCATTTGAGGGTTGCTAAAATACAGCTCTTGAATAATGATTTAACACATAGAATGAAGTTATTTTTCCATCTGGAGATTTACACATATGGGTAAGTTAAAATATTAAGAGATTTGGATTATGAAAAACTCAAACTCTAGGAAGCAAACATGAGTAGCTTTGATGTGCATTGAAATGAACAATTGGCCTTATTGTGGCCAGTACTTAACAGGAATGGGTGCACGAGTCCAACACGGCTGGGATTTCATATCCTTTCCTACCACCGCACTCAGGAAATCCCAGCATGCCTCTTTAAGCATCTTACTCCTATACACACCCAGAGATGGACTTAGCATTCAGCTAGTGCCTTAGGAAAAGAATAGCATAGAAATCTTTACTGCGCTGATTGTTTCAGTTAGAATTTTGCCCAGTTTAGCTAATTTAATAACATCATTAATTGGAGCCTGGCTTCATAATGATTAAAATTTAATGATTAAAAATTACTTGTAGGAACTGATTTTGTTGCTCTTCTCATACATTTCACCATCTTTAAACTGCAAGCCAAACACTGGCATATACCATATATGATCAGGTTCCTGACACACTTACTGTTATATGGTTTATTTCTGAGATAAGTGAATAGAAGTACAGAACAAAAAAGATTTACCCAGGAAAATTACATTTAGGGAGCAGATTTGTGACAAAGCCTAAATGCAGATTTTAGAGATGGCTACATTTCATATGACTATATTTTTACCTCTTATTCTTTCATTACTTCTACCCCTTTAATATTGCTTATGTGTCTATGTGCTCAGGGTTGAATGCTGGGGATGAGATTATGTATTAAGGACTCATCCTGAAAGAAGAGTGGTTCTCCCTTCCTGGCAGCCATTCATTGCCTATAGTTCTTCATTTAGGGATGAGTCCTTGTGAGATTTCCTTCATCGATACTGAAAAGTCCACTGGTGGTGTAATTTTTTTAGGCTCTGTTTAGACAACCATAGTGTTGAGATTCCATGGGTGAAGTTTTCCAGGCATATATGGAAGACATTATCTGGAGCAGGTATTCTGATCCTCGGGCTCTTACAATCTCTCTTCCTTCTATCCCACAATGCTCCCTGAGCCTTAGTGGTATAGATGTGACAATTGGGACAACTCATGGTCAGTTGGTCTCTGCATTTTGAGCAGTCAAGACTTTCTCCACTCTATTGGTCTCTATCTACTGCCAAAAGGAGCTTGTTTGATACAGGGTGGGAGCTACACTTGGTTGAGGATATTGTGAATGGGATTGTTTCATGATTTCTTTGTCTGCATGCTTGGTTTTGGTGTACAGAAAGGCTGCAGATTTTATTGAGTTGGTTTTTACCCTGCCATTTAATAAAATATTAATCATTTTTATAAGAATTTTGTGGAACTCTTGGGATCTTTTATATATAATATCCATGTCATCTAAAATGGGGACAATTTGGCTTCTTCTTTCCCTATTTGTATCTTTTTCATTTTCTACTTTGTCTTACTTACTGCGCTCGCTTGTTCTTTAAGCACAGTATTGAAAAGGAGTAGAGTAGCCTCTATTACACTTGAATTTAAAGGAGATGCTTTGACTTTTTTCTTTATTCAAGGTTATGTTGGTTGTGGGTTTGTCATCTACTCCCTTTATTCTGTTGATGAGTGTTCCCTCCAGACCTTCTCTCTATATGATTTTTATCATAAAGGCATGTTTGGCTTTGGTCAAAAGTCTTTTCTGATTTATTACGATGTTCACGTGATTTTCACTTTAAGTCCATTCACATGATATATTACATTAAATGTATGTTCAACCCTCTATCATTTCCAGGAAAAAAATTTGACTTGATCCCCGTCTATGATCTTACTTATATACGTTAATATCCATTTGCAAGTATTTCTTTGTGGATTGATGTGTCAGTATTCGGCAGCAGTACTGCCTTATAATTTGGGGCCTTTTAAAATAAACTCTCTCAGTTTTAGAGAATTCTGGCTTCATAGAAGAAATTGGGATATACTTCCTATGTATCTTCTAGTTTAGTTTTTTTCAGTGAATTAAGTAGTATTTGTTGTAGATTGTTGAAAATCTGATAGAAGCAGTGAATCTATCAGGCTCTTTTGCTAAGTTGGAAATCTTTTTATCACAGTTTCATTTTTCATATTTGTTATATGTTTGTTTAAATTGTTGATCTCTTATCTTTTCTAACCTTGGTGATTTAGGTGAATCTAAAAATTTCTTTGAGATCTTATAACTTTATAAACTATAGTTTAATAAAACTATTCCCTCATAATATCTTGAATTTCTTTGGTATCTATTTGTTATAATATTTCCCTGCTCATTTCTGATTCTATTAATTTCGAGTCCGTTTTTCTCCTTCCTTTGATTAACTGGGCTGAGAGTCTGTTGATCTCATTTATCTGCTCAAAGAAGCAGCTTTTGGATCAATCGATTCTTTGTATTGTTTTCTTATTTCTATTTCATTGATTCTCTGATTTTTATTATTTCTTCTTGCCCTATACTGGATTTGTATTTGCATTATTCTTAGTTTTCCAAATTCTTGAGTTGCATCATTAAGTCAGTTACTCTTGCTCTTTCTGAGTTTTTATGTAGAAATTTGATACTTTAAATTCCTGTTTTGGGGTGGCTTTTAATGTTTCCCAGAGATTCTTGTGTTGTGTTTTCATTTTCATTTAATTCCAGATCTTTTTTATTCCTTTTGTAATTTCTCCTTTGTTCTGTTTTGTCCTGTTTAATTTCCATGAGCTTGTACAGTTAGTAGTAATTAATTTGTTCTCAATTTTAAGTTTCATTTTATTCTGTCAGATATGAGACACAGTTTATTTCAATTTTTCTGAATTTGTTAAGATTTGTTTTATGTACCTGGACATGGATTCTTTTTGAGAAGCCCCATTGCTTGAGACTAGAATATATATTCTGTAGTATTGGGGGAGAATATTGAGATATCTTGAATGTACATTTGATGCATGGTGGCATTTTGCTCTAATGTGTTTCTGTTTCACTTTTGCTCATATGATCTGTGTCCTAGAGAAAATGAGGTATAGAAACCACCTAATTTTGCTAAGTTGGAGTAAATGTGTTTCTGGGCTTAAAGAAACACATTTGTATGAAATTGGGTGGGCCAGAGTTCAGTACATATATGCTTGGTAGTATTAATATCTTCATGATTAGTTGTTCTCTTTGCTTGAATGAAGTGCCCTTCTTTATTGCCTCTGATTAATTTGTTTCCTACACTGTCAGATACTGGGATAAAAACTCCTATTTGTGGCCTGATGCCAGTTGTAAGGAAGTTTTTGGTTTTGTTGTTTTAATTTTAAGGTGGCTCTTATTTTGCATTTTTATGGGCAACACAAAAGTGTATTTGTTCCTTAATTCATTCAACTAACTTGTGTCTTGATTGACAAGATAAGCTCATTAATATTTAAAATTATCATTTATAGGTTTGTATTGACATGTGTTGCTGTTTTGCTGTATAATATTCTTATTCTTACTTTGTATTTTAGTAATTATAGCTTTATTTATTTCCTCATGTATTGTCTTGGTTTGAGCTATACATATTACTGTCTCACCCCAAATTGTTGCTTCTAGTATTCATTGTAGAAATCTTTTGGTTGATATGAATTCGTTTGTCCTATTTAAATAATGGGAAGCTATACTTCTCCTTCACCTATGGCAGATAGTTTTGCTGGGTATTGTAGTCTAGGTTGGCAGTCATGCTCTTTTAGACATGAAGTGCATTGCTTTAGTCTCTTCTGAAATTTTCCAATGAAAACTCAGGGTGTTTTTTTTTTATATCATTATTCAGCATTTTTCCACTCCTGTTTCTCCCTTCAAACTCTCTCATGTACTCCTCTCCATGTCCTTTCATATTTATGATCTTTAAAACTGCATTTATATATTAATATATATATATATATATATATATATATATATATATATATATATATATATATATTTCCTTTTCAATTGGTATAATGCTACCTGTAGTTTTGTTTTCCATGCTGTTTGCAACTAGATAATCAATAAATGTATTCTTCCCTGGGAAGGCCACCTCTCACATTCCCAGCTTTTCTCAACTGTTATTTTGATGGATTTTCGTTCACATGTGACTTGTAGTTTCCTTTTTGATACATTCAGTGTGCTCTCTTTGTCCTTTATCTTTGATTTTTAACTGTAAGGAGCCTCTTACCTGATCCTGTGTATTTGGAGTTCTGTGTGTTTCCTGTATCTGTGCAGATGCATCTTGCACTAATTTGGGGAAGTTTTCTTCTACAATCTTGTTGAAGATCTCATTAATGTCATTGACCTGTCACTCTTCTCCTCCTGTGCCAGTGGGTCTCCACCTACCTAATGCTGCGACCATGTGTTTTCTCACATAGAAGCCTCTGGTAAAAGGAAACTTTACATTTTTAATAATGAATCCTAACAACCTTTAAACAAACCATGTTCCTCATTTTATTTTAAGTTTTCTAGCTAGTTGTAGATTTCATTATTGTTTTCAAAAAAGAAAATATTACTTAATAAGTCTCCTCTTTTATATGAAAATGAAAAATGAAATTGAAATGACCAGTAATGAGGAATAAATTAGATAATATGCCATTCTTATATACTAGAGACCCTTAATGATATATGTGAGCAATTACAATGATTACAGCAATCTAGTGGGATTCAAATAGCTAATTATGCTGACAGAACAGAAGCAGTACAGCCATTGAAACCCAGCAATGAGCACATGATTGGTAAAGAAGGAGGGAAAGTAATAAGCGTTTTTAAATTGCTTTACAAAACCTATGCCAGCTAAGTTAGAGGAGTCACAAATCTGACACAAGCCTTGGAATGAAGGCCAATGAATGAAGGTCTCACAGAGTTTGTGGTATTATTATGTGCAGAAAAGATGAGTAGAAACCTATAAAATCCTACCCAGTTACCCTGTCACAATGTAGAATGCTGAAATATGAACATTACAAGTTCCAGGTTTATCTTCCATTTGTGGTTCTGCAAATAGCCACCAAATAAAACACACATATACAATCAGTTAAAATGAATGACTTGATATTTTAATAAGCTTCATGTAAAAATTTTATGTAAGATAATCATAGTGTTACCTCACATTAGGCTTTCTTTTTCATTTGTGGCTGAAATTACCCGATAGGATATTCACTAATAGCTAGTAACAAATATTAAAATTTTAATTTAATGAAAATATAATTTATTTTACTTTTTGCCTCAGTAGTGATTTGAATGAAAATGGAGCTCATAGGCTAATATATTTTATTGCTTAGTCACCAGGGAGTGACCCTGCTTCGGCGAGGTTACAAGGTATGACCCTGTTAGACAAATTGAGTATCTAGGGGTGGCTTTCAAGAGCAAAGCCAGACCCAGCATCTCTTTACCTTCTTGTTGCCTATGTATCTGGATGTAGAATTCTCAGCAACTTCACCAGCACTGTGTCTACTTATGTGCTGTCATGTTCCCCCCACTGAAACTTTGAACAAGTATCAATTTAAATGTTTTCTTTTGCAAGAGGTTCCCTGGTCATGATGTCTATTCACAGCAAGAGAACAATGACCAAAGCTGTGGAACGGTGAAAGGTAGCCTGGTCCTCAGTTGAGCTAAGGCTAGAAGCCCCAGAGAACTTGAAGGAACCTTAGGAGCTTTACCTGCTCTCAGGCACTAGACCTGTCACTAGTTGCAGACCCCATAGATCTGTGGCCATCAGTCACGTAAGGGCAACACTCCAAGCCGCCGACAAGTAGAAAAGGAGGTGATCTGTGGTCACATAGGCTCAAGACAGATCTCCATGCTAATGAGGTACATAGAGGCCTGGAGGGCATAGCCAATAAGCTTTCCTTCCCCGAAATTCCTTCCTGCAAAAGGTATTTAATCTCAGGCCCACCCTGAGAAGTGGGGTATGGTTTTACAATTCCACCACACTGTTTTCACATGACAATAAATGCCTTAAAACCATGAATTGCCTCTTTTAATCAGAGCCATGAAGATGGCCTTTGCCTACAAACTGCTGTCTAATCTCCCATAGAAGGCCTTTCTGCACTCCCAGCCATGACTGCCACCAAGCCCAAGCCTGCAGTTAAGCCAAGGACTCACCCCGTGGGGCCAGCGGGAGATCCCCTCTTGCCACCCACTCCTGGCCTGGCCTAGATACAGCCCAAATGCCCAGATTCTGTTCTCAGCTCTTCTGCGACTTCCAGTGGCTCCTGTATGTCCAAGAGCCTGGGAGCTGCATGACCCCAGCCTCTTCTCAGGCCCAGGGATCCTGGAGCAAGCTCCGACTGTCCCATACCTCAGACTGCGCTTTCCTACGCCCAAGCAGGGTCCCAGGGTTTCCCTATGGCCCAACACCCGCCCTGGTGACAGTATGGGATAAGCACAATCAAATTCCCTAGTCCTTTGTCCTGCCTCCCCAAGCAACAGAGCCCTGTGGCTGAGCGAACTCTGAACTAACAACCTTATACAAAGCAACTGCATTACCACTGAATAGGAACTCAAATAATATTTTATAAAGAGGCTATGATCTCTGCTTCACATACATTAGTAAAACCTTTGGAGGAATCAAGAAAATCTTAAAAGTCTTTATTGATGTGATCTCATAAGTACATTGAGATTTCTGAATGAGGTCCAATTATAGTGTAGACTAAATGAAATGCACATTAGTATAGAATCATCTACTGGACTGTTGGTGGTACGCATACAGTGTACCTCTTGAACCACATACATAAAAAAAACTGGCCTTCTCTTCTCCTGTAGCCATCAGTTGCCCAATTTTAGCCTTCTAGATCTTGAACAGACTTTGTGCACGCAGTTCCAGCCACTCCGAATTCTTGTGTGCAGCAACTCTATTATGTTAACAAATGCCCGTTTACTGCATAGGTCAATTTCCTCTAGCACTTAAAAAGTTTTGTCCTCTCCTCCACAGTGGTCCTTGAGATCTTGGGTTTGGGAATGTGATATAAATGTCCCATTTAGAGCTTAGTATTCCACAGTCTCTTACACTGTGATTGTTGGCCAGTTGTGAGTGTATATTAATCACTATTTACTACAGATAGAATCTTCTTTGCTGAGGTTTGAGAAATGTTCTAATTCATGGGTGTAAAGATCACTATATCTTTCAGATCCATGGCATCTTGAATTCTCTGTTTTCTCTCCTGAGTCCTTCGCTCAGCTGATGTCGTGTGTGTGTGTGTGTGTGTGTGTGTGTGTATTCTTAGAAGGCTTCTATAATAGTAAGTTTCCACATTTTTTCAAGTCTTTAGTACACAGCAGTTGGTTATAAAATATCAAATGGCCAGCCTAGAAGCATACATGTGAGTAACATGCAGACTGAGTAGACACATAACCACCACATTGGTTTCCTCACCGTTTTTCAATTCCACCACCAATGGGTAATTGTTCCCCATCCCCACATCTACGTCATCTGGTTGTACTTTTTTTTTTTTAATCTAACCTATTCTTACTGGAGTAAGATAAAATCTTAAAATCTTGACATATTTTGCATTTCCTTTTTGGCAAGGTATATTGAGTATTTTTTAAAATCCTATTTTTCAGATGTTTGTATTTCTTCCTTTCAGAACTCTCATTTAAGTTACATTTTCTAAAACATAGCTTGTTTTCTTGGTGCTTAGTTTCCTTGAGTTCTATGTGTATTCTAGACAATAACCCTCTGCCACCTGTGTACCTGATCAAGATTATTTCCATCTGTATGCATTGTCTTTTTGCCTGCATAATGCTGTCCTTTTCTGTACAGAATTGTCTTAGGTTCTAAAGATCTTATTTGTCAGTTCTTGGTCTTGCTGTCTGTGTACTAAGGTTCCCAGTGCTTGTGTGCTGAAGCATATTCCTACTTCCTCCGCCAACAGATGCATGGTGTCAGGTCTTGTCTTACCCATTTGGAGTTGAATTTTGTGCACAGAAAGCTATAATAATCTACTATAATTCTGTATGTCGCTATCCAGTTTGAATACACCACTTGTCTGAAGATGCTGTTGTTTCATCCCAATGTGTCTTGTTGGCTTCTTTGTCAAAGATGAGATAGGCTTAGGAGTGCGGGCTCATAAGAGGGTCTTTAGTACTCTCTCACTAGTCCACATGCTTATAGTATGCCAGTCCAATGTTAGTTTTGTTAGCATTACTTGAAATCAGGGCCCATGTTGTCTTCGTAGCATGTTTATTAGTCAGAAATTTTGGCTATCCTGGGTCTTTTGCATTTCCATACGAATTTTGAGATTATTTTCCCAATTTCTGTGAAGAGTTATATTGTAATTTTGATGTGAATTCCACTGAAACTGTAGACTGTTCTTCAAGGGATGCCTGTTTTTACAACATCAATATGTCAAATCATGAGCATGTGAGATCTTTCCTCTGCTGGGTTTTCAATTTCTTTATTCAGTGTCTTAAAGTTTTCATTAGACATGTCGTTCATGTCCTTGACTATCTTCCAAAAGTTCTGAGACTGGTTGTAAATAAGATTGCTTCTCTGACTTATTTCTCAGCATTTGTCATTAGTAGGTTGAAAAGATATCTATTTTTTTGTTTTTTAATTTTGTATTTTGCAACTTTGTTGAATGTGTATATTAGTGGTTAGAGTTTTTTAGTAGAATCTTTATGTGTGGAGACAGGAGATTCTAGGAGACCCAGGATGTCTGGAATCCCTTGGAGGTAAGAAGCCAGATTCCCATGGAGGAGGCAGAGTGATACTTACTAAGAGACTCAGAGAAGGAAGATCAGAGAAAAGAGCTGACTAAGGAATGAGAAGAAGCAGACTCTACCGAGTGGAGGAGGCAGGTGGTTCCAGGGAGCAGGATTCGGCACTATGGAGTAAGGTGGAGCAGGGCTGATGTGGTGATTCAGGAAAATGACTGCCAGAGTTGCCAGGCGAGCCAATAGAACAGGAAGAGAAGCCTTTTCTAGTGTTGAGGGCAAAGGGAGTCCAGGAACAGATGGGCAGTGGGTAATGTTTACATAAAAGTAGCATAATTATATACTATAAACTAATGAAGCTGTATTTATTGTCCAACTAGAAAAACAGTGAGTTTTGAGTTTCTAAACTGATGTTCATAATGTTAAAAGAACAGACAAAATTTGAAGCTATGGTCTTGATAACTTATTAACAGCAGTAGGTTATTCACATTCTAAAATCATGTTATTTTCAGACTAGATCCAAATGCCCTGACTACTTACCACTGGGATATACATATTTGTGATACTTGTTTTTGTAGGGTGGGATCAGGTTTATTCAAGGTCAGCTTGGAAGAAGACAGAGAGATTGGCTCTTCTGGGCTCTGTCTTCTCTGTTTCAGATTTGGAAACTGTATTTCAGGGTGAGAAGATGACAGTGGATGGTGTAGAAACTTCATCAGATAGCACTTGCCTTGCTTCTGAACAGTGCAATGGATTGTAGCACTTAGACCTTCTCTGGCTAGTTACTAAGAAATGCTGTTCTACAGGCCATCTAGATTCTACAAATATAGATAAAGGTTCTCTTCAGCCAGAGGAAAAGGAAGCAACAGAAAGCAAGAGAACTATTCAGAAGTGTGGAAAGGATATTTGTTAATGTCTCCATGACAAAATGATACCTATGAGTATATGGCATACTTCATTTACCTTTATCAAAAAAGTAAATTTTCTCTACCATTATGCTTCTGATGTATCTCCCATGAACTGAGGTGAGTAAAGAGAATAATACCTTGTCCATCATCACTAGAGAAAAATAGTTGGCAAGATGCTAGACTTCCCAATCAATTTATATACAGAAGTGACTAGATGCCTTCTGTGTTCCAAATCACTCATGAATTACTAAGCTTAATTGTGAGCTTTTGGGTGATGATTTTCAGGAGAAATCATGGCAAATGAATCATTTGCACCTTATAGGTTGTTTGTCTGTTCATCTCCAGTTCCCTACATTCAGTCATGACATCAGCTGAGCGAAGGACTCAGGAGAGCAAAACAAGACAATCGTTGAAATCAGGCTACACAAACTTCCTGCATAAGAGATGTGTGGCTGGTTCTCACAAGGCCGGGTCATGTGGGATCTCAAGCCTGTTTTGCCCAAAGCACTCTTGGCTTTCTCACATTCTGGTGCCTATGAAGTTAAATAGAAATGTAATCCTTATGTCTTTCCGTTATTTCAGCTAATTCAGGAAAACAATATTTTGCAAGCATGTTTTGATGTCAGAGAAACATGGTTTTTGTCTCTTTTAAGCCATTTTGTTTTGTTGTTGAAGCAGGAAGTCACAAATTAGCATACAGGACAAAATATTATATTTTCAAAACATGACTTAAGCCATCAGAATTAACTCTAAAACTTGTTTCAGTATGTCTGTTTCCCTCACTATTTTAATTCAAATGTTTGAAAATAGTCTTATCACAACTACTTGACTTGTTTTACAAGAAACTAAGTGCTGGCTTATAAGGGTAGAAAGAGGGAGTAGTAACTAATACACACATACACACACACACACACACACACACACTAAATGCAATGGGACAGAGGTTTAGGAATACTTAGGAATATTGATCTTGAGGCCAGACATTCAAAACTCTCTAGTTTTGATGTGGGTGAGTAATTTTAGTTGTGGTTTATGTGATTATCTCATTGTTTATTTTTTTGCCTCTTATTTTCATTCTATCCTATTTCATCATAAAAGAATAAAAGAATCGAGAGCTTTCCCATACATGCCTCTTACCCAGCTCCATCAGCTGCCATGGTGCTGGTTCAGCAGCAGCCATCTGCGAGTGTACTGGGCATCCCCACCACCTGAGATGCTAGCTCCCAGATGTGCTCCACTCCTGCTGCCATGCTAAACACTCTTTGATATTTGAAACTTCCACTGTGTAGAAAAAGTTCTGGGAAAATGGTCAGCCTTTAAGAGGAACCCCCATCATGCCTTCCTTTCATTTTCCCCATCTTCCTCACTAAGCACACTATGGAGAGTGTGCGCTATGTTTAGCTTGGCCTTCTTAAGGTATAAGAATTCACCACCCACTAATGATAATGAATTCTAGAATTAAGAGATATGGTGTAATTTAAATATATAAAAATGTGATAATACCACAGCATGGACCTTCCATTATTAAACTGTATTAAGTTTAGTAACGCCTTTCTATGGGAATCTCTCATTAACCCCAGATGAGAAATTAGAAACACTTCTATTTAATCACCAAACCCCTTTAAAGGCAATGGCACTAACATAAGGGTGTGTTTTTAAAAGCTGTATGAAATGATGTGCAATAAAATAAATCAGGACTTAGCACAATCTCTTATGTAACCTGCATATTAACATTCAAATAACATTTTCAAATTCACACATACACTCAGCAATAAGGACATAATACAGACTGAATCTTTGGGGCTTACAAATCCCTGCGTATTATTTTACACAGTATAATTATTAAGTCACACTAGATCTTATGGAAGAACTCACAACATGTTATAGTGGATGAAAGTATACCAGTGATTACAATATAGCTTAGTAAGGACTTCTTTTAGCAAACATATAAGCAAGGATGCAAAGTCAATAACAAGCAAACTGGCTGGGTAGCAGAACCATTGTCTCATTGAAAGAGAGTGAGGTGAAAGTTAGAGCCAAAAGGACTCTCTTGAACCCTCCATCTAACTGTCTATACTGATACTAATCTAATACCTGCTATGTGTGCAATTTTGTTTTCTGTTAGCAACATTAAAAAAGAAAATCAGGAAAATTAATTTTAGTATATTCCACATAAAAATTAATATATGTTGTTAACAGTTGAAAATATTTTATTCAGACTCCATATTTATATTTTCAAAATATTGTTGTGGCAAAAGCTCATAACAAAGTTGATCGTCTTACAACCATTTGAAGTGTTCACTTCAGTTAGGCCTTTGTGTTAGTGTAGCAAAATATCTCATGGTTTTAGAGATACACAACTTCAAGATCCAGGAAGCATAATGGCCTTCTTGTACGGGTCTTCCTATACCTTCACATGGTGAAAGGATCTTAAGGGTGAAGATCTCGTGTTTTCACATGGTGAAGAGCAAAAGATAAAAAGGGCAGAATAAATTTATTATTGAAGATTATAGTATAAGTAAACTATTGTGGTTTGGGTGAAAATGGGTCACATCATCTTATATATCTGAAAACTTAGTCCATAGTTAGTGCAACTATTTAGAAATGATTTAGAGGTGTGGCTATGTTGGAATAGATGTTGTCTTACTGGAGAAGGTATGTTATTGGGGGTGGACTTTGAGGTTTCAAAAGCCTATGTCAGTCCCAACTCTTCTCTCCTTTTCTTAGTCTCTCTCTGTTGCTCTTTCTCTTTCTCTCTGTCTGTCTCTGTTCTCTCTCTCTCTTTTTCCTACTGCTTGTCCATTGGGGATATAAAGCTCTCAGCTACTGCTCCAGCACCATGTATATCTGCTTCGAGCCAGGATACTCATGGACTAACCCTCTGAAACATTACATTAGCTCACAATTAAATGTTTTCTCTTATAAGTTGTCTTGGTCATGCTATCTCCTTACAGCAATAAAACCGTAACTAAGTTAGAAGTTGGTACAAGGGGCTGCACTTGGCCTGACCAAGGCCCAAACAACAAAAGAAAGCTCATGCAAAATAGCTCATGCTGGAGCCAGGTTCCAGCCCCAGGAAGCTGAAGAGCTTGGCAGCTTTAGCCATTTTGTTCTGCCTTTAGTGTCAAGAAGAATACAGAAGAAAGGATGTGTTATCTTCCTGTGGGGTTTACCTTAACGTCCTGAGGCCAGGTGTGTGGCAGGGGAGTCTCTGCACCGAGGCCTGGAGAGGCCGTTGTATGAAGCTAAGAAATTGAAGCTTGGATTGTATTGGAGACCCCAGGATGCTGGAGATGCCAGAGTCATGAGATACCTGCCAAGAAGAGCTGGTATCAGCTCTGGAAGCAGCCCAAGAGAGAAGTAGGTTGCAGTCAACAAAGTGGAAAGAGTTGTAGTTCTGAAAATTGTTTTGACATCAGACTTGGAGATGCAGAATTTGGAGTCTTACCTGCTGGGTTTCAGTCTTGCTTTGGTCCATTACTTCCTCAATATGGCTCCCTGTTCTTTCTTTTGGAATGGTAATAATTATTCTGTGCCATTGTATGTTGGAAATGTGTGATCTGCTTTTTGATTTTGGTTTTACAGGGAGTTACAGTTAAAGCAGAGTCTCAGAAGACACTTCAGAATTTTAAATAATGTTGAGACTG
Organism: Mastomys natalensis; assembly: GCA_021653895.1. NCBI lineage: Eukaryota > Metazoa > Chordata > Mammalia > Rodentia > Muridae > Mastomys > Mastomys natalensis. The sequence continues at coordinate 618,639 of JAJTUV010000143.1, forward strand.
TGAAAGACTGTGAAGACTTTTGAAGTTGAGCTGAATGTATTTTGCATTATTATAAGACTATGGGGTCCAGGAAGTAGAATTTGACAGTTTAACTGAGAATGGCCCCATGGGCTTATATGTTTGGTATGTTGAAATTTTCAGTCTCCAATTAGTGGAACCGTTTGAGAAGGATTGGGAGGTATGGCTATACTGAGTAAATGTGGTCACAGGGGAGGAAGTTTGTCACTGTGGGGGTGGAGGGGTGAGCTTTGAGGTTTCAAATTTTATGGCAGAAAATTTCATTTTCTCCCTGCTGCTCATGCTTGTAGGATATAATGCTCTCAGCTACTGCTCCATTACCATTCCTGTCTGCATCCAGCCTTGACCATGGACTTAAACCCTCTGAAAATATAAGCAAGCTCAGAATTAAATGCTCTTTTTATAAGTTGCCTTGGTAATGGTGTTTCTTCATATCAAGAAAACAGTAACTAAGATAACCATTATCTGTTTCTTTCCTTCCTCTAAGCCTTCTCAGAATCCCCTTCTTCTCTTTCATACTCATGGACTCTTTTTCTTTAATTGTTGTGACATATATGTATGTATATTCTCTCTCTCTCTCTCTCTCTCTCTCTCTCTCTCTTTCTCACCCACATCACTCAGTTCATATAAAGTTATTTGTATATGTATTTTTAGGGCAGACCATTTGGTTTTGGGTAACCAATAGTGTTCTTCCATGGGGAAGATGGATTTTCCTACTCTCAGCATTTCTGAGTTGTCTGTGTTGCTCACTCTAGGGTTGAAGCCTTATAAACTTCCCCTTCTCTCACATTAGCATGTCTATTGTTATTGTCTTTCTTCTGCTTGCTTAGGAGGCCATACTGGTAGGTTATCATTGGTCTAACTTCTGACATTTCTAGGAAACACAATCTCATAGCAAATTCCCTGTTCTTCTGGCTCTTACAATCTATCCACCTAGGTCTTCCACAATGTTCCCTGAACCTTAGGTGTAGAAGTTATGTTATAGACATATCAGTTGGGATTGGGCTCCATAGCCTGTATTTTGATCAGCTGTTATGATTTTCTGTTATGGCCCCCATTTATTGAGAAGAGAAGTTTTGTTGATGATGGGTGAGAGCTACACTTCTTTGTGGGTATAAGAACGAACATGTAGAATAGTATTTCATAGTATACATGTACTACATTTTCATTATACATTCATCAACTGCCGAATTCTCAAATATGGAAATAAAAATGGCTCAAGTAGAAATATCTCAAAAATGTTCAGCGTCCCTATAAACTAGGGAAATGCAAATCAAAACAACTTTAAGATTTCATCTCAGTCTTGTCAGAATGGCAAAAATCAACAAAATAACTGACAATGAATGTTGGGAAAGGATTTGGGGAAAAAGGAATCTTCATTCACTGTTGGTGGGAATGCAAAGGGAAATCATTACGGAGAATCCTCAAAAATCTATAGATAAATCCACCACCTGGCCACTTCAGCTCTTCTTGGAATATGCACAAAGGATCTATGATCATATTCCACAGATACTTGCTCGGCCATGTTCATTGCTAATCTCTGCTCAATAGCTTGAAAACAGAAACATTTTTATGGAAAAACATGACAGAGGAAAGCAGCTTACTTCATGGTAGTAAGAAAAGAGAAACAAGATTGGGAGAGGAAGATGGTCAAGGGATCATATACAAAGTGACAATATATTCAAAGTGAATCAGTTCCTGCTGTGGGCCCAACTTTTATTAGCCAAATATAGAAATAAATTAAAAGAATAAAAATATAGACGGAAACTAAAAGGGGAATTTCATATACAGCTATACAAATAGAATATCTCCTTTCCAAATTTTTACTGTTAATCTATTTGCCTTTGTATCTAATATCTCTATTTGAGTCTTGCAAGGAGACAGATTGTTAGAGCACAGGTTTTTTACTTGTTTACTTATCTCTATTTCCACTAGAAATATTAACTCATTTATCCAATCCTGTCTGCAATAATAGAGCCCATTATAAATGCAATTTTGAATTTTCTACGAGCTACAGGTTCAGTCACAATCACCCACATTCTGGGTGATCCACTGCATTTTTCTGAGTCCTGCCAGGAACCAGGCTTCTGAGAGGAACACAGGCAGATAGATATAAAGGCAAAATACTCAAAAAATAAAATAAAATCAACCTAGAAAAATTTCTAGAAAAAGAAAAGTCAGAAAAGTTTATTTTATGATCTATAGTATATATCTTGTATTTTATGAATAACAGATGAAAATTATTTGACTAATAAATAAGGACCTGTTTCTATCAGTTTGCTATTATTCTTCATATAAAATTTCTGGTTCTTCTAGATTTATGTCTTTGATTTCCAATGTTATTGTTTTTTTGTATTTAGTTGATTTTTTGTAACAATATTTATATTTTTATGATACCCTCTTGTGTATATTCTGTAGCTGTTTTCTTTATGGTTACCATGGGCATGAGATGAAACAGCTTAAAAAAAGACAAAACCGTAATTTGTATTTATACCAGCTCAATTTCAAAAGCAGAAGAAATCTGTTCCTTTCTGTCTCCATAAATCTCTTGGTTAATGGTGTCACGAAATTCCTTTTGTATACTGTGTACTTAACATGCAAACCAATTATTCCTGAGATGCATCCGTGTTTAAAATCATGTTAAAAACAATATGTAGAACCCAAGTTACAATACTTTCAGTTTGTCCCCACCACTTCCAAAATACCAGCCCTCTCCTTCACTATTATCTCTGCTTTCACTGTTCCTCTATAGCGAGGTTGCTATAAACAGCTAGAAGCTCTACACACTCTCGGACACCACAAGGACCTTGTGTTTCTTCACCTGTGCATGACATTCTTAGGAATAAATGTCTTTCCTTTCACATGTTCATTATACAACAAATGTTTATTATTCTTATGCATTTGACACAGCCAACCAAGCTAAGTACTGTGAGTGTGGAAAGGAGTAAAGTTTCTCTCCTATCTTCAGAAACTTCAAGTAGAAGTAGAGAGGGAACTTATATGGAATGTAGTTTGTTCCTGTGGCTCCTATGTCAGTCTAGAAAATGAAAGTTTCCCAATATGTTTCTACTTTTACACTTTTACTTTTTCTTCAGAATTTCATATATATATATGTGTGTGTGTGTGTGTATGATATGTATATATGATATATTTATGATTATATGATATGTATATATATGACATATATAATGAAATAGAATCATAGTTTCCCCCATTTTCTTTCAATTCTTCACATATCCCCAAATACTCACAAACTTCAAGAAGAAATGAAATGGAGTTTTTTAACAGCTGCGTTTCTTACATTCCATTCATAATATGAATACCTTAAATAAAAGTGAAGATTTATATATTTAGCACATATAATAGAAATTTGTCTTTGAGTATCTATCATTGAACACAAAGATTTCATAATATACAGTACAGAATCATAGTAATAAGCATATAAAATAATTACTGAGTTTAATGAATGAATATCTTAAAGTTTCTCAATAGTGAGTATGAAAGACGGTTGATACACATCTTTCTGTGAATTCAGAAAAATAAATTTAATATTAACATTGACTCATCTTATAATTGAATTTAGACATTAACAAATCCATTTCACAGGCCATGTAAGGATTAACATGCTCCACAGGTTATCAGTTTATACGGAGTTCTTCTAAAGAGTTATCTGTATTTCCACCTACCTTTCAACTGTTTACCATTTCAACAGACACACTTATCTCACTGGATATTTATAATTTTATGTTACTAAATATAAATTTTAAATGATATTTAACAAAAACCGGCTACAAAAATGTCCTGTGCATGAATATAGAACTGCAAAGGTATCCTCCAGGAATTTGACAGGGCAAGTGCAGAAGCAAAATATAGTATGAAACTCCTGTACAATTCAAGAGCTTATAAAGGATTCATTTATCAAATATTTATTGATTGGTTATTATTAAGCTAATCACTCTCCTAGAGCTTAACTTTAAAGCTACATGACCTCAGAAATCAGCAAAAATGTCCTTTGGAATCCATCTTTCAGATCCAATGGATCATCAGTAATAAATAATTAATGCTAGTGATTACAAAGGCATAAGAGAAAATGTAGAGGTTGAAAATGAACATGGATTTGGTGTTGCCAACCAGAAGTTTCTGATGGACATAGTAGAAATGACAGCATTCTTACAGGCCTGAGAATAGATGGGGTGACTGAGTGTCCACTTTTGCTGTTCTTGTTTAGAAAATGAAGAAATCAAAATCATGTTAGAAAATCCCAGGACAGTTGTAGATTGCACCATGGTGATTGATAGCAACCTGGAGATGTTAGTTTTTCTCCAAGTAATTGAAAGAAAACCAATTATATTACACTTTGAAAATGAGAGTAAATTACCTTTAGACACATTTATGAGCTCTCGTAAAGGACAGTGTCTTATAGACATGCTGGTATACAGCTCTTATGATAGAGAATTGCCTCTTCTCTTGAAAGCAACTTATCTGGTTGAAACAATAAGGCTCAATATTCTGAACTGTTCCCTCTAAGTCTTACTTAGAAAACAGCACAGATTGTGAGGAGGAGGAGATAACTATAATACATTCTAGCACTCCATTTTCCTGTCTACAGAGACAAATACTTCAAATAAAATTATTCTTTAAAAACTGATATATATTGCAAATGTGAGACAGTCTCTTGCATCATGACATAGGATGCATTATAGGTTCAGACAACAAACATATCTTCCAGATGTGAAATAGGTAACAAATGCTGTATTATATCATGCCCTACAAACTTTAGATGACAAAGAAACACCAGAAACAGGACAGAAACTATCCAAAGACATTTATTTAATGCTTAAAAAGTTCAGTTACTTAAATGCAATACAAAATCATGTGCTTAGCCTTTAGCTGGAAGAGATCATTTTAAAACTGCCCTTCAATAAAGTTCCCACCGCCGTCCTGGACAGGTCATAGCATGTTGTACTGATGCCGTTCTTCTTGGCTATATTGTTTTCTTTGCTTTGTTGTCCATTTGCTTTGTCCATGTGTGAGCCTGTGTTAGTTTATGTGCACCTCATGTGTGCAGGAGCCAACAGAGGCCAGAGGAGGGCAGGAAAACTCCTGCACTTGGAGTCCCAAGAGTTGTGAGCAGGTAGGTGATTGGATCTAAGCCCTGCTCCTTGCAAGAACAGTGAATGCCTGAGCACTAGGCCACCAGGCCTCTCCAGTAACTGGATTTTCAGGAAAAGCTCTAACATTTAACATTAACAATAAATCATTCAAAAGTTTCTGGTAGCGATTCCCTACATTTCACTGATTGATCCCATTTTTTTTTTTTTTTTTTTGGCACTTGTAAAAATAGACATGTTTAGGCATCTCAGCACTTTAGATGTATCTTGTTAAAATACAAATTTGTGTTGGTCGGACTTTGCTTTGACAGAATATCTGTGTAGCTCTATTTAAGCGTAGAAGGGTTTATTTTGGTTCACACTGTTTAAGAGGTTCTAGGACATGATGGTCACCTCTGCTGATTTCTCAGCTTCTCTGGAGGTAGAATATCATGGCAAAGAGAGTGTGGGGCAGAAGTTTCTCATATTCCAGACAGGCAGTGAATAAGAGGATTCAGGAAGATATTCACCCTCCAAGGTCACATCCCCAGCAACTCATTGCCTCCAACAAGGCCCAATCTCAATGTTTCTAGATCCTTCCAAAACAATGTTAGCAATATTCAACACATGAAGCTGTGGAGACATTTCACATTTTAAATCTTATACCATTGCAAAAAGTCTTTATGGCAATGCAAACCTTGTGATCTCCAGAAGGTAGAGTTTAGTTTCAGATTGTAGGTACCCTTCCCGTCATGACATACTCCCTGTCCCATATGCTGCAGAAGCCCACCCCCTGACGTTACTGCATGTAGATCGCAGCAAAAAGGGAAAACAATGAAGATGACCTGCCTATGTGAACAACATAACACTGCCGTGAACAATTTAACACTGCCAGTGCAGAGGAATGAAACTAGGAGCAGGACATTGCATTTTATTTCATTAGATGTAAATTTTAATATGGTATGCATAAAGTTTCCAGCTACTTGAAGTTTATGAGATCACATTTTCCTTTTTTCAGGTTTCTGAAATGTGTCAAACAAATGAACTTAGCTTTAAATTTTCTTCGTAAATGTCTATGGCGACTACTGTGACCAAAGTATACTTTTTCTGAGTTTGTTGGTCACTAATCCGAGTTTAGGGACATGACACTCATAGATCATAATTTCCTGGATGGCCTCTGGGTGGACACTCGTGATCAAAAGCAAGAGCATCTTACCGTAAACGACCAATCAGAGCAGTATGATGCCGGGCAATATTTCAAGTTACTTTCCCATCACTGTAATGCCATGGAGAAATGTTCTACTTGATTTTCTTTTCTCATTGAAAGCAGATTCTTTTTTCACATGATATATTCTAATTATGATTCCTCTTCCCACTCCTCCAAATTCCTCCCCACTGCTCCTCCCCTCTGGATCCACTCCCTTTCTGTCTCTCATTAGAAAAGAACAGGTTTCTAAGAGATAATATTAAAATGTAATACAATAAAACAAAAACTATCACATTGGACAAACCCACAGAAGGAAAACAGTCTAAGAGAAGGCACAAAAACTATAGGCTTTCTTATTGGCACAGTCAGAAATCCCTTAAACATACTAAGCGGAAGCCTTAATATTTCTGCAGAGGACATGGCACACACGTGTGGACCCTGTGCCTGCTGCCTCAGGCTCCGCAGCCTCTGTGAGTTTATATGGGCTTTGTTCCTGTTGATCTCGAGGGCCTGTCTCCCTGGTGTCCTCCATCCTCTCTGGCTCTTACAGTCTTTCTTCTTTTTCCACCTGGTGCCCTGAGCTTTGGTGGGAGGAAGGATTTGATGAAGACATCCCATTTAGAGCTGAGCATTCCAGGATCTCTCACTCTGAATAATGTCTGGCTGTCAGTCTCTGTATCTGTTGCCATCTGTTGCAGGAAGCTTCTCTGATGATGGCTGAACAAGGTAGTGATCTATGAGTACAGCACTTTGAATTCCATTCTTTACTCCAGCATGCCCTCAGTTTATTCCCAGTTTTCACTTGACTCTGATTGGCCTTTGGAGTAGAGGTCCTCAGGTTCAGTCCGATTCATATTCAACCACAGTGGTATTTGCTTGAAGTGTACAGTGACTCTTTCTGTCTCTTCATGAAGTAAGTACTTCAAAGGTAGCTAACCCTCCATCTCATGTTCTATGCATGGCTGACATTAGCTAATGTGATTTCTCAAGCATCTCTTACATTCAGCACACTTAGCAATAATGCCTGTGAAGGTCTTGATTCCAAGAGCCCGTTCCTGGTTAGAGCCCATTCTTCCTTTTCGTTTGTGGTTCAGTCTCAATGTGCTCATTGTCCATCATCAAGTGATGTACAGTCACGTGGACTGCTCACTGGCTTCTGCCTCTCATGCGCATTATAAATGCACATGCACACCTTCCAGATGCAGGGAAAATGCAGAGACGTTTTCATAATGGATGATTCAGACCATTTGTGGGGGAGATGCAAAGCGAAACCAGCGTTTACATATGGCATCCATAGTTAGAATGTTATTTTATAGTAAGTCCTCAGATGAAGCAAAGATGTCCTTGACAAAGCCAAAAAAAAAAAAAAAAAAAAAAAATCCAACAATCTATTTATAGCTCAAGCTGTCAAATTTAGAGCAAACCTTTTGCCTCTAACCACATTTGCTGCAGAATTCTCCTCACTAATTGCAGGCTACTCCTGCTTTGCATGGAGACACATCTGCACTGTGGCACACCCTATAATTATATGGGAAGGGATCACTCATGATTCTGTTGATAGTGTATTATAACTAAATCCTTTGGGTGGGAACAGGAAAAATGAATTGTTTCAATCCACAGAACAAATAGTGCAACTTTTAGGGAAGTAAGACCGAACACAGAATAAACCATATGCATGCTGTCTAATGATCTCTTACACTGCCTCCTTTGAATCCTCTGGAAAAGAGAAGGTGGAGAGAAAGAGAATGTCCACACACACAACATCAGCTCCTCCAGCACATTTTAAAGGAGTCATATGCACCACCACCCTAGTGTAAGCCCTTACCACCTCCAGATGATTTGTTAGGGGAAAAAAGTCCCTTGCCAACGCTCCCTGACCTGCTATATAACCTCCCCGTTCTTTACGATAGCATGTACAGTTAGCATTGATGCATACTCTGCCTCATGTCAATGTGCGTCCTCTTCAAACTTCTGATGTCCGTCCGCTCCAGACTCTCAGGACTCCCACCCCCTATACGATTGGACACCAGGTTAAGCCCTTACCTTCTCCTTCATCTGAACTGTCTCCCCGCAGCTTTTCATCTGTCCTGATATCATGGAGTTTCCCGTGACTGTTTCAGTTTAAACTCTTCTAGTCTCTATTCTCTGGATAGTGGCTTAAAAACTCAGTCTTGACTACTTGACCTGTAAAATGGGTGTAATGCTAGCATTCACATCATACAGTTTTTATGAAGCTTTAAGATGAAATTGCATGCAAATCATAATAGTATTTGGCATATCAGTATGCACTCAGAAATTAACAGTTTTTTTTTTTTTAGAAGCTATCTTGTTCTTTGTTGTTGTCTCTTGTCTGTGGATACATAAGGAGTCTTCCCACTGAATCCTTCTCAGGGAAGGATTTGCTAGCCACTCATATTTAAATTACACTTAAAATTTTTATACACATAGACTGGTCTTAATATCTAGTATCTTTGTGTCTCTGAAGGCATTTAATCAGAGTTCTCTGGGTAAGTGAATGTTAACCTCCTCATCTTCAGTGGGCTAAATAATCCTGCCCCTTACTTTACTCTTGGCTGTACAAATTTCAGATTTGTGCTAAAGCTCAAAGTGAGAGCTTACTTTAAAACAATGTCTTGGCACACACGATTAGTTAAGAATCCTGAGACAAGATCTTCTGGGGCTTTAGAAGTGAGCCTTTAATCCATCAGTTGTTGTCTTTCTTAGAGGATGAAAGAGCAGAGACGACAGCTTAAAGACAGAGAGGGAGACTGGTTGACATGTCTACAAGCCAGGCAGCGTTCATGATCTCTGGCGGCCACCAGAATCAAGGGGTAAATGGGATGTCTTTGTATGGAAATCCTCCAGAAGGAACTGCCCAAATCTTTTTTCAGGCTGCTGGCCACAAGAAATGTGGGACCATGAACTTCCGATTTGTTATAAAATACAGTTTGTGGTCATTTGCTATAGCAGCCACTGAAAACAAATATGTGAACATGCTTCTGTCTCGCAAAACTCACTTGAGTCCCAGCCTGGTGGTGAACCTGACACGGTGGTTCCCACTCTGAACCTTTACCAGAACATGCTGTCTGCTCAGCACTGTCCTTAGCCTCCTGTTCTGTTGTCTTGACAAGCGTAATTCCATCTCCACAGTGCTGCAGTCTTTGTAAGGATGGAAACCTAACCTTACACATTTTTATAGACCGTAGTAATTTCAGTACTGGGGGTTGATAAATGATCATTGAGTCCTCCAAATAACTCCTGCACTTTTGGAATAACATGTAGAAAGCTCTTTAAATATCTGCCATGGAAACAACTTAGCTAAACTGCGATTGTCCTTTACCAACATATTTCTAATATATAAATTGTATATTTAGTGTAGCTATTGTATAAATTTTGATTTGGTATATATACCTTACTATCAGAGATAGTAATAATTGTTTCTCATATTAGTCTTCTACCCAGAAATCATTTGCATGCTTTCAATCATTAACCTGAGGTTGCCACCACCTACTACGGTGTAGTGTGAGGAACATTTCACTTGATTATTAATAATTAGTCCTTTAAAGACTAGAGTCAAGTTCGTGGCCTTGATCTCTGATGGTCTGGTTAATTGTACCATTTTCAAGCTACAATCTGTCTTCTTCACCATAGCTGACTGACTCACACATCTGTGGTCACTTAGAGAGCTGACCTCCCAGCACTAGATCCGCTGGGTCTGCTTTGTGTTGGCAGTGCGGCTAGAGAAGATAGAGAAGCTGCCCCACTGGGTAATAAGTTGAGAAGGCATCTGACCCTTGAGGCTTCGGGGAGACTTCCTGGTGTAAGCTGAAAGGTCCTCTCCAGAAACAGACATGAAGGATAGCAGATGTAAAAGCACAGTGGAACATATAAAGAGAAGAGAAATTCAGCAAACTTATGGCTAAATAAGAATACTATGGGAGGGCATAAATATAAAGAATGTAAGATGAGGAGATGTAGGATCGAAGAAATATTTTGTTGTTGCTTTAAATTTAATGGTGTTTATGATTTTGAAAGGAATGGAAACATTAAACACCCTCAGGTAATATGTCAAATCTATAGCTAATATTTTAGAATGTTTAGATTATGCCATTACTTTATTTTTCTCATTCATTTATTTATTTATTTATTTATTCATTTATTCATTCATTCATTCACTTTATATCCTGGTCACTGACCCCCACCCTGTTCCTCGCCTCATACAATTCTGTCCCCTATCCCTCCTCTCGTTCTCCTCTGAGCAGGTGGAGACCCCCTGCCTGGGTATACCTCCACGCTGGCACATCAAGTCTCTGCAGAGCTGCGCACATCTTCTCCCACTAAGGCCAGACAAGGTTAGGGTGATGGATTCCACAGACAAGCAAACAGCTTTAGGGACATCCTCCACTCCAGTTTCTAGCAGATCCACATGAGGACCAAGCTGCACATCTGCTACATATATGCAAGAGGCCTAAGTCCAGCCTGTGTATACTCTTTGATTGGGGGTTCAGTCTCTGAGAGCTCCAAGGGTTCAGATTAGTTGACTCTGTTGGTTGAATTAGTTGTTTTGGTTGAAGGGAATCTGAATGACAAAGGAATTATGTGAAAGACCACAAGATTCAAGAGTAGAAGGTGAAGTCCTTTCTTAATGAAAAAGAGGGAAAATATTCATACATTTGAAGTTTGAAAAAGTGGTAAAAATTATGTGTCTATGATCTATGCCCATTGAGAGGACCAGTGAGTCAGAGCTGGCATGAGCTGCCTTCCCATCTTGGATTTTGATCTCCACTTATGTGTCGCAGCTTTTCTGGCAGGCACAGGAATTGCCTCCCCTGAGACTGCAAGTTGGGTAGATACACTGGCCCTATTGAAGACACAGTGGCAGATGTTCTCAGGGAGGCTTGCAGCATACAAAAGGCTAATACTACACATAAAATAAGTCCCTCCCACATCCTGGGATTGACGAAAAAGAGCTGCCCAGATGCTGCGACACATATGGAGGAGGAGAAGGAGGAGGAGGAAGAGGAAGAGGAAGAGAAGGACGAAGAGGATGAAGAGGAGGAAGAGGCTCTAAACAGCTGTCAGTGGGAGCACTAACGTTTGCCACAGAATTCTCCTTTTGTTTATTCCACTCATTTATTTAATTTTGATGAACCACCCGTTGTTTTCAAGGCACTAGAGAATAAGAGAACATGGCACACTCTCATCTAACCCTAAGCCCGCAGTCTATGCAGATAACCTAGTAGTTGAATTTGGCATCAGTAATGACAACTAAAAAAAATTATTGTTTTAAGAAAAAAAAGTATTTATACTAAAATTTGAATAGCAACAGAGAAAATGCTTAACCATTATTTGCACAAATAACCCTCAGATCATTTGTCCCAAAGCCTGGCTGCAATAATAACTCATCATAATGCATATTGATTTCATATTTCATTTTTGAAACTAATAGTATCATAGATATCTTCCCGAGGCTTATGGAAGCTGATGGCCATTTATTTCTATAAGGGAATGTTGAATTTTCCTATGCTATGCCATTCATAAATTCAGAGGACATTAAGAGGGTGACTTGTGTCATTTCAATGTAGTTTTTATATAGTAAGATATTGTGTCTGGCTGATATTTAAAATAATTTTTACTTGCATGAACAAATGCTCATGTGCATGCAAAAAAATGTACGTAGTTTCTAAAGACATGTTTACCAGCACAAATAGAGTTTATATATTTTAGAATACAAGAATACTTATTTTGTGTCTTTATAACGGTAAATTTAGAAGCAACTTTCTACCTTCCAACAATTTGATTTATAAAGAACATCATTCTAAGGACAAATACATTTTTTGGAGTTCCATAAGAACTTTAATAAAAATTAAGGGGCATTGTACATGGAGAGTTAAACAATGGGTGGAGGTAGTTTTTCATTTGGACGTAAATAAAAAGTGTATTTCTTCCTTATTCTCAGATAATTATCTGAGGTATGAGTATTGTACAAACTGTAAGCCTTTGGTGGCTTATGAATGAAGTCCCTGGTTCATCAACTATGTATGTACCCAATGAGATTGTAGTGGTCTGTGGTGACACAGAAAATAGAGTTCTTATCTAGTTTACATGAGGGTCTGGGTTCAGTCCTCAGCACTACATAAACTGTGGGTAAATGCATCCACCTGTAATCCTAGAACTCAGAGAAGGAGACAGGAGGATCAGTAATTCAAAGTCACACACATATAGCACCACACTGTCAGTCTGCCACTAGCCAGAGCTATAGGAGACCATGTCTCCAAGAGACAGAACTTACACAGATAAAGGTGTTAATTTCCTCATATAGAATTTAGAAGTTGAAGCAAGAAGAGCTCATTTAAACATCTATTTTTGAGAAGGAAGAGGAGGAGGAGAGGAGGAGGAGGGGAAAAGAAGGAAGAGGAGGAGGAGAAGAAGAGAGGCAGAAGGAGGAAGAGGAGGAGATGAAGAGGAGAGGAGGAGAAAAAGAAGGAGAGGAGGAGGAGAAGAGGAGGCAATGAAGGAGGAAGAGGAGGAGATGAAGAAGGAGGAGGAGGAGGAGGGGAGATGACATATCAATGTGGGTAGTTGTAATATTTAGAGGACTTGGCAAATAAAATAATACTATCCATATCATTCAAATCATTGCAGAAGTTCATGGTAGGCTTTATTCTAAACCTTGATGTAGTCAAAATTTTGGAATAGAGTCTTATCTGGAAAGGAGATATAAAAGAAGCCATTTAATTAAATTTTTGAGGAGTTTTTTTTTTTTTTTTTTAATTTCTTAGGTGATGGGAAAATCACTCAATTGATTCATCTAAGTTTATTGCCAAGGCAAAATAAAGGCAGATTACATCTGCCTTTCCTTCTCCTTCCTTATTAATAACTTACATTTTAAAGTTAGTGTGCTTCCTCTGTGCAGGGCAACCTTCTGTAATTGTTTACATGGTAGCCATATTCACAGTACTGGAAAGTTTTACTTAGCATAATAATTTCGCTTTTTATGTTCTCTGTCATTGCTCTTTCCCAAGCACTGGGCAGAACGCTACTTCTTAAAGCTCTGAAAAGTGTGTTTGAACAGGTTGAACTCGATTACACTTCATCATTTCCCCTTAAAATGTGAGCTAATTATGTTCTTTCCTTTGAAAATGTTTGTTGAGACATTCACACGTGTTGCCCAGCAACCTCTCCAACTTGTTAAAAGCATGTGTGTGTTTTCTTATGCTAGAAATACACTGGCTGTTGGCTCATGGTATCAAACCCAGATGGACATGAATGTCATGTCATTAGTAAGCCCATAAAAGAGGCATCCTGTTACGTTAGGGGAGATTTTGAAAGGCCATCAGATAGTTTCAATGAAAAAAATACTTGAACCAGTACATACATTCCACAGAAAATATGCAATAAATTAAATCCCCAGTGAAATTTTCTGTTTGGATGATCCATTTTCTTTCTGAGACTCTCAGTAATTTGGGAGTAATTTTAAAATCTCTGGCTAATTTGAGTACTGAGTATGTGATTTAAAATACTTCCTTGGAGTATTTACCAAAATTAATTCTTTTTATTCAGCTATTAATTTAAAATAAAGGTTAAAAACATCTTGGTTGCCTTTCTCAACAACTTAGTTTTGAACTCCCAAGTGAATATTGAGACTAGAAAAGTAAATACAGCAAAGCCTAAAGTAACCTCTCATCTTCATGAGGACAGTCAACAAAAAGCAGGCGAACAACAGAGCCCGAAGGGACAGGGTTTTCTCTGGGTAAACTCTGTATTGAAAATTCTGACTTTGATATCACAAGACAAATGAAAATGTACAATATCCAGAAAAGGGAACATTCATGTGCCTCACATAGACCTTCATCCTATACCCATCAATTTGAGTACAACACATAAAGGGGGGGGGGGAGTAGGGAGGAGAGAGGAGGGAGGGGAAGAGGGAGGAAGGGAGAAGGAGAGAGAGAGAATACAAGTTGACTAATACTGTTATTTATTATATTTTACAAGTGTAAAATGGACTTACCAAATCTAATTATAAACAAACAAAACTAGTCGGATTTGTGATGAATAGATTTAGCCAAAGTACTAAATAATATCGTGGTAACTCAGCAAACAGAAGCACACACCAAAACGTTAACAACAAAAGCAGAAACGCGCCTTTAAGTTGATATGTGATGTGCTTAGCAGTGGAGCAGCTATTGTGTCTGTAAAACAAACTTGAGCGATGGTAAAAAGAAGTAGAAATCTTCAAAGTTAAAAATAAGATGTAGCAAATAGTCTTTTTTTTCTCTCAATTCCATCTAACACCTTTGTGACACAGTCTATTACACACGTTAGAATGGGAAACTGCACTTCTTTAGCATGTGAGGGTCCTAGCTAGGCTCTTCAAATGAAATACAGCTTGTGAGATTTGGAAGGCAAGTGTAAGAGGTTGAGTGGAGGCCACACCAATGGACTGTTGTGTCTTTTGGCTGGTGCAATCAAGAGGGATTTGGCTTTCCCGTGGCAACTGGAGCTGAGGTATGCCTGTTCTCAGGCCTCATAGGCATACAGAAGAGCCTGTTGGCCAGCTTGCTGGTAAAGGTCATGGCTGGAGCTGCATGATACGGTAGCCGACAAAGACTTCAATGCTACTTATTCCCAAATTGTAGCAGAGGCCTTGTAACCCTATCTGTCAGACCCATTGGAAGAGTCTTTATAGTTGTGGAAGCAGCTCCTCTGCCAAGCCAGTCCTACCAGATTCTCTTATACACAATATTTGGTTCATTCTGGGAAAAAGAATAAAGAGACCCAAAACGTTTTCTGTCTGGGACAACTGTGCAAGCCATCTCAGCTCCAGAGTCCTCCAGACAATGTGTTGAGGCGTCTATTGCAATGGCATTATAGCTCAAATTTTATAGCCCTGTTTTCTTTCCCTTCCATACGTACTGATTCCTAGAGCATATCTCCAAAAAGTCTCCTCCGTGTAATTCTACCTAAAAGGACTCATCTTTTAATTCCATCCTGTATTCAATAGTTTATAATTTTATAAGTAATCTTTCCTTTAAAAATAACATTTTACTAAAGTAGTGAATGTTTGTAATGATATATAAAATGGTAGAAAATCATATAAATACTTTAAAATGAATAGGTACATAATCATTTTCCATATATAATTATTTATAAAATTAGAGTCACATAGCAGAAATGCTTGGGTTCTATGTTTTATTTTGCCTGTGTGCATTACATGACATCATAGTCTTTGGAACTGTTGTGTAACGTTTCAGTGAAACAAAGCGCTACACAATGACACGTTTGGATTTCCTTCACAGAAGAAAACCTCTGTTAATTAAAATGATTCCACAGCAGATACCCTCACATGTTTCAAGTTAGTGTAGATTCACGAGCATTATCTTAGGACCTGTTTCTTGTTATCAAATTGTTGGAGCAAAGAACTTGCTCAAGTGTAAGATTATTCCGCAACTTTTCATCAAAGTACATGGCACTAATTTGCCAGCCAGACATTTTGTGAGTTTCCTTGGAAGATATCTTTTATTACATAATCTTAAAACATGAAACTATGTCTAATCTCAAGACACATTTTTCATAACAAGTAAAATAAGACTTTCTTTGTTTATTGAATATTGATGGATTTTCTTTGATGAGCCATATATTCATTCTTTACTATTTTGTCTTCTGGGCTTACTATTTTCCTAAAATGAGAAGTTATGTCTGAGAAATAGTATATTAACTACCAAATGATACATAAACAATAGTATATTTTGCATGAAACTTCATATTTTATTTGCATAAGTATTTGTAATAACTTAAGTTGGTCTATGTTATTAATATGAATACATGAAGTTATGTTACAAATGTGACTATGTTATTGGGATCAAGTCTCAAAATACAAATTGAATCCCTTTGGCATTCTTATTTTTTTTATTATTATTACTTTTATTTTTTTTCAGTCCAGTCGTTGCCCCACTCCCACTCCACTCTCCCACAGTTCCTCATCCCATTCCTTCCCCCCTTGTCTCCAAGAGGAAAGTCCCCCACCTTGCCAGACCTCCCCATTCCCTGGGGCCTCAAATCTCTTCAGGGTTAGGAGCCTCTTTTCCCACTGAATCCAGACCGGGGAATCTTCTGATGTATGTGTGTATCTGTGTGTATGTGGCCTGAAACCATCTTGTGTATGCTGCCTGGTTGTTGGTTCAGTGTCTGAGAGACCTCAGGGGTCCAAGTTACTTGAGACTTCTGGTCTTCTTATGGGGTCACCTTCCTCCTCGGCATCTTCCAGCCTTTCTCTATGTCGTGTCATTGGACTAGTAGCTTCCTGAAAACAGGGAGGTCTGCTCATGTTCCTTTAGGACAAGCTGGCACATGGACTTTTAGAGTTATTTCCTTGTAAAAAACATTTCTGTTTATAGGCCCAGAGTGCCCTTTTGCCATTTTTCTTTGCATCTTAACTGTATTTAGTTTTAAAACCAAAGCTGCAATGAAAAATGACAGTTGTTTTCCTTTCTGATGCTTCAGTGCCTTGCTTGGTATGCTCCTCACCTTCCCAGTCTCTTCTGGTGCCACTCCAGGGTTTGCATCTCATACACCACCTGCATCCCCTGAATACCGAAATCTCCGAGTGCCTTCTGTAAACTGGCAAGGTGTTTCATATAACCTGTAGATGTCCTCTAGGATGCTTTAAATCTCTGATGAGAGGCAATTCAATTGAAATGCTTCATAGGTTGGTAAACAGCACAGTTGAGGGAACAATCTCATAGGAAAAGTTCATTTATGTTCAATGAATTCTCTTTCTCCTTTCGTGTTTGTATGCACAGGTGCCCTTGCATGTGTGTGTGTGTGTGTGTGTGTGTGTGTGTGTGTGTGTGTAAAGGACATAAGACAATCTCAAAGTATGCCACTTAATTTGATTTCTTCTTGCTACCAACACTATTAACACTCCTGACAGGAACTCCTCAGTTGCTTGCAGTGCCCTGATTGACCTGGGCATGGCCTTTGATGATCTGTGTTATACTGAGACTGCTCAAACTAAATCCCCCCCCCACCCTCTCTCTCTCTCCCTCTCTCCCTCCCTCCCTCCCAACTTCCCTCCCTCCCAACCTCCCTCCCTCCCTTTGTGTGTGTGTTCACAAACTTGTGTGCATGCTTTAAGATCACAGACATGATTGGCTTTTATTCTTTGAATTCTTTGATACTTCTCTGCTTAGCTATCCTGTGTGTTTTCTTCTAGCTGAGAAATGTTAACCATGTCAGCTTTCCCATTATGTCAGTTTCCCCTGTCCTCGGTAGACTGCATGTGTCCATCCGTCCTTCTGAGTAGTCACTCAATTCTCCAAGTTACATGCACATGCTTTTCAATACAGCTTACAACACTGTAAAGTCAAAGTCTCTTTACCCCTTGAGGAAATACTCTTAGTTTACTTCCTGTTGATGTACTTCAGTAATTTAAGATGGTCTGGGTCTATTTATGCTTAAGGATAATGTTTTAAGCAGTCCAAAAAATAGTTCTGAATTAAATAGTTTCCAAGGCCATTTCCATGACCTTAGGTGACATTTTAATGTCACTATTTTTAGTGCCTTATGTCTAGCTGTTGTTAAGGTGATCACAGCCTGGTTTGATAGCCCTTGTTCGATCTGTTTTTTCCAATTTTGGCAGCTAATATATGCATAGATTCCCTTTTTCAACAGTTAAAGATCATTTAATAAAAGCAACAAGCAGGTCTTTATACACACATCCTCTAGATGAATATGTCTAAGATTTCTACCATATGACCAATGCCCCAGCCCCAAGGAGCACAGAGGAAACAAATAAACCAACAAAGAGACTCTGTCTCTCAGGAACTTTAAGCTGTAGATTGCTGAAAACAGGCTCCTAACCGAAGCGAAAGCATCGGACAGATGGATCTAACAGACAGGGATGCGGCTACCCTGCAGCACAGGTGGATACAGGCAGTCGCCCATTGTGTCTGAGGAACAGTCAGAAGGCTGGTATTGCTGAAGTTGGGTAAGAGCAATGGTGGGGAAGGAGTGAGAGGGGGGAGGAGTCTGTTGTTTAAAGCCTCAAATCATTTTCTGTCACCAAGAAATAGTTGACTTCTGTTTTCTTGTTTTTTTTTTTTTAAGTTTTTTATTGGATATTTTATTTACATTTCAGATGTAATCCCCTTCCCCGCCCCAACCAGGAACCCCCTATCCCATCCCCCTCCTCCTGCTTCTATGAGAATATGCCCCCCCACCCTCCCACTCCCACCTCCCCACCCATGATTTCCCGCACACTGGGGCGTCCAGCCTTCACTGGACCAAGGACTTACTCACCATCTATGCTTGACACTGTCATCCTCCCCTACATATACAGCTGGGGCCTTGGGTCCCTCCCTATGTGCTCCCAGACTGCTGGTTTAGAGCCTGGGAGCTCTGGTTGGTTGGTATTATTGCTCTCTCATGGGGCCACAAACCCTTTCAGCTCCTTCGGTCTTCTCTCTCACTCCTCCATTGGGAACCCCATGATCAGCTCAATGGTTAGTGTGAGCTTCTGCCTCTGTATATTTCAGGCTCTGGCAGACCTCTAAGGAGACAGCTATATCAGGCTCCGTCAGCATGCACTTCCTGGCATCCACATCGTGTCTACTTTGGTGACTGCACAAGGGATGGATACCAGGTGGAACAGTTTTGAAAGAACCTTCTGCTCCCACCAATCAGTTTGGGAGGGAGATAGGAGGCTGCAAGGGCTTTGCTTTTCCGTCAAGGTTATAGACTCTTTGACAAGTCAAGGAGGACTTATCTGCCGCAGGGTTAAGGCACCCAGTCCAGCTCAGCAGGGAGACTGTGAGCAGTGTGTGACTAGGGACAGAGGCAGTCTTGAGGTCAGCCTTCATGAAACAAGAGAGTGAGTGGAAAGCAAGGCAAACCCTGGGTCCTCGACCTGCACGAGATGACCTCCTTCGTCCTGGTAGCCCCTGCTTTCTAGAGGTTCCACAGGCCCCTCCCCCATGCCGCGCCACCTGCTGGGGAACAAAGACTTGGACTTGGGAATCTGTGGGGCCACTTCACAGGCAGGGTCATTCTCTCCATTTCTCTGGCCTTATCTAGTCTACTTTCCAACGTACACAGGGTTCCATAAATTATGACGTGAAGAAATCAATGAATATGTTTTATGAATCGTTACGTGTTTTAAGAACTTAATAAAAGCAAATTTCTCAAATAGTCGAGGCTACCACCTTGGGTAATATAAATTACTGTACAGACTTATTTTAGGCATAAAGAACTGGTGAATAGATCTTTAGACCTATTCACCATGCTATATATCAAATATGACAAATATTAATATTAACCAGATTCCTGCAAATACAGTGAACAGAGTTCAGAATATTGTTAATCACTCAGAGACATGACCAAATTGATCACAGAACTGATGGGTCATAAAATAATTGTGGTAATTTCTGTAAATTAAAAACTTCAAAAAAAGTCGATTTTGAATGTTGTTAATTAAGATATTAAACTCCGTGAACATGGCATTGAGAATAAGCCAGTCTGCCACAGTTTTGGATGTGGTGTTGATGAATTCATCGCAGAACAGACTTGATATGTATTTTTTTAAAAACAAAAAAAAAGTCCCATTCTTACTCTTGAGCCACTAAGAAGGAAAATAATTCAATTTTGAAAGGTGTTCATTTCCTTTCGTGCAACTAGAAGTATAAAGTTGAAAAACAAGGAGTTCAGAATCATGTAAATGTTTCCCGCCTCCTTTCCCAGTAACGCCCGGCCAGCCGCTCTTGGGTTTTTTTGGAAAACACGTTATACAAACAAGCCTCTGAAGAAGAGAAATGCTTCGGAACCGAGCAGAAGCCGCGTTCTTCTGGTAGCCGTGTAAAAGCAAAACCAGCACACCTGCTTGCAGCTGGCCACCCCTAACAGATCTCGCAGGGCCTCGCCATGTGAAGTCTCAGCCAAGTCAAACAAGGAGCAATTTTAAAGTAGCACCCAAAGAGGAGCTTGGACAGAGTTTGCCAGCAAAACCCCAGACCCTAAAAGTCCCTGCTCTACAGACTTCATTTTCATTTCCTTGACCCATTTGCAGAGAGTTGTTACTGAGGGCCAACTCGGCCTCCCTGTAACAGCACACGAATAATAAACAGAGGCCAGCTGACACCCGAGACACCTGCAGAACTCTCACAGTGCGGGATTGTTCACCCAGGGGGAAACATTTTGGTTAGGGGCAGATGGGTGACCATCCACTGGCTCATTACATACTCAGGCGCGCTCACAGCTCACAAGGGAGCATGCGCGCGCACACACAAATGAAGTTTACCAAGGGCCTTCCTGAGGCCCGTTGGACTGCCAAGACAACTACGAGAAAAGAAGCGCTGGCTTTGGGAACAGGGTGTGAAAAGGCCTCTGTATACAGTCAGGGCGTGTGTCTCAAGCACTTGGACTTGATGAAATTAGTTTTGCAAAAAGTGTGGTATGAGCTTGTGAGCAAGCCTTTGCACAAGGCCCTTAAAGCATTGAGCTTCTTACTCCAGTGTCTCAGGATCCAACTTCTTGTTTATGTATAAATTACATATTTGCCAATGAAAATACTTTGTTGAAGATCTGATCAAGCAGGTGCATTCAGGTAACCTGAAAAGCCTTCACTGGCATTTGAAAACTTTTCAGAACTGAATTTCTTGGAATTGACAACAAAGATCTTTTTTATTCCATGAATTCAAGTTAGAAATTTTTATCTAAATAATTCAGAAAATGTGATTTAAAGGCCTACTGGCTCGATGGGGACTAGGTAGATTAACATCCGCCATGTTATAGAAGTAATTTATTTTAAGTATATTCATGTGTACTAATTAACAGCTTTAAGAAGCCTTTCTCAGTATTTGAAACGGTGGGTACACATAGCATTTTTATTATGCTACTCATGAAGAAGAAATACAACAAAGTTGACCTTAGAACTGAAATTTTATAGCTGTCAGGTTCACTCATATCCCATGTATGCCATGACTATGAAAGCAGTGTGTGGAGAGACAGAGTGAAACACACACACACACACACACACACACACACACACACACACACACACAGGGGGAGAGCAGACGGAGACAGACAAAGACATTACTAAAGGTCACATAAGATAGGGACAGTGTTAGATTTTAAGGCCATAATATAATGAGCACTTTATAGATACTGTACAGTCACTTTTTTGAAGTATGGGTCAGCATCCACTGTCTCAGCACACATACAAGAGAAAGACATTTTCAATGGCATATAAAGATTCTAAAAAAAAAAAAAAAAGCAAGGAATTAATGTACAGCGAGGACTAGCTCTAAAATAATTATGGTATAGAGATCCCAGCATGTTGAGATTATTGGGGATGTCTCTTTTTTTTCCCTCATTAACAAAGAGTATCTTCCTGATGGTCTTTAAAGTCACTTAGATCGAGTTTTAGGAAGAGTTCAAACCATTCTTGGACAAGACAAAACACACCAGCTGTGGTTTAAGCATCAACACAGCTGGAGAAAGCATGCCTGTAAGACCTGAGGCTGGAACAGAGCCATCACGCCTTAAAGAGCCCCACCTGGACCCACCTCCCTTGCCCTAACCTAACCCAAGCCCCTGCCCTCCTCAGGGACAGCACGGGAACCAGAAAAGCACAAGGATTAGGGCATGGTTCATATTGGCAAGATTATTCCAGGCCTCCTCTGTTTCCTGCCTCCCCAATGCAGACCCTTCCCTTGGTTTGCTTTCCTCTATGCTACAATAGAAAACTGAAACTTGAGGCCAGTCATCATGTTATACACTGATAAACTGCATCCCTTCCCCAGGTTTTACTGGAGATTATCTTTCCTTGCATGTAAGCAGACCCTTAAATATTGAAGAAGCTGGTCCAACTCTTTGTAGATATGCTGGTTCAGATATGAAGAGCAAAATGGTCATCCTCTCCCTGTCCATATTCTTCCATATATATTTCCTTAAAGAGATGGCTCTTCTGTGTGCAGCAGCTGACCTTGAATTTGTGGAGCTCCCCAGGTACATCTGCAGTGACCCCATTGTGGTTTCCTTTATTTTACAAATGCTAATCACTATCATACTTGACCCTGAGAGCATATTTTGTGCCTAGTACTGGCTAACCACTCTGCAGAAACTGTACTGTATAAACAAAATTTCAGGAATGCCTGCAGCAAGCAAACGTGGCTGTTATCTGACATTTTTTGTTTTGTTTTTGAGTCATGGTCTCCTGTAGCCTCCAACTCACTTTGATCCTTCTGCCTTCAAAAGGGGTCCCCGAACTCAGTCCAATGTTTGGCTGAGTACATCCACATCTTTATTGGTCAGGCTCTGACAGAGCCTCTCAAGGGACAGCTATACCAGGCTCTTGTCATTAAGTGCTTAGATTTAACATTTTGATTATGTGTTGTGTGTGTGTGTGTGTTATCTGTTTATACACAAGTGTGCAATACCTGTGGAACCCAGTAGAGGGCATAAGATGCACTGGAGCTGAAGTTGCAAGGGGTTATTGTAATCATGGACACATAAAAGCTGCGATCTGCCCCCACCGCCACATGAAAGTAGAAGGCGACTAGTTGAAAAGTTGGAGTTCCAAGGAAAAGGAAGGGGATTGAGGCTGAATACAGTGACAAAGCATCCTATACAAACTGCAACAGTAAAAAAAAAAAAATGTTAAAGTAATTTGCAGAGAATCTTTAGACAACAGTATGACAACATAAGGAGTCATAAAAAGAATAAGTAACCAAACCCAGAGAGAGCATGAGACAGAGCAATAAGTGTAGCAGCAGGGATGAGTAAGTAATAGATGACCATGGAGATAAAGAACGCTAAAATGTTGACAAAAATACATTTACAAAATGACAAGTTTTTAGTATCTAGAATGATTAAGGGGAAAAAAGTCTCTACCTAAAACAGCAAATTTGTGACTTTTCAACAAATTTTACAGAAATAAAAAGTGAGCCATAAGAGTGTGCTATAAATAATTATAGGCCAACATTCTGATAATTTAGGTAAAAGGGACTGATCTTTCTAGAAACACAGCCCAAAACTTATAAAAATGGATCATGAAGAGGTAAACATGTCTTAATAGACCCATAGCAGAGACACTGCGTCATTGTTCAGAATAACTCCCAATAAGTAATGACCTGGAATCAGAAAGAGTCACTGGAGACTCCTACCAAGTGTTAGAAGTAATATCAACCCATCGCAAACACTTTTAAGAAGACTTTTAGGAATAACGAATACTTCCAGATTCACATTACAAGGTCAGCATTGTTCCAAAACCAAAACCAAAGCCAAGCAAGAACAATATGGAAAAAGGAAACTACAAACAGATACATAAGCACAAATACAGACATCACATTGATGGACTGAATTCCACAGCACACCCAAAGGATTGCTACTGTCTTAGTTTTCAAACAAACTGTGATAAAAGTCTGGTCAAAGGCGTGTGTGTGTGTGTGTGTGTGTGTGTGTGTGTGTGTGCGCCGCGCGCGGCATGCATGCACGCATGCACTTGGCTCGCACTTCACAGTGCATCACTGGGGAAGTCAGGAAAGGAGTTCAAGCGGAACCACAGAGGAACCCTGCTTTCTGACTTACTCACTGGCTCAGATTCAGTTAACTTTCATATATAGTCCAGATACACTTCCTGGGGATGTTGCCACATACAGTGGGCTGGGCCCACTCACATCAATCATCAGTCTGGACATTTTTCACGTACACTGCTGTATGCCAATCTGATCTGGGCAATTCTTCAATTGAGATTCCTTCTTTCCAGGTGACTCTAGGTTGCATCTTGTTGACACAACTACAGACAAAAACTAACCAGGGTATACATTATGACTGCATGTAGCTTATTCACAGGATGCAAATGTGATTCAATATACAATAATCAATTGATCTGTTACCCACTAAATTCATAAATGAGGGTAAAATGACCTGGTTTTCTTTATTGGTACAGAAAAGGTATTTAACAAAATCAGCCTCCTTCATGACTAAAAGAGCCCATCATAGACTACAGGGTAAAACATTTTTATAAAAGGCATACGAAGATCCAACTAAAAAAATGTAGAAGAAATATTGATTTTTTTCCCTAAGGTCAAGAACAAGGCATACATGACCAATTTCATTCCTGTTGCCAACTAAAAGTCTTTTTAAAAAGGCATCCAAATTGTTAAGGAAAGGGTAAAATTGTCCATTTCAGAGGATGGTAGTTCATATAATAATAATATCTTAAATATTAAAATTCTTAAAATCCATTCTCTCTCTCCTCTCTCTCTCTCTCTCTCTTCTCTCTCTCTCTCTCTCTCTCTCTCACACACACACACACACACACACACACACACCACAAACAAACAAACACACGATGATGTATAGTTGACTTGTATTTCTCCAACATCTCATGTTCATGGAGTAGAAGCCTTTTGAATATTGTCAAATATCCACACTGAAAAAAACTGCACAAATTCAATGCAATGCTTAAGACAACTAGACCCTCTGTGTTGTGTTTGTGTGTATGTGTAAATTGTAAAATCCATTTCATGTAAAAGTGAAAACAATAAAATTTTCAGAAAAATATTGAACAAGCTGTTTTATGTTGAAATCATCAATAGACAAATAAAGTGTGAAAACACAGGTAACAAAAGCAGACTTGAACTTCTTGAAGATTAAAAATGTTGCGTATCACCTGACAATATCAAAATTGACATGGCAGCCTGCAAACACACAAAAAAATTATCTGTAATCCATACATTATGATAAACTTCATTTCCAGAATTGGTAGTGGATTAATAAAACTCAAAGACAAAAAAATTAACTTGGATAATAAGAAAATGAACACAGAGCTTGAATTATTTCTTCCAAGAAGATAATCAAATAGACAATAAACACATGAAAGACTCACATCTTCACTGATGATTTGAGGAATGCAAACCAAAACCATGAGGTAATATCAGCACCCATGAAGATTCTGGCATCCACCACCAATGAAAGTGGACAGGCATAATGCTGATAACCAGCAACCACAACAACGGTGAACATCCGAAGTGGGAATGCTTAAATGTTGATGCAGATATGGAGAAACGGAAGCCTTTGTGCACACTTAGGAAGAATGCAAATGGTGCTGATGAGGAAGACATTGTAGTAGTTTCCAGACTCTGGGGGGTTGAGGGGAAGGAAGACCTATCAGCAACTGCAAGTTAACTCTACTTACCAAAAGTTCTCAGCGCTGCTGTGAATCCGATAATCCATGAAAAGAGAAGACTGTGCAAGTGCATACCTTCATCTTTTGAGCCGATGTGCACAGCGAGTCCTACCTCTCTTTTATCCCAGCCTCTCAGAGACACTAGTGTGGCCAGCTGCTCTGATTGAATTCTAGCGGTCTCCTCCAGATGGCAGGCAGGACTGTGGGTGCTTGGAGGGATCCAGCAGCATTCTTTAATATGCAAATTCTTCAGCCATTCTCTTGCTTCTAAATTAGAACCTATGAGAGTTGAGCCCAGAAGTGGCATTTTAACTCTCAAATGACTCACTAAAAATAAATGTTGACAGTTCTTCATCTGTGATATTTATCTATATGCATATTATGAGCACACCTTAGTAAAAAACATGCCATTGGCCCTCTAGGTGACACACACACACGCACACACTATCCACTCTGCATGGTCCACTTTGTAGCTCACAATTTCTCATTTGAATAAATTGCTTTTATAAACAATAGCATTCAATTCTCATTTCTCTCTAATTACTCAGTATTGTTACAAAAGAGAACATGAACTCTTGAATCCTCAGGACTAGTAATTGTTAATGTTATTTCAAGCATTTTTGCATGTCAGAACTATACTATGACATTCATAATGAATCCAGGCCATGGCATGTTTACAAGATCTCCTTCTAAATAAAGCTGATGTAGAAAACATATGTCAGGTAGTATTTTTGTGCTAGAACAATGAATAAAATAGTAATGGACTTATATACCTTTGGTGCTCCAAATCTTTATTGCCAAATGCTCAGGGCTACTGAGTCTTAACTAGAGCTGATTTCCCATGTGACTATCAGGACTGTCCAGTAGTGTCATAAATGAAATGTACAGCACAGCACCTGAGGGTGACATCTGTGTTGTGGTCTATGATGAATAGCCCAGTGACATCGCTTAGGAGCAGTAAGTGTATCCCAATGGGAGTTCTGAAATTCTAAATAATCTCCTCCTCTCCTCTTCCTCCTCCTCTCCTCCTCCTCCTCCTCTTCCTCCTCCTCCTCCTTCTTCCTCCTCCTCTTCTCTTCCTCCTCCTCCTCTTTCCTCCTTCTCTTCCACCTCCTCTTCTTCCTCCTCCCATTTTATATATTTTTCTATCATGGCACATTGGAAAACATGTCCACTATTGGAAAAGCCACATGCAAGTTTGTTTCCAAGAGGAGTAATATGTACCCTGGCATAGAAAACAAACACAAGGCACATATTAATCAAAGTCATTACTTATTTGGTTTTAAAATAAGTGGCAAAGACTGTACAAGTAGTTACAGAGGATTTATATATCTTCAAAAAATAGTAAGATTTAGTATAAATTTTAAAGTTCTAAGTTATTTTTCACTTCCATTTCAAATGTAAATATTATGGTTTTTTTTTAGCCTTGAGCATTTAAGATTATTTTTAGCTCATTTTTTAGAATTAAAGTTTATTATCACAAAGGCTAATCCTTACAGAGAGAATGTATTTTCTCTTGCAGAAATATCTATTATGATAAAGAACTACTGGTTAAATACATACTTTAATTAGAAAAGAGAGAGATAAAGGGCAAGAAAATAACAAAGACAAAGAGAAGAAGCAGAAGATAAAAAAAAGCAGGAAGGAATTATAAGCTACATTCAAAAAGCATTTTAATGACTTAAAAGGTATATTTCTATGTAGGTCCAAATACAAAAATGAATGTTCTCATTTGACTTTCTATGCTGTTTTCATAATTACACAAAGAAGTCTAGTCCATCTTTGCAGAAGTCAACACACAATGTTCACTCTCTGGCCTATAATAAATGCTAACTAAAGCTTCCTGATGTATTATTGTATGGCCAAGGTAAGTGCCGTGGAGGCTCATGCAGAGATTGCAGGAGCCAGTGTGTCAATGTGCTGGTTCTTATTGAATCCAAGTGACAGATCAGCTGATGCTACTAGTGAAGGCATGATGCCCTTCAATGGAAAGCCCACATTCACATGGAAACTGAACAATACTCTACTCGTTGATAATGGGGTCAGGGAAGAAATAAAGAAAGAAATTAAAGACTTTTTAGAATTTAATGAAAATGAAGACACATCATACCAAAACCTATGGGACACAATGAAAGCAGTGCTAAGAGGAAAACTCATAGCTCTAAGTGCATACAAAAAGAAACTGGAGAGAGAACACACTAGCAGCTTGACAACACACCTGAAAGCTCTAGAACAAAAAGAAGCAAATACAACCAAGAGGAGTAGACGGCAGGAAATAATTAAACTCAGGGCTGAAATCAACCAAATAGAAACAAAGAGAACTATACAAAGAATCAATAAAACCAGGAACTGGTTCTTTGAGAAAATCAACAAGATAGATAAACCCTTAGCCAGACTAATCAGAGGGCAGAGAGACAGTATCCAAATCAATAAAATCTTTCTACAATTCTTAAAGAAATATCTATGTATTTTACTATAGGCACCCAAGTAAGAGAGAGCATCGTTTCTTTTAGACGAGCTCATTCAGTGCTCACTGAGATTGTTCTGAACAGTCTTGTCTTTCAGAGTAGCAATTCAATAGTGAGTAAAACATGAACTCAGTCTTCTGGCTCTACAATCTGTTGATGGAGAGAGACTGGCACTGCAGCTAGAATCATAGAAGAAACTTCCTCTCTCTCTCTCACCATCTGCCATTTCTTTTGATTCTGAAATTTATCATTTTGGAGAAACTTTTGGACCTGTTCTTGCATCTCCACAAGACCCATTTCTTACGTCTTTTCTGAAAGTCAATAACATTGTGTTTTACTTGCTTCTGCACTGTTCCATGGCGCCATACCTATCTGAACTGCTTCTTATCTGAGGTTATCATTTCTTCACGTGTACATAGCCATATACTAATGTTTACTGAGTGAATAAGTAAAAAGACCAAATACTTACTACTACTTTCTCTTACTACTTTTTATATTTAAAATGAGTAAGAGTCACTTATATGATTGAAGGTAAGACATAGTAATAAACTGATGCCAAATAATCAATAAATTAATAATTAACAAACCATAATTTATTGGTAATACTCCATGTGATAGTGGGCATCTTTGTATGTATCAAGCTAGGTAGTTTTATTCCCACTTTTTAATCACATAAGAAAAACATAAAATACATTTGTCAAGGACTCACATACACTAAGTAGTCAAGTTGGAGCGATGAGTATTTATTAATTCAAGTCTTTGTTTGACGCAACCAGTATAAATTTTTCAATTCCATATGCATGGAAAAAACCATTTCCAACTAAGTTCTATAATTGTTGCTTTGACAGTGAGCACATTCTCTGGGAACACGACCTCAGTCCACTGTGTGGAGTAGGAACCTAGTCAATTTATGAAAACTTATACTGCTCCTTAATACAAGACTGTGTATAGAATAAAGGAATAGCATAAATTATTATCTTGCCTTCTCTATTTAAATACTTGAGTCTCTTATTCAAAGTACAGAGAAAGTTATATATATATATATATATATATATATATATATATATATATATATATGTAACTTGTTGATTACTGTAGTAAGTTCCTTACTTTGGTAATTGGAATAAACTCTGAAAGCCTGTCATATAATTATGTTAGAGATCAGAGTAACTAATGTTTTCCAATGACATTATTTAGACTTTAAGAATCTTTAGGTTTAGGGGAAATCCCACTTGGATCTTGCCAACAAAACTGAATTTGCAAATAACATTTAGTTGTTTAGAGTTTAGGAAAAACATATGCATGGAAAACCATGCTGTTCCTGAATGGAGATAACATTTAATGTTAATCTGCATTTTACAAGAAAACTTTCAAATGAAAAAATGACAAGAGATGCTGAACACTTCCTTGTTACATATTTGTGGTGTTTATATGAGCACATAGCAGTGTGTTTACTTCAATAATTACTGGGAGGAAAAAAACCACAGGGTATTGAGTAATTTGTGATTTAATTAAGAACATCAAAAATCCATATATGTCATGCCTAACTTAATCACAACATAAAAATTTAAACCTTACAAATGAAGTCCGGACTTGGAAGATGGTACATGACAACCATGCATTTACAGCTAGAGTCTCTGGGGAATAAGCCAAGGATAGTTGGAGAGCAGCCATCCTGTGATGGTGGAAAGTCACTGGTGTTAGTAGCCAAGAAAGAATGGAAACTTTAGAAAGCAGAGCAGAAGGGGAAAGACTCCAGAGTATGTACCATAGGTTTCAGTTTCCAGTGTGGAGTGAGTATATCTGCTGATGGCTTAAAACAAATAACCCCAGAAACAAACACTATACCCTAGTATTGTGTACTTCAAAATGGTGGAAAAGAGGGCAAGAGGGAAATATGGAGTCTGATGGAGAGATGAGAATATAAATACAAATAAGAGGAAAAGCCAGAACGTGTGATAGCAGAGGACTGATAGAAACTGTAGGAGGAAGGGACTCAAAAATATGACAAACAGTGGACTCATCACAGAGCAGATCTGAGTTCAGGAACACTAGAATCTTTGTATCTGCATATCACAGTAGTACCAATAATAGGATATTAGGCAGCATGTGCCTAGAGCTGTAGCAGAGAGTCATTTTAAGAAACCCATTGCTGAGTCAGGCACTAGGTGACTCTAGATGGAAAGGTCCCTCCATACATGGCCCATTCTTGGATTCCAAGACAAATGCCAGAGGAGAGTGCTCTGAAACCTGGTCTAAAGAACCTTTCAGACAGAAGATAAAAACAGTCAGAAACTCGGAGTTGGGCATCTATGTTGTAGACATGGGGTAGACATTTATTCCAAGCAACAGATGAAGGGAGACTCACTATCTCCCTAGAGATGGGATGAGCAATGACATGAACTTACAGGTGCCTGAAGTCCAAGTCATGCCAGTGGAGAAGTTGCCAAAAGCTCTTTGCAGTACCTAAAGAGAGGAAAATGCCTAAAGTAATAAACACCCACTGCCCAACCCAAATTCTGCATCTGTGGTTGCCGGGCAAATTGCACAAACATCAACATAGGAAATGAGAAACACGGTGGCCCTCCTCCCATTAAGCATCATCAACTTAAGTAGTAAGAGGAAGAAAAAAATGAAGACATTCATTGTACCCTGGAGAATAAGTAAATAGAGAAAAATTCTGTACAGTTCTCTTTCCTTTATTCTTATAATTCCCTTATTTAATACCAAGTACTGTAGACCAGCTCTGCCTGCTTTCTCTCTCTCTCTCTCTCTCTCTCTCTCTCTCTCTCTCTCTCTCTCTCTCTCTCTCTCTTCCTCCCTCCCCCCTCTCATTTCATTTCCCATTCTGAGACAAGCTGTCACAGAGGGTATGGGCTAGTTTGATCCTGGGAGTCTCCCTGCCTTGGCCTCCTGGATGCTGGAATTGGTTTAAGTTGTCTGTCTTCATCTTTTATCTCTTTTCATTCCTTGGTGCTATCTTATCTCCTCCAGTTTCTTTTTTCTCTCCCCATCCCCCTACCGCTTCCACGTCTATTTTCCTTCCTTTGTGTAATTTTCCTCTGTTGCTTTAATCACTCATCTTCCTCCAGTTACTTTCTTTCCATTCTAAACAATTACAAATAAATGCTCACCACACATCGCATTGTCTTGTTTTTCTCTATTTCAATAATGTTAGTAAATCAGGTAGTTGTTTTGAATTGGTTAGTGGGCATAGGAATAAGTTGTAGTTGCTTCTTCGGTTAGTGTTTTACTTTCAGAGTACTGCTGAGGATCCTCTCTGGTGTCCTGAGTGCATGAGCTGATAGGATTAGCTACTGAAATACACCCTAGTCCAGCAGTGAGGAACTACACCCTAACCTACTGAAATATAGTCTTATCTTAAAGGTGATTTTTGGAAATCCACAAGATATGCAATTCCTAATAATGAAATACAAGAAACATGAAAAATCAAGTTAGTAATTAACAGTAACAGTTTAAGAATGCAGTGAACAACAAAGAATTCAAAAGAAAATTATAAGAATATGCAATAAAAGCAGAAAGGAACCAAATACATTTTTGAATAGATATAAAGGGAATGAAATTAAATAGCTGAATATATAAAATCAATGCAGAATATTAAGGATGGAGTCAATAAAAAAGAAGTACTGACCAAAAGGAAAAAGAAAATTTTGCAATAACATAGACTGTAAGTCTAGTAATCTTGATGAGAAACTTCACCAATAAAGTAGGAGATAGAATCAAAGCTTGAAGTCAGGGGAGATAAACTAAGGTATTCAAATAACAATGGCTGGGTAATAAAAATAGAGTAAGAATGTTCAATATATAAGGCACTAATAGAAAAGCAAAAAAGTCTAAATGAAAGACAGAAAACAAATGTAAAATATATAAGAGCAAGAAAGTTTTCAAACTTAAAGGAAGAGAGGTCATACAATACAATAGTCAAGATACTTCAGAACACCAAATGGATAAGGCCAGCAAAGAATTATACCACACTGTACATTGTAATATACTTAAAAACACTAACTGCAAGGGAGCAGCACTAAGTTGCATATAATGGCAAAACTATCAAAATACCAGAAGATTTCTCATCAGGAACTCTGAAAGTCAAGAAAGCATGGGAGCATTTTAACATCTGAAAGACAGTTAAGTTCCAAACAGGATTACTATATCCTTTATAACGTAAGGAGAATTGAAAACTTTTCGTGTTAAACACAAATTAAAGAAATTAATGACCAGTAAGCTGCACAAAAAGACACTCAAAGGAATCCCACCCTGAGAGATCATAGAAGGAACAATCTATCTACAACAAGGATAAACCAAAGAGCACCAAAGTACTCTTGAAAAGTACCAAACATTGCAAAATCAGAACTTCAAGCATTAATATATATTAATAATATATTATATTAATATATGTATATATACCTTAACTAATAACTATGAAT
This sequence comes from Mastomys natalensis, assembly GCA_021653895.1. Taxonomy (NCBI): domain Eukaryota; kingdom Metazoa; phylum Chordata; class Mammalia; order Rodentia; family Muridae; genus Mastomys; species Mastomys natalensis. The sequence goes on from JAJTUV010000143.1 coordinate 651,056, forward strand.
TACAATGGTCTTAATTCTCTCATCAAAATTCTAGACTAGTGGAGAAGATTAAAAAGATGTGAACCATCTGTGTATTGCCTGCAAGAAGTGCACCCCACTGGGAAAGACATGTGTTAAAAAATGTAAGACATCATTTCAAGCAAGTTTAAATAGAAAATAAGCATATATATATATATTTTTTTCAAACTAATGTCTAACAAAATAGTCTTCAAACCAAATTAGTAGAGGAAATTTTAAAAATCAGTTCATATGGATTAAGAAGGGAGGCAGAATCCACCAAGAGTGTGTAACAATTCTAAACGTGAATGCATGGAACATTGGCATACTAATTGTACAAAACAAACACTATGGACAGAAATGGATTTCAAGACATAATAATGGGCTACTTCAGTAACCTATGCTTACCAATACAAAGGTTATTCCACAAAGAAACATCAGAGTGAAGTAACTATCAAATAACTAAACTAAATACATTTACAAAATTCTCTACCATTCATTGAAGAATGAACTTTCTTCAGCAGTTGATAGAAATTTCTCTAAAATAGAGCACAGTTTAGGGCACATATCAAATATTTACAAATAAAAAATTGAAGTTACCTTTTGTATTATATTTAATCATAATTTGAGATCAAATTAAAAATTAAAAGACCAAGAGATCTCAGGTATATCAAGTATGTTGTACCTTGAGGCTTTAGAAAACCAGAGTATGCCACACCCAAAATCAATAGGTAGAAGTAAACAATAAAGATCAAGGCAGAAACTGTGATGAAATGGGGAAAGGGGACAGTGCACAGAGGCAATGAATCAGAGTACCAGTTCTTAAACAGCTTTGACAATTGCTTAGTGAGATTAATTGGGGGGAGGGAGAGAGAACTTGAATTTATATAATTAAACATGAAGTGTAAGAAATCACAACATGTACCAATGAAATTCAGGGAATACTTCATGCAGAATTTGATATTATTCAAATGCATGGGAAAATCTAAATGATGTAGACGCTTTCGATAAAGACATTGTACAAACTGACAGCATGACTGCTTCGTAGCATAATTAAGGGGAAGGTTTTCATTGTAGAGGCATCTGGAAGAGTTCAGATTAGAGAGAGAAAAAGTTGAATGAACATGGTGAGCAGACTGAACCTGACCATGAGAGATGCAGGAGAAAAGAAAAGGAGGGAAGAAAAGGAAGGAAAGGGAAGAGGAGGGGAGGAGAGGGAAGAGAGCAGAGTTATAAGGAAAATGAGTAGCTGCAGGGAGTTCAGAGTAGATAAGGGAGAATGGACTTTGAAATGTGATACTTTCATGGTACTTGTGGTGTGTGTGATGCTGAAGGAGGCAGGAGTCCAGCATGAGCTTTGGTTTGCTAATAGGCACCACAGCACCTGTAGCCTTGTGCCTCTTCTGATAGTGGCTCCTTTTGGTAAAGAGGAACATGCTTAACAAGTTCCCAAGTAATGCTGGCTTTTATCAAACCACCAGAAATTCTCTTAGAGTCTCCTATAAAAAGCTGCTCTCAGAGAAACTCAGTCACCTCATTTATAAGGGAACAGGACTTCTGAGACATTCAATGTCTGTTTGTCTTCTATCGTCTGCTTTATGGAGTTTGGGGAAACAGAGTCCCCTTTGGACCTAATACATATGACCTATGAAAATTAAGACAATAGGATATAAATGATGAACAAAGAGGTTAAATCTATGATAAAATGTTTCCCACCTGAGAAAAGCCGAGTCCTACAATTCTACTAAATCTTTATTGTATCCTCTCGATGAACACAGATGTAAAAATTCTCAATAAAACATTTGCAAACTGAATTGGTAATACACTAAAAAATAATTCACTAGGACCAAGCTGGCTTCATTCAAGGAATGCATGGATGGCTCATTATGGAGAAAATATCTGACTTATTTCACTAAAATTAAGAATGAGACAAGGGTGTCTAGTGTCTTCAGTCTTTTTTCCATATACTGTGTGAACTTAGTTAAATCAGTAAGACGAGGAAAAGAAATGAAAGATATACAAATAGGAAGGGACGATGTCACATATCATCCTACATATAAAGACGATCTGAAATACCCATCAATAAGCTCCTTGGTCTGATAAATACTTTGCAAAGGTATCAAAGAACAAGATCAACATACAGAATTAGCAGTTTCCTTATATATTAGTGACATACTTGCTAAGAAAGAAACCAGGAAAGTCACTCCTTTTATAATAGCATCTAACCACACTGAGAAAATACCTAACCAGGAAGTGAAAGGCTTAAGCACTGAAATATTTGAAGTACTGAAGATAGCAATTGGAGAAGATATTAGATGGAAAAACCAGCTTAATCATAGATCAACAGAATTACTATTGCAAATTTCTATAGTACAAGACATAGTCTCCAGATTCAGTGTAACCCCCAAGAAAATTCCAGAACATTCCTCATAGAAATAGAAAAAATTAATCATAAAATTCATATGGAAGGATGACTAACCAATCTTAAGCCAACACAATAATGCTAGGGCTATCACAATTCTTCAGGTTATGTTACAGAATCATAGAACTCAAATAGAATGTTAGTGGTCAGAAAAATAATGTAGAAGAATGGAATAGAAATCAAGATCCAGGAATAAACCCACATAGATACAGCTACCTGAGTTTGAAAAAGATGCGTCTATATCTTCATCTTTATCTAAGCATCCAAATATAGGAGCCTGCGGAAGCCATTCTCATTCAAACCTCCACAGTTCCCATCTAGCAGTCAGTAAGCAAATGGACAGGAAGGCTTCGTTGTTACCTGAGATGTATTATTAGAGAATTGCTCTGAGGTAGGAAAGTCTCTGGCATTCTATCATCCAGTACTGGATAGATTTAGACAGTTACACTGAAGTTAGCCTACTACCAAAGAAAGGCTGAAGGTTCAGTGATCGCCTTTGTCCTCTGTTTGACAGAGGACACTTACTAAGAGTCCATGAAAAAGTCTCTGTTCCAGACAGTAGTGGGACAAGGTGCATTCACTCAGCAGACCCCTTTCCACTGGTAAAGAGGGAACCAAAGTATGCAAACAGGTGATTACAGTGAAGACTATATAGTTAGGAAAAGCTGACACTGAATACAAAGAACCTAAACAAAAGCATAGTGGAGTTGAGTCTCTCAGATGAGAAAATGCATTTATTGAAATTTGAGTAATGTGACTGCCGTGGAAAAGTATAGGGAAGTGCATATTCAGTGGAGCCAAGGCAGGATTTCGTGAGATGTTTCAAGGGAAAGGTGTTGCCAAGCCTGGTGACCCAATCCTTGGTGTCCATAGTAAGGTAGAAGAAAATCGATCCCCCAGAGTGGGCCTCCTGATTTCCACACATCTCACAAGACAGAACACATGTGCACATGCACGTGCACATTGATTTTTTTAAATTTTTTTAAAGACTGTATTATTTTATCTAAATGAATACACTGTAGCTGTCTTCAGACACACCACAAGAGGGCATCAGATCCCATTACAGATGGTTGTGAGCCACCATGTGGTTGCTGGGAATTGAACTCAGGACCTCTGGAAGAGCAGTAAGTGCTTTAACCACTGAGCCATCTCTTCAGCCCCCACACTAACATTTTACAATTTAAATAGTGTCAAAATGGAACATTGTCTAGCCTGTTGAAGAAGTAGAAAGGGCAAAGTATATTGAAGACGGAGTGGACTGGTATGGCACTATCAAATTAAGGGACTATTAACTGACCTTCTCCAGGGAAGTTGCTATGAGCACTCCAAACATTGAGAGAGGCTCCACACCTCTGAACACGGTTGCTCCCTGCTAAGTAGGACAAGCCCTTGCCAGTACACACTCAAGGCATGCAGAATTGCATGACTTCTAGGTGAGCTCAAAGAATCTGGACAAGGTGAGAATCAAACATCAGTATCCACCACAGCCAGCTTTCCTGTGAACCCAGTGTGGGCAGCAGTAAACAGTTGCTCTCCGTGAGACTCAGTCACCTCATTTATAAGGGAACAGAACTACTGGGACATTGAGTGTTTGTTTGGTGTTTTTTTTTTTTTTTTTTTTCTAAAAACATAATGAGCAAATCCAATTGTCCTGGGGATATTCTAGTTTGATGTTTCCCAATAATTCTGGAATAACTTGTGTGCTTAATAAAGATTAAATTAAAATAAGATCATCTTAATCCCCTCTTTCCTTTGCTCCTAAGTCCAGAAGGATCTTTAGCCAAACCAAAAATCTTATGCATCATGCTAGTTAAAAAAAAAAAAAATCAAAACATTCCCTGAGAGTAAGCATCAGATAAAAAGAGCCAGCCTTCTTCCCAACGTCTCAATAATCCAAAGCAGGCTGGCTCTGGCTTAAGGGCCATAGGCAAATACAGCAATGTGACCCAAGGATGAAAAAAAAAATACTTATCTTTGTTATCTGCCCATGCAAAATGCTTTTGTTCTTAACTACAGTAATTAAATCAAAGTATCCCTGTATTATTTATCATGAAGGTCAAATACTTTTGTACTTAAAGATGTCAGTTTGAAATCCCAACCGATCATGAGTCCATTCTTCCTCGGTGATCTGTCTTCCCAGTTTACTCACACCTGCCAAAATGATGGGCAGTTTGACAGAGGTAGCAAAGCCATTAACAATAAATACCATCCAGTTCCTATTTTCACTATGACATACTAAATGTCAAATATTTACATATGTCACTAAAACAATTCTTTCTAGTAACATGGACAAATCCAAGAGAATCATTGTTGAGCATTTTCAATGTTGTTGAGTTAATCTACTAAATTTAATAAGCCTATCCAGTAGGGTTTTCATAAAAATATCTCATTTACAACTCACAACAGCCCTGTGTAGTGGACAAGATATTCTTTATGACAAGTTTAAAGTAAGACTGTTGCTTCTTTCTGAGACCTCTGTCATTTGTTTGGGTTGGTTATCATGTGACTGTAGTATCCCCATGTGAAGCCAAGCTGGGGCATTTGGTACTTAGATTATTCAAGAGAACATTTGATACAGAATGCCAATGAGCAAATCATAAACCATTTGTTTTTTTTGAGAATTTTGTCAAAGTTTAATTGAAGATAGCCACAAAGAGTCACCCAAGTTTTTACAAGCATTTTACTTTCTTTCTCTCTCTCTCTCTCTCTCTCTCTCTCTCTCTCTCTCTCTCTCTCTTCTTTGCCACAGTACTCTCCAGTGGGTTATATACGGAACACATTGCTACCATCTATGTTACAGAGGACACATCACAGTGGTGGCTGAGATGGCTGGGTTGCCAGTGAAGGGTGGAAGGACAGGGAAGCTACTCTAAGCTTTCTAGCACCGAGGAGTTCCTTTAGGTTCTGCGTGACACGTTAGACTGTCAGATCATCAACCTCAGCCTGCAGAACTGGACAGATGATAGCAGGCAGTGCCTCTCCTCAGTGCTCGTGGGGTAATCCTGCATGCTGCATTGCCATCTTCCTTAGAAATAGGGATTTTGAAGCTATGCTTAAAGTGAAGTGCCTTGAAATCTAAAGGCTGTGCTGGAGTGCCTGGGTCAGCTCAGTCTAACCGTAAGAGTCCTTAGAAAAGGAAAACTTTTTCTGGTTGTTATCAAAATAGGGAAATTAAGACGGGGACAGACAGATGTTCTGATGCTGGCTCTAAATGTAACGGAAAACATCAATGAGTCAAAGCATGTGAGTAACCTCTAGAAATTAATCAAAAAAGGGGAGGTGTCCCTTAAGCAGCCAGAAGGCAGGAATTTAGCGATAACACTTTGATTTTAATGTAGTAAGATCAATCCATGCCAAGTTACTGACTTATACAATCATAGAGTAAAAATTATATCATTGTTAAGTTGACAATTTCATGTCAATTCATTAAACTCAAGCAGAAGAAAATTCAGTGAGAAATTTAAGTTACTTGCATATATTTTGGAGTTACTCCCATATTCATTGTAACCAAGTATTATATAAATTGAATAGTATAATTAACTATGTATAAAAGCCAATGTAAAATTAGGACATTGGGCTTAATACCAAGTGCTAAGTCAATTTCAGAATTATAATAGATAAGCTGTAAAAAGAAAAAAAATGAGCAAGTGCTGTCATAGTCATATGAGGACATCATACAAAATGTTCCTTCTGGCTGTCTAAATGTCATTCATAAAAAAAGATTGTATTTTGACTCCCTGAAAAAGGAAGGCTGTTGTCTTTAAAAAGGAGGCAGAGCAGGTATATGTACTTTAAAATGAGAAAAATATCTTCATCGTTCTGATTGTTGCCAGTCTCCAAAACAAATCAAAATGTTAATAATGTACATGTTTCTCAATTCACATTGCCATTCCTACAAGGACGCTACTTCAAGACTCTTGGTATAATTACCTGCACAAAAGCTTTACAATATATGGTGGCATTCTCAGATTGAAGCTCCTAGAAGATGTCAGCCTGCCTGTCCTTGGGATCTCTGAAATCCTTCTCTGTGGAGTCTGCAGATCTCTCCTTCATCCAAGAGCTGATGACAAGAGACATTAGGTTTCCTGTTCCAAGTCAACACTGAGACAACATCCCTTGGTTTCCAGACAATTCCACTAGGCTTCTTCCAAGAACCTAGCAACAGTGAACTATTCTCTCTTCCTCCTCCTCCTCCTCCTCCTCCTCCTCCTCCTCCTCCTCCTCCTCCTCCTCCTCCTCCTCCTCCTCCTCCTCCTCCTCTTTCCCTCTCCCTTTTCCCCTTCCTCCCCCACTTGTTCCTCCCACGTGATCCTGGCCTCTTCCTCTCTTCCTTCTCTGCCCCCTCTTCTGTTTCTACTCCCCCCTGCTCCCTTCCCTTTCCCAATAGCTTCTCAGGATGCTCCTGAATAGCAAACTCAACTCTGCTAGAGGAGCAAACCTTGGGTCACTGTTCTCATCAGCTGAGTCACTGTTCTCTGGATTGCCAAAGCAACATGTTTTACATGGTGATCCTGACCCATGGTAATCTGAATACAGTAAAATGAAGAAATGAGAGGAGGGAGGTAAAGGGAGGGAAGAGAAGATGGGAGGTGGATGTAAAAGCCTGGACATCAAAACTGCATTCAGGACAAATGTTGTTTGGTTCTGGTTTTCAACTAACCAAAGATTCCCCAGTGCCAGGGTCCCCTCACAAATTAAAGCCCAATTCTCTATTGCTTTTGGCAAGTAAATTTCTAAGGATTTAGAGAAAACAAAACAAAACAAACAAAATAAATGTTTTCCTCATTTCCCAACTCACTTTGACTCTGTCACAGTTCAAAGGCATCTGATGGTACACTCAGTGTAGTGCTGTTTCCTGTACTAAAATTTCAGCATCATGGAACAGAGTGGATACCCCACTAGTATCTGCATGCTGGGAACCCCACAAATTCATTCATTTAGCAAGTATTTCCCAAGAAGCTGGTGTATACCAGGCACTATTCAGTAAGCTAAGAATAGAGTAAAGAGTAAAATAAAATTCTGAATTTTATGGGCCCTACAATCAAAGGAAGGAGAATGAAAACTGTCAAAGCTTAAGAGAGTAAGTACCAGATAAATGATCTGTGACAGAAACCAACACATGGTAAAGTGACAGAACCTAGAACATATCTGTTATTTTCCTTAGAATGGCATGATGGATGAAACTTGAAAAACTTTCCAAAAGACAATGTTTTGTCTACGGAAATACCACACAAAAGGGCACACGGAATCAGGCATGGTTGTGTGCGCCTGTATTCCTAGCAATCGCAGCCTAAGGCTGGATTGTGAATTTGAAGGAAGGCTGAATTGCATAATGGCTTCTAGTCTGGAATACACATGGAAACTATCTTAAAGGACAAATAAGCAAATAAAATATAAAAAGCACAACAGTAGAGATCTTTCGACAATGGACCAGCTAGAACAGAGAGAGGTTTAGAGATGATAGAGTACTATCTTATTATGCAAACCTAACTTTCAGACTGAGATGGGGCTGCACTTGCCAGCAATTGGATGGATGTGGGGTGTGATGAGCATTAATGAATCAAGCCTTCTGGCTCTGGATTTGGACAATTAGGTACACTATTGCCTCTTAGAGAGGAAGAGTTTGACCAAGATGGTGGAATAGTGTCGTGAGAGAAACATCAAGTATAAACAACATGGAAGAAAAAGCTGACTCTCAAAGCCATGAATCTGGCTTAGATCAGTTAGTGTATGAATCAAGATACAGAAAATGGAGATACCCAAGCCTTGGGAACTCTAACCCTTATAAATTAGGACGAGCAAGAAAAGCCAATAAAGAGGAGGTGGATAAAGTGTGGCACTGGCATGGGGACCTGCAATGACACCAATACAAGTGAGCAACAGGTTTCACGGACAGGTAGGGACAACAGGTGCACCACAGCCCATGGAATCTGAGCAAATAAAAGTGAAGACTTGATTATCATAATGACTTTTTTAAAGGAATTAATTTTGTTAAAACTATTTAGCAGAGTGCTCAAAAAAGGATTGGTTTCTGTGGGTAGAGAAATATGTATTTTGCTGTAATAGAAAACACATCTGGAATTATAACTTACTGTCTCTTTCGAACAGTAGCTGTTACAGAATATTATGTACCAATAGAAAACACCTTCTAGAAAAAAATAATTCAAGAAAAAAGAATGATGAAAATGTGGCCAAGTACAAAAAAAAAACAGAGGCAAAAATACTTAAAAAGCTTACATATTTCAGCCTAATACAGTATGGAAGGAAGAACACAAAACTAGGTGTGGATAGACAGGCAGATAATGATGGTGGTGGTGGTGGTGGTGGTGGTGGTGGTGGTGGTGGTGGTGTGATGATGTTGATGATGATGATGATAAGGAGGAGAAAGAGGAGAAGGAATTGTTATTTACTTTATACCCTAATCACAACTTCCCCTCCCTCCTCTCCTTCCAGTCCCTCCTCTCAGCTCACCTCCCCCCAATCACTCATCCTCCCTTTTGCTTCAGAAAAGCAGTACTCTCCCATGGGTATCACTCGGCCTTGGCATATCTAGTTGCAGGAAGAGTATAAGCATCTTCTTTTCTTGAGGTTAGATGAGGCATTACAGTTAGGGTAATGGGATCCAAAGGAAGGCACAAAGTCAGAGACAGTCCTTGCTACCACTATTAAGAGTCTTACATGAAGACCCAGCTACACAACTGTTACATATGTGCAGAGGGTCCAGGTGAGTCCCATTAGGGCTCCCTTGTTGGTGGTTCAATCTCTGTGGGCCCTATGGAGCCAGGTTAATTGATTCTGTAAATTTTCTTATGGTGTCCTTGACCTCTGACTCCTTCAAACCTTCTTTCTCCTTTTCTTCAGGACTCCCCAAGCTCCACCTTATGCTTGACTGTGAGTCTGCATCTGTTTTCATAAGTTGCTGGGTGATGTCTCTCTGATGACAGTTATGCTAGTGTAGCAGAATATCATTAATAGTGTCAAGGATGGGTCCCTCTCATGGCATGGGTCTCAAGCATTTGGTTGGCCGAAAATTTCCCTCATTTCTCTCCATCTTTACGCCAGCACATCTTGAAGTCGGACAAATTGTGGGTTGAAGGGTTTGTGGCTGGGTTGGTGTCCGATTCCTCCATTGGAAGTCTTTCTGGTTACAAGAGATTTCTCTTTTGGGCTTCATATCCCCCATTGCTAGGAATCCTAACTACCATCACCCTCATAGATTACCTGAAGCTTCCATTGCCCTAGGTTTCTACTTTGTCCCAGAGACGCCCATTCCCCATTCCAGTTGCCTTCTCGGTATTCTCCCTTATATCCTCCCATCTCCTGATCCCTATTGTTCCTATCCCCTCCCTCTCACCCACCCTCTTACCTCCATACACTCCTGATATTCATTCTGTTTCCCCTTCCCTGTGATTTTGCAGCATCCCCTCTTGGAACCACCTTGCTACTTAGCTTCTTTGTATCTGTGGATTGACAGCATGCTTACCCTTTATCTTATGGCTAATATCCATTTATAAGTGAATACATACTATTATGTCTTTCTGGGTGTGGGTTACCTCACTTAGGATGATCTTTTCTAGTTACATCCATTTGCCTGCAATTTTCATGATGTCATTGTTTTGAATGGCTGAGTAATAGTCTATTCTGTAAATGTTCCACATTATCTGGGCTTTGGTTGAGGGACATCTAGGTTGTTTCTGTTTCTGGCTAATTCCAAATGAAGCTGCTATGAACATAGTTGAGCAAGTGTCTTTGTGGGATGGTGGAGCATCTTTTGGGTATATACTCAGGAGTGGTAGAACTATTCCCAGTTTTCTGCAAAACTGCCAAATTGATTTCCAAAATGTTTGTACAAGTTTGTAATCCCATCAGCAATGGAAGAGTGTTCCCCTTGCTCCACATCCTCGCCAGTATGTCCATCTTTTGAATTTTTTTATTAGCCATCCTGATGAGTATAAGATGGAATCTCAGAGTAGTTTTGATTTGCATTTCCCTGATGACTAAGGATGTTGTACATTTCTTTAAGTGCTTCTCAGCCATTAAAGATTCCTCTGTAGAGAATTCTTTGTTTAGATCAGTAACCCATTTTTGAATTGATTTATTTGTTTTGTCAACATTTAATTTCTTGAGTTTTTTATATACTTTGGATATTAGACCTCTGTAAGACATAGGGTTGGTGAAGAGCTTTCCCATTGTGTAGGCTGCCATTTTGTCCTATTGACGTGTCCTTTGCCTTACAGAAACTGTTCAGTTTCATGAGGTCCCATTTATTAATTGTTGATCTTAGTGCCTGAGCTATTGGTGTTCTGTTCAGGATACTGTATCCTGTGTGAATGCACTCAAGGCTATTCTCCATTTCTGTTCTATTAGATTAGTGTATGTGGTTTTATGTTGAGGTCAGTGATCCACTAGGACTTCAGTTTTGTGCAGAGTGAGAGCTATAGATCAATTTGTATTCTTCTACATGTATTCATCCACTTTGACCAGCACCACTTGTTGAAAATGCTTTCTTTCTTCATTTCATAGTTTTAGCTTCTTTATCAAAAGGCAAGTGTCCATAGTTATATGGGTTTACTTCTGGGTCTTCAATTCAATTCCATTGATCAAGCTGTCTGTATTTTATGCCAATACCATACAGGTTTTATTACTAGTGCTCTGTAATATAGCTTGAGGTCAGAGATGGTGACAGAGGTGAAATGAAGTGATTCTAATTTGACTTCTATTTCATCAAGAAAATAAAGAACTTAAATTACATGCAGAAAATTTGATGAGAGAAAACATAACACAAAATTCAAGATGTAAGAGAGGATAAATGTATTATAGCTAATTATTATAAATGGTTATGGAGTCCACTTGAGTTTATGATTATTGAGCTTCAGGAAGAGCAATTATAGTAATTTTCTAGCCAAATTTATCTTAATTATTCTGTGCAGAGACAGAATAAAGGGAAAATCAGGCTGAAATGATGCTGGAAATTTCTCAACGAGTATTCAGGATTGCTCAACGATTTGAAACATCATGCAAACAAAAAATGCTGCTGCGCTATGGCAACGACGTGAACAAGAGGAAAGAGTACATAGAATGATTCATGGTGAAACATATGGTTGATGGATTAGTAGCCTTGAGGTGCTGAAAGAATTCTTAGTTTGGAGTTTCTAGGGTATGCTAACTAGAAATCAAGTGGATGGGAGGCATAATGTGGTATGATTAAAGGCAAGATGTTGGAATTGCACGCTTTACAAAAGAATAGGAACTCATAAAAGGCAGAAAGTTGTCGTGTTGAAAAGCATTTATTCTATACTCATACCCATGTGTGCATACCATTCATCTGCCAATTCTTCTAACGATATTTGATTTTTTATTCTTACTTTACTTTTTGCAATAATGCAAGATCTACTTTTTTCATAATTGTTTTTTTTTTTTGTTTTTGTGAGTTTTTTTTTGTTTGTTTTTTTTTGTTTTTTTTTTTTGCTTACAGTCATTTGTTTCTTATATTCCTGTTGTGTGTTTGGTGTACATGCATGTATATATGTCTGTTGCATTTGTGTGATGCATGTGTGTGTAGGTACATGCACATGTGTGTTTGTGTGCCTGTGTCAGTTGCCCCCTACTTTATATATCGAGGCAGGATGCATATTTGAAACAAATGCTCACTTATTTTGCCAATGATGGCTAGCCAGCTTGCCCATGGAAACTCTCTCTCTGCCTCCAGAGCACTGTGATTATGAGGATTTACCTCACTTGCCTGAAACTGATATGGGCACTGAGGATCGAACTCGTGGTGTTAGCCTTGTGCACAAAGCACTTTACTTAGAACCATGTCCTTAGCCCTGTAAACATTTATTCTTCAAGGCAAAACTTTAAATAATCAAAAAATACTTCATTGGTATTGAACTTAGAATGTCAATATTCATTTTAGAGTAACTTTTCTTAGTAATCTCATCTCTTTAGCTTTTGCAACATTAGACAAGCCTTTTATGAAAATATTTGGAAAAATTTTAGTAAAAAGCATAATGGGCATAAGGCTCCCTGCAGAGCAGCTCATGACTCCTCCTTGGGTAAGTAACGTTTATTTTCTCATAGGCATGTTGGGCTAGATCAACACACTGAAGTCCACTGGAAGATTTTTAGTGTATATTTTGGGTTTTAAAAGTAAATCTCAGTTTATATATAACTTGGAACATCTCTCTTTTTTTAGTCCCTAACACTCAGAGTTTATATAAATAAAACTTGCATGTGTTTTCTTGTGTTATTTTCATCCACTCAAACCTCCAGACCATTTTGAATTCTAATGATGAGGACAAGGGATATTAAATTATTCCTTTCCTCGATGCACTGCAAAAGACATGAGCATAAGAACTTACCCCAACCTTTTTGAATATGGACATTGCTTAGAAACCAGAAGGAAAAATTAACATCAGTGACTTCCCTTAGAAAGCAAATCTTCAATTACTGCAAACAAGTGAACTATATGTGACACTCTTAGAGAATCATACTAATCGTAAAATGGCCATGATCCTGTACCCCCTCCCCTTTTTGCAGTGCTGCCCAACAACATTCCTGCCAAGAGAAGATGAGGTCACCCTCTCTGTCTCTGAAATCAGAGCAGACTGGGAACTACATTGGCCAACAGGATGTAGAAAACTGTATGATCTTTCTGAGCCTGTTTGCAAGAGGGAAGACAAAGAGCTATTTCTAACAACCTGAAATGTGTGTGCATAATGAAACAATACTTATCCATCCAAGTGAATCAGAGAACGTGGAATTAAATAAAAAAATAATTATCAACTGTAAGGAGCAGGCCCTTACACAGGACCTACTCCATTTTGTAATAGGAAACTTGTTAGGACATGTCTGGTACTTGTAAAGACAAGTCTGGAAGTAAAGTTGTGCTGTGATAACCAGCTATGATGAGATTTAGAGCCCTGCAATAACCAGACATGAGTGGTTATCTGCCGTGCATGTCACCAGTAACGCCAAATCCAACATAAAAGAGGAGCTCGACTGGAGCACTTGATTCACACTTGTAGCCATGACTGGCCAATGTGATCCTCCAGACAAAGCCTCCTCAACACCTGATCATGACCTAGCATGTTACTTCAATAAGCCTCCTCAGCACCAGGTCATCAAAGAGACAACTAAGAGAACAATGCCTCCAGCTTCTTCATGGTCAAGCACCCTGCGAGGTCAAATTATCAACTCAACTCAACTATCTGGAAGCCACAGCTTGACCCCACCTTCCTTGACTCCGGACCCGTAACTCAAAACCATCCAAAGGACTCAGGTCCTTTGGTATAATCCATGAATGAATGATTGTTTATTGCTATGCTTATTTCTTTGGTAATTACAACTTATTATTTGTGCTCATTGTGCATATTGTTAGAGGCAATGCATAGGAAATGTGGCAATATCTTGTTGTAGCAATAGCCTTAGCTTTGGGGATAAATATATTGTTTGTTATACATCATTAAAGAGTAACTAAATTCTAAAATCTCTGTTTCTCTGGCGTCTCTCTCTTCCCTCTCGAGGAGCTGATGGTCTCACACTCGCTCCTTTCCCATCGGGGGATATTAACCCCTTATTATTAGCCTGCTCTTAACAGATAAGGGTCTCAAAGCCTGCTCGTGACATCAACACAGAAATTTCATACAGTAATCTTTTTTGAAGAAATTTATTCTGGCATTCTTTTGGAATGTTTAAAAACAGTTCTGATCCCCAAAGAATTATGACCTATCATCAAAATCATTTCTCTTCTGAAATTTTATACACACAACCACACACACACAACACACACACACACACACACATATGTATATATGTATATATATATATATATATATATATATATATATATATATATCCCCTTCAATTAATGATTCATTAGCACATTCCTCAGTTGTAAAATCCCAGATGAACACGCCTCCATTCCCCTCTGAGGGGCAGCATGGTCTCCTAGGAGCAACACAGACACTCAGCTCTGAAATACTGCTTGAGTGTCAGCCCCGAAGCTCCCTGCTAAGCATGCTCAGGGTTGTGTTTCATTTCTGTGACTTTGGCTCCCCTGGCCTCACACACAGTCCCATTCCACTGTATCGGGTTCATATCGCCTCATTAGTAATTGGCAGGAGAAACCAGGCAACACATGTCCCGGGCTTATAACAAGTTTGTGAGATTGTATTTTAATCCACTTCTGGGAAAAGAAAAGTGGCCAAAGATCTAAATGATACATTAACAGACTAAATTTTACTTTAGTTCATCTTTTTCCAATATACCAAAGGCCAGGAGGGCCTAAGTATTCATTCCGAAGTCGTTTCATTTAACACCTGTTTGCTTTTTGAGATCACAGACTGTCCCACTGACCTCAGATTTCATAATCCTCTGTGCCTCAAACCCCACTTCTATATCAGCAATAAGCATACACTGATACTTCTCAATTGCTTTGTTACAGTGGATATATCCTGCTTTTTTATTAGTGTTTAAGTAAAAGCTTGGTTTCTATGATTAGGTGACTGGAAAGTGCAGGTTGGTGTACATTATGAAATGTATCATTTAAACCCAGTGCATTCCTGGTTCTGCCTTACCTGATTTAGAGAGAAGAATTAAGGATGCTGATGAAAATGTACACTTTGGAATTTTTAAAATAAATATAACATGACATAAAAGAACTTTTAACTGAATAAATTATAGCTTTCAATATCTTTTGGGAAATTAACTGTGATTTTTAAAAAGGTATTAAAGTGGAAAATCCATTTATTTATTATTTATTTATTTTTTATTTATATTATTTATTATTATGATTTATTTATATATATTAATGATCAGATTCTATCTGAAATAGGATGCAGAGAGCAATAATTGCATTAGTAGAATAGTTCAGCAAGTGGATACATCAGAAACTGTTCTGAGGCTGCCCCTGAGTAGGGGGGGTGTTAGGGATTCGTGTCCTTGAGATCCCTATGGCTAGTTCAGGCTACACAGAGAAACCACCAGAAGCTGGACTTTAGTCCACAACTTTGTGATTTATTGAAAAATCATTGAGTTATGCATTTGCAGTTTGGGAAGAATTTGAAGTTGTATAAAATGTACCCTCAATACCACTGAAATAAAAATGGAAACTAACGTTAGCAGAGGAACCTAAACAATTATTCTTAAACGATACATGACTCCAGGATAGCAAAGCTGTCAGTTACTGATCTTTTGTACCACACTCTGGGAATATCCCCCTCAGTCTAAGGGGGCATATATATGTGTGTGTGTGTGTGTGTGTGTGTGTGTGTGTATGTGTGTGTGTGTGTTTGAAAATCTAGTTTTTTTTTTCAACATGTCATTCTTTTTTTCTTTTTTAATATACATATATATTATTAACAATTTTATTCATTTACATCCCAAATGTTGCCGGGCGTGGTGGTGCACGCCTTTAGTCCCAGCACTTGGGAGGCAGAGGCAGGCGAATTTCTGAGTTCCAGGCCAGCCTGGTCTACAGAGTGAGTTCCAGGACAGCCAGGGCTACACAGAGAAACCCTGTCTTGAAAAAAACCAAAACACACACACACACACACACACACACACACACCACACCCCAAATGTTGCCCTCCCTACTGGTCCTTCCTCCCAGAATTCTTCATCCCATCTCCCCTCCCCTTTGCTTCTGAGAGGGTGCTCCCCTTTGAGGCATCCACCTTCCCTGAGGCCTCAAGTCTTTACAGGATTAGACACACCCTCTCCCATTGAAGCCAGACAAGGCACTCCCCTGCTACATATGTGCCAGTGGCCTCGGGTCAACCCATGTATGCTCTTTGGTTGGTGGTTTAGTCTCTGGGAGCTGCCAGGGGTCCAGGTTAGTTGACACTTGTTCTTCCTATGGGGTAGCCATCCCTCCTTGTTAAAAGGCTTGGAGAGATCAGGAATTCAAGGCACATACTTAGCATAATAAAAGCAATATGCTGCAAGCCAGGCATATTTATATTTAAATTTCAAAATATCTTCAATTTTTTTCTCAAGAAGGCCTAAGTTTAACAAAAGAAACAAAGGATGACTCAAGTAAGGACATCTAGGCAAGGATGTGTGATCAGGCCATTTCCTTACCCCTAAGATGCTGTTAAACTAACACAACCTCAACACAGTAGCAAAATAAGGAAAATTTAAAAATTAAAAGAACATCAAAAAATACACAACTTGATTAGAAAAGAAGAAAAACAACAGGTGGGTAGGATTTAGTTAGTTAGTGCTGTCTAGGCATTGCTAAGTACTTATCGAAACTAGGCTTGTTTAATTTAAACACTAACTTTTAAGGCAGGTGCATTCTATTATCAAGAAACCTAATTCTTTAAGTGTGCAACTTACCAGAGTCTTCCATTATATAGGAAACTAATTTTTAAAAAGTACAACTAAGTTACCAAAGTAGTTCAGCAAGTAAATGGCAGAGCCAACATCTTAAGATCAGATCTGTCTGTGCACTGTATACCCAATAAGAACATGGACATCACAGGAAGCCGACCCATGCCTAACTGTAGATGATTTATTCTGTCTGCACATTTGTGAGCACTTGTTTAAAGTCACAGTGGTCTTAGCACTCATATTCATAAAATGAGGGTGAAAATGTTGCCTTACCTCATACAGTTTTTATTAATCGTTTGGGATTACTAAATGCAGATTAGTGAGCTTCCTCACAGCACATCCACGTGCACTTTGCCCTGCTGGGCATTCTTTCTCTGCTCCCCTCCTCACCCAGCTCTTGCTGACCATCTCCTTGCCAATAGGTCCCTTCTGAATTCCTGTCACAAGCATTCTGTCCCATGCTTATCTTCCCCTTAAGGACTTTTTCCCCTTCCTTTCCACCTCCACTGCCCATACCCAAATTATAAAATTTTAGAGTATTATATAAGGTTAATAGACGAAAGCACCCAATACTTTGGCCTCTTAGGAAAGTAAGTAGTATTTATAGTTAGAATCTTATTATTTCTCGGATTTATCATGGGGCAAAATGTGAGTTATGAGCTTTTTGGCTCCGACAGGTTCAAGGTTGTGACTCAGATGCCTAGAGGCCAGAGCTGTCTTCAGGATTGTGCTCTCTTCTTTGGGTCTTTGCACCTAAGTGGAACCTCATTTTCTTACCAGTGTATTTTAGATGGTTTTTTTGTTTTTTGTTTTTTGTTTTTATTTGGCCTAGAAATATCATTTGCTTTCACCACAAAGATGGGTAATGAATGTATCTAGCCTGTCATTCTACTGTCAAAATATTTCTCAGTGGGAGAAAGATACACACACACACACACAACACACACACACACACACACAACAAGGGTGAGGAAGCCAGAGAGGGAGAGAGAGAAAGAGAGAGAGACAGAGAGAGAGACAGAGAAGAGAGAAGAGAGACAGAGAGACAGAGAGACAGAGAGACAGAGAGAGAGAGTGTGTTTCTTTACTGGTGTAGAGTTCCATTCTGAAAACAGACAGCTTCATTAGGAGACATCTTTCTCCTCTTTCACTTCCCTGTGACAGACACACCCTCAGGAATGTGGATAGTGACAGGCCCAGCGCCTCTAGGAGAGCTAATGACTCATACATAGTTGCTGCTCATGGCCTTGTTTAAGGAGCAGTCGCCACTCAAGTTATTGGTTGAGTAGCACAAGAGCCTGCAGAAGCCTCTTTGGATTAGTGTCCATTTGAACTTTATGCTGAAGAAACTGAAAATAAATGACACTAATCATAAACCTATTCTGATTTATCAGGAGGCTACGTGGAGGAACTTGAAGGGCTAAGGGTTGAAACAATGTCAACTTACGAGACAGGAATAGCAAGTGCTAGTCCATCCTGATCTTCCATGGGGTGTGAGATTAATTTGTCAGATACTTTATCTTTTTTGTAGCAAGAACCTGCTTCAGAATCCTCCTCCTGCATACTGTCAGCAGCACCCAGCAGCCAAACAAACAAAACAGTCAGGCAACAGAATCAATGAGGGAAAAAAGTCCTCCCAATTTTATAGCTTTATTCTTTTGGAAAGTCTAATATCTAAAGTCAACTATGTTAGCTCATGGCTCAAAGACCCAACAGGTGGCTGACAGCAGTGACTAAAGAGGAAAAAGTGGTCTCCTGGGTTTATCCAAACAGTGAACTTTGTCACAGAGTCCTATTACTTGGTGTAACTTTAAAAGCAAATACAACTTGTTTTCTAGTTAGGCTCCAATATATTAATTTTTTTATCAGCTTTGCCTTAAAACTTGAACGAATGCCTATGGACCTGAAGGGTGAAGGTTACAATCCAACCGTCTCATCTACCGTGTTTATGCTTTAGGCCTTTGTACCACAGATCCTCTTTGCTCTTTGCGTTTCACTTGCTTCTTCCTGTGGCTTGCTTCCATCGTTCAGATAAGCCTGCATGCCTTCCGATCTTTACTCATAACCTCGATTAGCCTCCACTGCACATCACTGAACTGCACCTCACCTTTAGCTCTGCAGTGTCTGTCCTTCACTGGTAGTTCTCTGTGTCCCATGTCTACTGTCTAGATGTCTCTCAAGAGCAAAGCATAAGCTCCAAATACCTGGGCTTTAACATTCCCGTGGTTTACTCCATCCTTTTACTGTTAGGAAATATGAACATGTAGAAAGTGGTCAAGAAGAGTCTGTGAAGAGATTAATGTGGGTGAGAGAATACAACTTATTCTATAAGTTTAACATATATATTGACTTTGTAAATTAGAGTTTGACTGTCATGGTATTAAGAATCTATTTATGTATCTCCAATAGTGGATATGTAGAAGCACATTTGTAGAAGAAGGAGAAGGGTGTGAGTGACAGTTTTGCTATTTATTAGCTGGGAGTCCTGAAGAGGCTCAGCCTGTCTGTGCTCCAATTTTCTAATAGTTTTCAGTTTTATACACAAATGATCATAAAGATGAGGTCGATATGAAAGTAAATAACGTGAAATATTTCTAACACTGAAAAAAGCTTTTCTTAGAAATACTGGTCTCAATCATTTATAATGAGATGCAAAGTTACTGTAAATGTACCATCTACACATAAAGCTGCTTATTTGTTCAGTCCTGTGGGAAGAACTAACAGTACCTACCTGACAGAATCATAAGGATGAAGCATACAGCAGCACATGAAATAGCCCTTGGCATGTGTCGTGATTTATAGCCACAGCTTCTCAAAGTGTTCAAGCAACATTACTCATATCCCCTTTCCACTCTTTGTTGTTACCAGACGGTAATCTTCATTCGTGACAAAAACTCTCATGGACAGGAAGTATCGGGATATATTGACTATGCTCACAGACTAAAATCTGAAGATTTTGAAGTCTACTTTAATGGGAAAAGAAGACTCCTTCCAAGGACCACAGACATGAGGTACATTGTATACAGTTCTTGCACTTCAGGGATAAGGATATAGAATTATCGTGTATTGGATGTTGAGCCCAGTATAATATCACACAAAGAGTAAGAGTGTGAGGCTGGCAATGGATAACTGCCAGTGCTGGCCATCATCTGGGAATTGCAGATCATAACCACAGGGAGATCATAACCATCTTACTCTAGAATAACTGGGAATGGTAGGAAAGCTAATCAGAAAATGTTTCCACTGGTATTTATCCAAAAGTGATTGAATCCATATAAAGAGGCATCTATTCAACCAAATTTATGGTAACACTACTTATAACAATTGCCAAATGGTAGAAACAATCTAAGCATCCTTCAATTGATGAGTGATTTATAAAAAAAAAAAAAAAGTGTACATAAACACAGTGGAGTACTATTCAGTTGTAAAAATTACAAGAACCTGTCGTGGTATTACTCATGCATTATAACAAACAAGTTGATCTCATGCATAGTGAGAATCAAGAGTTGCTTACTGTAGGCTATGGAGGATCTGAAAGAGCTGAGGAAAATTTGACCCCATAGGCACTAAGCTATGGTTAGAGACATGTAAAATGTTTTATATGCTACTTCCTGTATAGTAGGGTAACTATTGATAAAATAACAGGATGCCTCTTCCAGGGCACTAGAAGAAAGGATTTTACTCTCTCATCTTAGATGTAAGAACAGATACTCAAGAAAACAAAACTACCCAGCTTTACACATTGCACATGCATGCACAGACGGCATACATAGCAGCCTGCAGCTGTAATACATTCTGTACTAGAAGTCAGAGGATCACTGAAAGTTGCTAGGCAAGCCAGAAACTCTAGGCAATACGTGACCTCCAGTTTCATTGAGTGAACCTGGTGGAAAGCATTTAAGGAACACAGGTGACATCAACCTCTGGCCTTTGTAACAGACTCATAAACATGTGCATGCCAACCCCTTCACAAAACATGCATGCACATGAACACACACACACACTCACAGAATGTATACAGCTACTACTACTTTTCCTTCTTAAAACAAAGCTTCATGTACTAAAAAGAACTACTTGATGTGGCCCACCATATTCTGCACCAACAGGGTAGAGCTGTCCTGACTGGTAGAATGGACAAGTATGGTGACAGGTAGAACTTGAGACAGGTATTCCGTCTCCTGACAGCCTTTGCTGACTTACAAACCATTGCTCCTTATGCTTTCATTTTAATTATTATGATGGCCAATCAGATTTGACATCTTTTTTGGCTGTCAATTCTTGCTTTCAAATATCTAATTAAGATCTTTCCAGCCTCCACTTTATTTACGGGTTACATTTTAATTTATGTCTTATAAGAAGTCATGTAAATTTAGTTGTCTGGGCCAGATCTAGCTACATAATCATTTTATTTGTACTATAAAATGTAATTTTTTTTTTTTACATTTTAAATTAACTTTAATCTTTTTTTCCAGTCCAGTCATTATCCCCATCCTGGTCTGCCCTCCGACAGTTTCTCATCCCATTCCTCTTCCCCAATCTCCAAGAGGATGTCCCCACCACCACCCTGCCCCACCCCACTGAGGCCTCAAGTCTCTCAAGAGTTAGGTGCACTTTCTCTCACTGAGGCCAGTACAGGCAGTCCTCTTCTGTGTAAGTATGGAGCCTCACATCAGCTAGTGTATGCTGCCTGGTTGGTGGCTCAGTGTCTGAGAGATCTTGGAGGTTCCAGGATAGTTGAGACTGCTGGTCTTCCTATGGGGTTGCCCTCCATCACAACTTCTAGCCCTTCCCTAGTTCAACCACAGACTTCGGTCCAATGGTTCAGTGTAATTATCTGCATCTATCTTGGTCAGTTGCTTGTTGAGCCTCTTGGAAGGCAGACATGCTAGGCTCCTGCCATGTATGTTCTTTGGGGTCTGAGTTACCTCACTCAGGATGAAATTTTCTAGTTCTATCCATTTGCCTGCAAAACTCATGATGTATTTTTAAATTGTATTGTTTCTGAAAGAACATTTTATTATGTACAGTAGCCGAGATTTGAAGATTCTTCTAGAAACTTAAGGCTCATCATATTACCTACTCTTTTCCATCACAACCACCATCAGTATTAAATCTGCTTTACCACATTCACACAGGATTGGGTGTTTACTCAACAGTACAGGTGCTATCAACCCAAGTGACTCTCTCCGAGGAGCTATCAGGTTCTCTGGAAGTTTACATTTGTGACTGTCTGAAAGTCATATTTACTAGCTCTGCCATGAAATCCTCTGACCCAGCTACCTGGGGTTGACTTAGTTTCAGCTTCTGGGCTCTCTCAGATCATGCCGCACCATCATGGTGAACAAGGACAGAAAGGTGCAAGATAATTAGGAAAATGATCAAAATTAGCACTATGCTAAGCAATTTTATATTTATCATTTCATTTACTCTTTGCCACATTCGTACATGTTAGAAGCTTCTTTTGCAATTTAACATAAGAGAATCAGAGTCATTATGGCAGTAACTGGCATACCTTTGACAACAGCTAAAAGTACAAGGCTTGATAATAAACCACTGCTCTACTCTATTTAGATCTGGTCTTGCAAGGATGTCATTTTCCCCATTGCTCTTTGTCAGGTCATAGGCTTCTTTTACAGATGTCTGTCTAACTTAACAAAGCCCAATTTGAGGTTGCTGTTCAAAACCTTAAGCAATTCTAATGTCCACAGTTAAGACAAGAGAATTTCGGCCATCCTGTACCCGCCCTTGCCACTTCCTCCTCTCATTGAACTTGGCAGAAAACAACCCTTTGTACTTAACCAGAAGTTCATTTTCAGTCCCTGAGAGTAAAAATTACTGTGTGCCACAGCTTTGTGTGTGGAAGAGAGCTGAACAGAACTAGAAGTGGCCTGTAATTATGCTTCAGCCAAAAAGTCATCAGGGGAAAATTGGCCGTGACTTGCTGAACCTCAGTTATGTCCCAGGATACTTTTAGAATCTATTCATATCCTCTGAACTATGGTTCACATCCTTTCTTTTTTAATGCTCTTTTTTCTTTTCTTTCTTTTTTTTTTTTTTTTTTTTTGTAATACCTACTTGGACTTCTTTCACAGATAAATTGCTTTCCAAATACTTAGTTCATTTTAGCATCATTTTATCCAAAGATGAACACTAAGCATTTTCTCTCTTGTAAACTCAAGAATAGCGAAGAGATGATATAACACCATTCTTAGATACATTCCCTGCCTGTCTATAAAACACAAATATGTTGGAAGTATTACTCCTGCAGAATCTGTGGTGGGACGTCTTTCCACATCATCCAGGGCCAGCATCATCTGGGTTTATCACTCAGAAAGAAACAAAGTCAAATTTGAGTACTCATATGTCTCTGTCCCTCCACTAATATATAAGCTCACACATGCAAACATGTTTACACATAGAGTCACACACACACACACACACACACACACACACAGACACACACACACACACACAAGTTTTTCAAGACGAGGTTTCTCTGTATAACAAGCTTTGACTGTCCTGGACTCACTCTGAAGATCAGGTTAGCCTTGAATTCACAGAAATCCTCCTGCCTCCACCTCCCAAAGTGATAGGATTAAAGGCATCCGCCACCACACCAGGCTAAATTTCATATTTTTATTACAGATAATTTATATTCATTTAAAGGTTTCTTTTGTTTTCAAATTTTCAAAAAAGTCTTACTTATTCAATAACAAGTTGTTTTGCATGAATAGACAAATTCTACATTTTATCATAGGGTAAAAAATATAACCAACAGAGTTCAGTACACATACAGTTCACACAATGATTAACAAAATAACTTAGGAACAGTTTGGTTGAGAGTAAACTTTCTTGTAGAGAACAGTTTGGTGGCATAAGATGAGGCCAACCTTTGTTCACTTCCCAGGGGTGATTATAAATCTATAATAGTCTTTATCAGCATGGTTCTGGTGTTTAAAGAAAACTTATCCAGTATCCATGTGAACTTTTAACTTTTGTTAATGCCTCAGAGATGTCTGTTCTGCAAAGCTCTAATGATTGAAGGGTGATTGGGAGGGTAGGCTGCAGGAGAAATGCAAGGCATGTACTTCACAAATATGGCAAATCTGCAATGGCAGCCGGTTTGTCTAGAGATAATGTTCAACACACTAAAAGCAGATATGTCAGGGATTCTTTTCCTCTTCTGGCTCTAATTTTTGTTCATTTTAAACTGTTCTAGGCTACAAAGTTCAAAAACTACTTTTTCTTTTAAAGTACATAGATGCATTTCACAAATCTAAGAGTTTCATCTTAAAGATATAGTGCATTTTGCACCATACTATCTCTACAGACAGCATAGAACTTTACATGTGAAATTCATATTTACAGAATCTAGATAAATGAAATAAAATTATAAGAATTTGGGCAATGACCTAATTCATAATATTTGTATGATTCCACTTAAATGCCTAGAGATAAATTCTCTCTAAGGTTTAAGACAGTCATTACTTTTATCTTAAATAAGAGATTCCTCTCAGTCTTTCTTGTTGCATGTGTGCACACGTCTCCACCCTCCTTAGGGTTTAACTATTGAAAACCCTTCATGGGTTCTAAATAGTCCTGTGATCTCACAACCCTTTCCTCAAAGTGCCAGGCCTCACATTCCATGCCAACAAACACAAGGCAAGTGTGGTTTCTTTTCCATGACTGCTCATTCCCTCAATGGCCTGCCTGCCTGTGCAGTTCTATGTCCCTGCGTCCATCCTTTCCCTTTACATCAGTCATGATGTGTCCATGCTTTGCTGTGAGCTTCAGAGTACAAGGACAGCTATGACACTGCAGGCTTCAGGGTGACACACAGTGGTGCTTTGTCTTTAGAGATTCAAGTGGCCATAAGTCAAACTAAAAGTCACAGTGAGGACTCACTAAGTAGACAGTAGTCATGCAGACAAAAGAAGTCCTTCCATAGGAAATAGAACATAAGACACTCTGCACATGCCTCTACATGTACACATCTACTCCTGCATACATCTCTACATAACCACATCTACTCCTGTGTATACCTCTACATGTACATATCCACTCCTGTATACATCTCTACATATACACATGCACTCCTGTATACGTATTGACATGTGCACATCCATGTCCTTCTACTATGTACATATTTATTACAAAAATTTTAGCACAATTATGCTTTATTTCTTTTCATGTATATCCCATGTACGACAATCGACATGTACAAGCATTTAGTTTTCTCTCAGTGCTGGTATAGAAATGAATCTTCCTCATGTTATCAAGTTCCTTTCTGGTCTGTAGTTTGTTATATAAAGGGAACATAGTAAGAATGGAGGACAAAGGAACTGTGTCTACATGAACTCCTGCAAGCCAATGGCCAAAGTGCTTACAAAGTTAAATGAGTTCCATTTCTACTAATTTATAAAATTGGATGATACAACACACAATCAGTTCCTTTGAAAAGATATGATTTTATTTTCTTGAATTACAAAACAGCTGTCACATAAAAAATTCATTTCAAAATCTGAATAAGAACTTGTGAAACCAAATTTCCCTTAAGGATTTTGTTTTGGGGAAAAAAAAAAACAGCCTGTAGACTATTTTATACCTTACTTCTCTCTGCTTCTAGTAATAAAAGTATAAGCCCTCTGAAAAGATCTAAGTAATTCCATTCAAACACACAGCTCTTAGTTTGGGTCTATGAGCCAACTGGAACATAATGAACAAAATCCCAGCTCTGCAGGGGCTGCTTCTGCTTCTTTCTAGAGTCTGACCCATGCTAAAGAGTCTCATGCCCAGGTCCATGAATATTGGGCCAAAGTAGTGACACCTAGCTGTAGTTCCCCTGAGTATTGTCAACCAGAAATGATTAATGTAACTCTTTGGTTGCATTCCCCAGCCACTCTTAAACTTGTAAAGGTGAACCAGGAAGTGGTTTGGTTGGTAAAATGGATGATAAAATCCAATCCTGGTATCTTTATTCTTTTAATGGTCAGAACTTTAAACTTTCTTTTGATATGTACTTGTATTTGCTTTTACTTTCACATAATCATATGAGAGTGCGAAACTGGTCAGCCTTGAAGCAATGCAACGATTCATGGGCAAACCTTACATTCGGTATTATGTGCATCCACTACTGTGCCATGACTCAATGATATGGGATGAGTGGCTTTTATGGCTAAGATACTTCTTACCCATAACAATTCAACTTTTTCCATCTCATCTTCCATCTTTAAATAAATAAGGCAATAAGCAAGCCCAAACAATATAAAGGTAAATCATTTGGATGCTGAAATACTTTGTTGCTAATCCCTAATCTCACATGGATTTTATTCTTCTCATGGAGAAGTCTTCAAAGTGTTTGGGGATTTAATTTTAAACTTGGTGCTAAAGCACATGACCCTGACGCTGTCAAGAAGTTCAGAAAATTACAAAAAAAAGATAGAAAGAAATGGGAAAGTACAATGCTAAGAAAAATGAAGATGAGATTCTGTTCAAAGAAGGAAGGAGAAGATGGGATGCAAGTAAATTCTTTAAAATACCTCAAAGTTAATTAAATTAGTCAGGTTACACAACAGGGAGGCATAGTTATTGTTCTTCCAAGGGTAATGATATCAGTACAAATACCTTTGAAAAATTCATAATTCAGCTAAGTAGATTCATCCAGAAGAGCACAACAGATAGCAGTC
This sequence comes from Mastomys natalensis, assembly GCA_021653895.1. Lineage (NCBI taxonomy): Eukaryota > Metazoa > Chordata > Mammalia > Rodentia > Muridae > Mastomys > Mastomys natalensis. The sequence continues at coordinate 677,495 of JAJTUV010000143.1, forward strand.
ACCTTACCTAAGTAAGAACAGTTCCACTCTGTTGGTTCAGAGTCTATCACTGAGCAGAATGTCTAACCCTGAGATTTATCCTAGAACAGAAAGAAAGACCAGGGTGTATGCTGGATGTCTGTCTCCTGCTTTCCTTGAAGCTGACTCCATGTTACTTCACACTGTGTCCAGAGCAACTTGTAGGATTCATTGTCCTGAGCAATAAGGAAGGGAAACAAGATGAGGAAAGAATCCTCTTTTGCCAACATTGCTCTCCAGCACAGGGGAAACTGTATGAGAAGAAGTTTTCCTCCAGAAGGGAAGAAGGCTGCAAAGGGAACCTTATACTCTGGTCCCCTCTTGGGGACCAGTTTCTGTTCAGTCACATAGTATGCTAAATAGACAAAGTAACTTGTAAAAATATACAGGGAAAAGGGGCATGTGAAACAGGTTAAAAACTGCAGAGAGAACTGAAAGGTTCCCTCAGGAGAAACTGAAGGAAATTAAGGAAGCCCTTCTTCCAGTTTCACAGTGCTCCCTAACAGGGTGGTGATACACTGCCACAGATGAACTACTGCTGGGGCAGTGTGTGTGTGTGTCCAATTCAAGAGATCGCCATAATATTTGGAAAAGATCACTGTCTCTTCACATGTGAAGACAATAGCACAAACGTACAGAGAACATTAAGAATCAAGAAAATACGATACAATTGACTGACAAGCAAATTTCCAAGAAGCACCCACACAAAGGAAGTTGGGCTGCTAGAGAATTCAAAATAATCATCTTGAAGATGCCTAGTGAGTTATGAAAACACAGAGAAGACAAAATCATAATATATCTTAATGAGAGTTCAAAATATATAGAGAAATGATATTTTTTTAAAGTTCAAACTAACATTTTGAAGGTGAAAAACAAAATAATTGAAATGAGGCTTTTCTCTGGAAGGGCTCAACAGTAGATTTTGTCCAAGCAGCAAAACAAACCAGCAAACTGAAGAAAAATCAAGAAAAATTTTCAGTGACAGGAACAATAAGAAAAAACAAGGATAAAAAATATGAAAAACTAAGGAAATTGTAGGATAACAGCAAGAGAACTCCCCTGTGCACAGAAGCTACAGCGTGAGAAGCGTTGTTTAATACCTACTTAAAAGGATGGAGAGATGGCTTGCTCATTACAAATGTTTGCTGCTCTTGCAGAGGATCTTAGTTTGGTTCTCAGCACTCACACTGGGTAGTTCCCAACCACGTATAACTCCAGCTTCCAGAGAGTCTGTGTCCTCTTCCAGTATCTCAGACACTTGAACACATGAGTATATGCACACAAAGACACACATAAATAAAAATTAAAAAATGTAAATACCCTATTTAAGGAACCAATTCCTTCTGGGCATAAAAGTTTATAGATGTAATCTTAGCACTTGAAAAAGAGTCAGAAGGATTATGAGTTCAAACCAGAATGGGTGAAAGTAGGGAGGTCCTGTGGCAGCAACAAGAAGACAAAACAACAATAAAGAGTTGGATAAAGAAGTGGGAAACAGAGAAGAAAGAGGAGAAAAGGGCCTTACATCAGAGTCTCCACTGGCCCAGCGTAAACAAGGCAATAGAGTAAAGATGCCAAGAAGTATTGATATCAAAAGACTATCTACCAGCTGTCCATCAAAATGCAGAAATAAAGACATTTCTAGGCAAACAAAAAAGTGAGAAACTATTGCTTCTACATCTGCCACAGTAGAGATGTTAAAGGTAATTCTTATAAATGAAATGAAAGACTGATAATGACATAAACTTTGAAATCATAGTACTGTTAAATATATAGAATTATAGATGAATACTATTCTGTTGGTGCCAAATCATTTAAAATGTGATTACAGAATGTAAAATGCAATAAAATCAACAGTACAAAGTTGTAAGTATACTTTTGTTACTTGGTGCGTAGACTTAAGTGTTGTGGCTGTGATGCAGTGAGACAGTGGTATACAGGAGCAGGTATTAGCAGCACGGAGCTTTTCCATATGATTGAAGTTAAATTCTTTTCATGTAAAGATAGACTATGAGTTCTTCAGGTCAGCCTCCTGTCAAACAAAAATAAAGATTTGTAGGTGACAGATAAAACAAAGAACAGAAGGAATTTCAGCACACTATTATAAAAACATATAATTATTAAAGACATCAAAAAAGGAAGAAAAGAACAAAATATTTAGGAAGTGAGAAAGGACAACTCGTGTATCAATAATTATTATGTAAGTATTGAATTAATTTCCCAAATAAAAACCGTGGCTAATTGGGTAGTAAGGACTATATCCAACAATATGATATCTATTAGAGTTTTGTTTAGTTTTAAGAATATATACTTGTCAAAAAAGAAGGATTTGAAAAATGGAAAAAGCAAATATCAAAAGATGTGAAGCAAGACAAAAAAAATAAAAAAAATAGCAACTCAGAGCCCTTCTGAATCACTTTCAATGGGGTCCAGTCATCCAAACAGAGAATCAACATGAAAAGCAGACTGAACAAAACTCCACCCCAAAGTAGTAAAATACACATTTTTACCAAAAGAGTATAGAGCCTGCTCCAACACAGATCATATGATAAGTCAAAAAGGCTTCTCGAGAAACTCAAGAAAACTAAAATTATAACCACAGTTTTTTCCAACCACAATAATATAAAATAGAAATCAATAGGCACTTGAGAAAATTCACAAATATTTGGAAATTCAATTACATATTCTTGAAAAAAAAAAAAACACAAAAACTACCAGGGAAAAGATTAAATATCAAATGGAAATAAAAACATTTGACCATGGAAATCGGAACTTTCATGGAAACAAAAACTTCAGGACACTCAGGAAACAATCCAAACAAGTATAGTTTAGCACCTATGTCTTACTGTTACTCTGAGTACAGTAAGAAAAAATTAAGCCTAAAGTACAGCATGAGGAAGAGAATTTATCAACACATTGGATAAGAATTATACAGAAAACACAAGCAGCAGTTATTTTTAATAAAATTTACGAGTCTTCACTAGAAAAGAGAAAAATACAAATGACAATAAAAATGTGTCAACTGATTCCACAGCAGTACAAGTGTAAAGATGGACTAAAGTTAAAATAATTTAACATGCATAAATCATATTCTAGATTTGAACAAATTCTATAAGCTAAGATTTGAAAGTAGAGTTAAAGGCATTTTAAATATATCAGATAACAACTAAGGAGACTGAATCAGGAATCAAAAAATTCCAGCAAAGCTCCACTTCAGATCCACAGCTGCTGTTGAAGTCTATCAAACATTAAGAAATAATTGCTTGCTCTCCTTGCGCTTTTTCCAAAGGTTAAGCCAAGGAACACCTCAAATGCAATTTATGAGGCCAGTGTTAGTTTGATTCCAAGGCCAGGCAAGGACATCCATTGTAAGTAGACGAATGACAAATACCCGATTGAATACACATCGCAAAATCCATATTCAGTAGACACTAGCATTTGGAGCATAATGGCACCTTTGCAGAAACATGCTACCTGATTAAGTGGATTAATTGTACAGTTTGAGGTTTTAAAGTACTCAGATAAAAATTAGTGCATTAGATGCATTCAAAGAGAAAGGATAAAAGGTCACACTATATCAATATATAATGAAAACACTGAAAAACTCAAATTCCTTTTTCAATTGAAATTCTCAACAAATGGGTATAGAAAAAAGCTAAATACATACACTCAGAAGTGACAAACTGAAAGCTCCTTCAAAATTCAGTATTAAACAAGAATACTCACTCCTATCAATTCGGTTCAACATGGTATTAGAAATCTTAGCCAGAGAAATAAGAAATGGAAAAAAAATGTAGGAATCCAAATCAGGGAGGAAGAAGTACAGTGTCTCTACTGAAACATCATCATGATAGATGTATGTTGTTTGATTGATCAATTGTGTGTATGTGGTATATGCATATGTGGTGACTTGAATAGGTATGGACTCCATAGACTCACATGTTTGAATGCTTACCTCATAGGGAATAGCACTGTTAAGAGGTGTGGCTTTGTTGAAGTGGGTGTGGTCTTGTTGGAGGAAGTGTGTCACTGAGGAGGCAGGCTTTGAGGTCATATATGTTGAAGCTACATCTAGTGTGGCACACTGTCTCCTTTTGCTGCCTGCAGATCAAGATGTAGAACTCTCAGCTCTTTCAGCACCATGTCTGTTTGAATGCTGCCATGCTTCCTGCCATAATGGTAATGGACTGAACCTCTGAAACTGTGAGTCAGTCCTTGGTCATCATGTCTCTTCACAGCAATAAAATCCTAACTAAGACAACATGTTTTTACATGTTCATTTTCATCAGGATATGGGTGTGAATACAAATGTGAAGGCCACAGGTGGAAGTCAGGTGTATTCTGCTACTGATTTCCACATTTTAATAAAGATGTAATTTTTAAAAATTGTCACATGTAAGTGTGTGGTTTAGGTATGGACATGTGAGTACAGTAGCTGTGGAAGCCAGAAGAGTATCTGCTGAGCTGGAGTGACAGCTGTAAGATGCCTGACATGAGGACTGGGAAGAGAGCAACGGCCCCGTAAGAGAGGAAGGCTAAGCCAACATCTCTTAGGCCCCCAACATAGTTTTTGAGATAAGATTTTTCATGAAACTTGGAGCTTAATAATTTGACTAGACTGGCTAGCCAGTGATTCCTAGAGACCCTGCAGTCTCAACATCTTCTTTGCTGGGATTGTAGCCATGTGCCAGCACCCTCAGCTTTTGACCAAGAGCTGGACATCTCATCTCAGTTCCTCATGATTGAGTAAGGGGCTCTTTACTGAGTCATCTCCTCAGGCCCCACCATGATCTTAGAAAATCCTAAAGACTCCACTAAAATTACTTCAATGTGCACATGAATGTAACATATTTAACTTCACATGTAAGAGTCTATAAAACATATTGCTCAATTAAGAAATTGATGCCTAACAGCTTCGTTCTTCTTGTTTAAAATGGCTTTGCCTATTGAGAGTCTTTTGTAGCTCCAGCATATGATGGTTTGCATTGCCAACTTGACACAACATAGAGCCACCTGAGTAAAGAGTCCCAATGATGGCTTGTTTACATTGGGTTGGCCTCTGGGCATGTCTAAAATTGCTAGGTATAAAGAACAACATATAAATCAGTTCCAAGTATATATACTAACAACAAATTATCTGTAGAAGAAATTAAATAACAGCTTTTCCCAAAAGATAAAACACTTAGAAATAAATTTAACCAAAGAAATGGATGAATTATATACCTTGTAAGTGCTCCAACATTGGTAGAAGAAATTAAATAAAACAGGAAAATGAAAATAGTATTCATTTGCTGAATAATTCATGTTTGTTAGAGTTATCAATACTATCTGTGCTTGTTGGGTTTCTGTTACTATCTATGATAAATACTTGAGATTATCAACTATAGACAGCAGGTTTATCTTGCCTCCCAGTGTTGGAAGTTTCCTTTCCCATTCAAGTTTGTCTGTGCACTGGGCCCATGCCTAGGCAATAAACTAGGACAAAAGCATGGGACAAACTAAAGTTTCCACCTAATGTTTGAAACGTTGGAGAGGAGAGGCCAAAGTCTCACAATATCCTGTGAGAAAGACACCATTAATGACAGGAAACCTCCTTCTAGCAACTCCTTAAACTTCCCATCAGCTTCCAGTAGCGTCAAGCACTCTACGAAGTTAGGAGCACAAGGGTCTCTGTAGGACATTTCAGATTGACACTATGGCCTCACTGAAGTACTCCAAAGACTTACCGCAAAGCCTGTAAGAATTCTGATGACATTTGAACAAAACAGAAAAGAAATTCTAAAATCCACATATGTTCTAGCTTCATTTCTGTTGCAGTGACATAACACCCTGACAGAAAGCAGCTTGGCAGAAGGTTTTTATGTGACTAACTAATCCAGGTTACAGTCTCATATAGCATGGAAGTCTGAATGATATATGCATGCAACATCTCATAGTTAAGAACAGGGAGAAATAAATGCACATGTGATTGTAGCTAGCTTGTCCTCAGCCTGATTTCTCCACTTCTGTACAGTTCAGGAACTCTTAAATAGGGTGTGGTACTACCCAAAGTAGACTATGTCTTCTCATATCAATTAACTACGACAATCTTTCTAAGACATGTCCAGAGACCAACCCAATTTGTCCAGAGTCTATCTTTCCTGAAGATGAGCATGAATCTCTTAGAGCATCCAGGAAGCAGCTACCCAGAGCCGTGGCAGTGAGGAGGAGAGATCAGGGTTAGGAAACAAAGCAGCAGACCGATGGAGAATGGGGTTAAGGAATCTGTTCAAACACAAGAGACGAGGAAGATGAGGAGGGAGAGCTTTTCCTGCTGTGTCAGTAAATGTTTCTTCTAGCTAAGCACACTTGCACACCTGGCTTGTGCTTACTGTGAATGTTACTTCCTTCATTACTCTATTTTCTTGCACATTTCAGTTCACTAAAACCAAAATAAAAATAAATGGATAGATATGGTATATAATATTGTAAATGTCAAATATAAATACTGATACCCCAAAATACAAAATATCATATGCTACTTCACAGGTCTATTTTTGTCTTTGAGTAAAAACTGCAAACATTGTAAACTATAAGTACTTACATATTACTTAAATACTAATCGACAAGTAACATGAAATAGCTGTCTTTAAAAATCATTAAAATCACGACAGGGATGTCGTGGTTTTAAACTCATTTGAAAGGAAATAAGAGAAAAAATAAGATACTAACTTACAGTCATCATTTTGAAAAGGGTGTACTGGAATGATCAGTTCTAAACTGAATCAGTCATCTGTTTTCAAAGATGCTACACAGAGAGAGCCTTCCACTCTTCTTATCAACCACATAGAGTCATGTCTGGTTTGGAGACAGTAGGCTTCTTGACCCTCCATGCCAGAGCCTACAAGTATCTCAGCACATATGAAGCAAGTCAGTCTTCAGAATCAAAAAGAGAAGTGAAACGTGTCCACGCACTTCCTAGGAGAGAGGGGAAATGGAATAATCACCTTTTTCTACTACTGAATATAATAGGAAAGATACTAATGCAAAGTCTATCTTACGGCATATTTTAACAAGTGTTGTGCCATTTTGATGCTTTGTAACCTACGGATTTTATTTCACTTAGGAGCTGTAACATAATGACTCATAATGATAAAATATAATCATTTATTCTAGGAAAAAAATGCTGTACTAAGATATCTGAAAAATATCCAGGCACACAAATTAAGATGTGATGTATCATCTGGGGAAGGTACAGGACAGACTGCTGTCTGTGACAAATGAGTGGGAGTAAGAAAGAAAGCTGTCAGTTAGGAAATGCAACCTAAAAGGAACGAAGAGGAGACAGCCCTATCACCCCATCCTGACGAGTTCTAAATCAACCCTCATGCCTTCCTTTCGCTGCTCCCTTATCAATAACAGTGCGATGAGTTTAACAGAGATGGTACTGAAATGGCAATGCCTTTGTCTTGTTATAGTGTGATGTTTGTATTACTATATGCTGTATTATGTTATTTGACAAACCTGAATAAAGTAGGAGACAGGCCAGTACTTGCCACAGTAAACAGGTTATCAAGATTAAAACCTGAATCAAGCATCAGGTGCTCACCTTTAATTCCAGCACTCAAGAGGCAGAGGCAGGCAAATCTCTGTGAGTTCAAGACCAGCCTGGTCTACAAAAGCTAGTTCTAAGACCGCCAAGACTACACAAAGAAACTCTTGTCTTGAAGAAAAAAAAAAAAAAGACAAAATTAAAAAAAAAAAAAAAAAAGCTAATAGTATCAAATTTGAAGGTTTGAATTTGGATACTAAAACAGTGGAGATATACAAAGGAAAATAACTCAACAAACATTTATTTTGATTACCTAGCATAAATTCCTTCACTTGTGTGACTTAGTTTCTCTGTGTGGTAATCAAGGATAATACTGACTTCATTGGGCTAGCATGAGGCACAGTGTGGTATGGAATGGAGAAGACAGAGTGAGAAAGCTGCCCCACAGAACGTGTTTCCCCACAATAAGAAACGGGTTATTCTGAACTGCTGTGAGGGTACAAATACTCATCAATGAGATAGGAAGTCGCTTTCTGATTTTTTTTTGAGATTATAATATAATAACATCATTTCCCCTTCCCTGGGAAGACCCAGAAGGAGAGCATAACAGAAAACCACACCAACCAGAATGTAGAGTTGTTGAGCCCTGCCCCAGCAGATCTATCTACGACACAACTCCTGTCCTGGAGGCTCAGGGAACATCACAGAAGAGGGGGCAGAAAGATTGTAAGCAACATGTGGTCAGAGAGTGTGCTGGGAGACTGTGTCTCTGAGTGACCTCAGAAGCTACACCCAGAAAGTCTCACCAAGTGGACTACCTAAGCATGAGCTGAGCAAGGCCAGCAACAACAGACATGCTAATGCGGATGAGGAGGGCCCAGGAGGCCTGAGCCCTAATGAGGAACTGTAGGCAACTGTGGAATGCTGAGAGTAGTGTTTCTAAAGAAGGCCTGCATTGATCACCGGCAGCACACGTGTGCTCCCAAAAGATCAGTATGACCCAGGACCGTCTGCCAACTCAGCACTAGTTAATTATGAACAATTATGTATTGTTGTATTGTCAGAGGAGTGACAAGTTTTTGTTTTATTGTCTCAAAAAACATCTTTTATTTTCTTTTAAAGCAAGGCATGTCTGTGATGCCTTTGTGTCAGGCTAATTCGAATAGTCAAAGCCTCTCTCTGCTTCTGTTTTATAGAGTAATTGGGGACATCTCAGTGTTTTTGTTGTGGTGGTGGTTTTGTTAGTTCGGTGGGTTGTTTTGTTGTTGTGGTTTGGTTTTGTTTTGTTTCCCTTCTTGCTTTTGAGATGTTTGTGGTGGTGTGAGAATCTTTAAAACAAACAAACAAACAAAAAATATGCATTAATCAGTAGACAGCCCTTTCCAGAAGAGGACAGATTAAGTCCACCTTCCACTTACTAGGTCTAGTTTAGAAAACGCTTCCTCACCTGCTGCTCTTAGAAAAGACTCAGTTAATAGCAAACTCTTTGAAAGGTGCCTCTTCTCCGCACTCTTAAGTAGATCCAGTCTCTGATGAAACTCCTGAATGTGGATAGAAACTGCCTGGCCCATCTTCTCTCTAGAATACACTGTTCATGTGACTGGGTACTTAGTTGTCATTTGAAGACTTGGGAAAGGGGGAGTAGAATAATTTTAACTTTCTTCATCAGTATTGTACATTAAAAAAAAAAAAGCGAATGAGTTCCTAACTTAAAACTATTCTTTTGCTGCATCAATCATTCATTGTCTTGGCTTAATGTAGATTTGCAGCTCCCTCTGTGGTGTTCCCAGACCCCAACAGAGAACCTGCCGGATGGGATTCCTCAGAGGAACAAGGTTAGACCAATGCCTAAGGTGATTGCTACCTGTTTCTAGTGATGACGGTAAAGGCTTCCTTCTTTTAGAAGTGGAGGTATGGAGCCTTCTGGCAACGTTATGAAAATTCAGCACATGGTACTTGTGTACCACGCACACACACACACACACACACACACACACACAACACCACACAAGAGGCCATGCATGGAGAACAAGGGGTGTATGCAAGAAGGCTGGAGTAGGGGACATGAGGAAATGATGGTAATTATAATCACAAAAATAAAAGAAAAAAATTAAAGAATCTAGGAATATGTGGGAGAGATACTTAGCAACACGGGGACCCATCAGGGCTGTCCTACTTTGCTCTGCGATGTTCATGAGGAGCCTGTGGGCAACTGGCTGAAGTTTTCTCATTCGATTAAAATTAAGGCAAGAGTGGTGACTCTTAGCGTGACAGTAGGGATTTTATCAGGTTATTTGTTTCAATTTTAAAAAAATGTTTAGGTGCTCTCTTCTGCCTTCTCAGAGTCCTGATTCTTGTAGATTCATTAATCCTGAACTAGCATTTTCTCTTTCCTCAATTCTCCGTATATGCTTTCCTTTTGTATCAATTAAATGAAACCCTTCACAAGTGCAGGAAAGAAAAAGGACTACACTGGCTAATGTACATCTTTTGTTTCATACTCTGGCAAAAATAATTCTTCTTTCCCTTCACTTTTCCTGAAGGGCTCTGGCTGGGGTTTGGCTATCCTTACAAAATTTAAGGGAAGATCCGAAGGAGTTGATATTGTTTGGCCTTGCAAAACAATTTTCTCAGCATAGTTGGTCTGGGCCTTGGGTTGTTGCTTTAGGCAAAGCCATCCACGGAGTTTGCCCATGCTTCAGTTTCCTTGTGAAAAGGCATACACTGGGCTCTGTGGGGAAAGCCAGGTCATTAGAAACAGCTGCATTCCCATCTGCACAGGAACACCGAGCTGTCTGGAGCTCAGTGAGACAACATTGCTCCTTGGGGATTCCCCAGCTATCTGTCACAGGCAGCAAACAAATGTCCTAAGCCTGCTCACAGGCAATGAAAGCATACACCTAACCTTAGGGAAAATGGAGTGTACCTTGGCAGATGGTAAAACATGGTTTTACACTATGATAAGCTTATCTTCAAGTATCCAGACTTGGGGGTATTTAAAACACTGTGAAATACCAGTGAAGTTTTATATGAGAAACGTTTGTAATAAAACCGTGTTCCAAAATTTCTGTTAAGATAAGTCAGTTTTAAAGGCAGTACTTTCATTAGTGATGACTTCTAAAGAGCTTCATTTCTTGAATAGGGGGAAAGCTCAAAACCTTGGTTAAAGTAGTAGGGGACTGAAGTTTCGAGGGCCAGCACAAAGAATGGAAGCAGGCAACCTAGGGAGGCAAGAGGTTGGGGGGACCCTCCAGAATGCAAAAGAGACCTGGGAGGTGAGAAACTCTCAGGACTCAAAGGGAGGGACTTTAGATGAAATGCCCTACAGTGGGAGAGGGCATGGGGTTGCTCTCCCACAGTCAAAGCTCTGACCCACAATTGTTCCTGTCTGAAAGACCTGCAGGGATGGAAATGGAGAGGAGCCCGAGGAAAAGTAGGTCCAATGACAGACCCAAAGTGGGATCCAGATCAAGGGGAGGTCCCAAGGCCTGACACTATTACTGAGGCTATGGAGTGCTCACGAAAAGGCACCTATCATGACTGCCCTCCGAAAGACACAACAAACAGTTCAAAGAGTCAGATGCAGACATTTACACCCAACCACTGGACAGAAGCTGCTGATCCTGTGGTTGAATTAGGGAAAGGCTGGAAGAAGCTGAGGAGGAGGGCGACCCTGTAGGAGGACCGCAGTCTCAATTAACCTGGACTCCTGAGCTCTTTCAAACACTGGACCATCAACCAGGCAGCATATACCAGCAAATGAGGCCCCCAACACATATACAGCAGAGGACTGCCAGGTCTGTGTTCAGTCAGAGAAGATGCACCTAACCCTTAAGAGACTGGAGGATACAGGGAGTTTAGAGGTCTGGTGGGGTGAGGCGGGAATGGGGACATTCTCATGGAGACAGGGGTGTGGAGATGAGGTATGGGGTATGGAACAGTCGGAGAGTGGACTGGAGAGGAATAAAATCTGGAGTGTAAATAAATAAATAAATGATAAAAAAAAGAAAAAAGTAGAATACTCTCAAACTGAAGCAGGAAAAGATGTTCATTTTGCTGTAAATTTCTATAATTTCGAGAATCTGATTATTTCTTTTTAGCACTTTAAGTTTATGGTCTACACATTGGGCTCTGGTTCACCAAAGAAAGAAGCAAATACAAAAAAAAAGGAGCTAACCTTCAGGTACACTCTTAGCAAGTTTGATGCTTAGCAGGAGCTAGCCCTTAATTCCTGATCTTGAGCTGAGGTTGCCAGGCCAGTTTTCATTCTTCTTAGAATGCTGATATTTCTTTTCAATTTAACTTACTGTTATATTTGTGTGTTGTGTGTGTGTGTGTGTGTGTGTGTGTGTGTATGCTCACATATGTACATGTGTGTGGAGATACCAGAATAGGTTGTCAGAGCCTCTGGTGCTGAAGTCACAGATGGTTGTGAGCCACTGACATGAGTGCTGGGAACTGAACTTGTTCTTTGCAGGATCAGCAAGCACTCTAAATTTTTGAGCATTCTTTCCAACTCCTTGGACCATTTTTTTTTAAAAAATAAATAATTATAATTCTAGGGATTATCATTGTCGATAATTTGCAACAATATTCTTACTGTTTTAAGAAAACCTGACAATGATTTTACTGTGACTTTCCCTGGCCAAGCATTCTGTGAGAAATGCAGAGTCCTCCCTCAGGGACCCGGCAGGAAGCTTGAGGACTTCCTCCTAAATCTGGTTGCTGCACTAGAGGACCGCTTCCCTTCGGTGCCCACTGGCACTCCTTAAGGCAAAGGGTATATTCTTAAAGTCTGCCGTTGTGCTTTTATCTTAAGATTTATAGAATAATGTGAAGTGATTTCAAACATCACTCAGAGAATCTAAAGTGTCTCGTTCCTCAGAGACTGAATTTTTCTGTTCTCTCCATTCCTCTTCTGGTCTCCCCATGATCCCAGACACTCGTTAAGTTAGAAAATGCATAGTGAACTGTAATGTTGTGGTTGATAACACATCTGTGGAATGGCAGCTTGATTTCAGGTAGTAGATAAATCCTATAGGTTATGCGCATCAGAGATGTGAGAGTAAACATGCCAATCAAAGTTCATGAAGCACCACTTGTTTTACTGATAGCATGCCCAGTGGAGCTTAGGTCGCCAAGTCTTGGGAAAGTCTCTGGCTGGGTTGAAGCTTAGTCTTCAGTGGTACAAGCAGGCAATTTTATTATATCTTGCTTTTCTCGCATGTTTAAAAATAAAGAACCTGTAATCTGTTACTCAAATATCTATCATATTGGTCACTAATGACAATTCAGGTCTATCTCAATGATTGTACCTGGGTTTCCTTTCCCATTACTTAATTACTTACAGTTAATTGCATTTAGCTTTATCTTCATAAGACTTCAGTGAATTCCAGGGGCCTCCCATCCTTACAATGAAAAAGAGCTCATTCCTTTAAAAGAGATGTGTTAACATATTTATCTTCTGGCCTCAACACTAAATTAAAATTTATAATGTGGTTATAGGGTCAACTTTAACAATAAATCCACAGTTAACTGATCTAATAGATGTTAGAAATCAAGATATTATATAATACCTGAATAATTTTAAGGGAATAACCTACTGTCCCAGGGTACATTTAAATTCTAAATCTAGTCGGCAGTGAATGTCTTTTTGGTTCTCAAGTATACACTCAGTATGTTTTTTTTTATTGTCTTTCCTTTAAAAAAACATAAATTGATATGCTGCAAGAATATGATTGTAAGAAATTTTTTGCAATATATAATTCCCAAAGCAATTATTTATGCATAAGAACTTGAAGTCAGTTGAGTAAAATGAAACATAAAAAATCCATCGTTTTCTCTGTTCCTTTTATATTTGACTTGCTCACTTTGTGGCATTTCTGTCCTGGGTTTTTACATTTTTCTTTATCCTCTCTTCTCTTAATTATACACTCCTATCATTGTACTCACCTAAGCTCACACATGAGGACTCGTTAATACTGTTTCCTAAATGGGTCTATATCATGTATTTAGGTGACAGCATTGATTAAGAGAATAAAACTTGTAAAGCTAACTTTTATTACAAGGTTTTAATAGACTTGGAACCAGGTATCTCTTACAAATGGAGGTGGATTCTCTTTAACATGATTTCTTCTATTGTCTGTATGTTAAAAGGAAATTTAAATTGTATGCGTTCATCATAGAAATTAGTGTCATGCTTAAGTTATTAGGAAAAATGTGGCTGTAATAAAATTCTGGTCAACTTCATAAATTTCATGACGACTTTCACGTCATGCTAAAGTCCATCACAAGGACCTCTGAAGCCATACCACATACCAGAGAAAGGAATCACTTCTGTCAGGTTCAGACCCACATTCTACGAAGCACTTGTAAGAGGGAAAATGAGTTACAAAAAAAGGAAGAGTAACTTGTTTTACATCTGAAATATCTGTATCCATATACTTGCTTCTTAATATACCATGAGAGAGGATGGCTTAGCCTTTGACTTAGAACTCAGTTTCAGAAGCAAAGTTTGAAATTACCGCCAAAGTACCCCCCCCCACACACACACACACTCACAGAGAGAGAAAGAGTGAGAGAGAGAGAGAGAGAGAGAGAGAGAGAGAGAGAGAGAGAGAGAGACTGCAAATGCTGACCTTAAATTTACAGGATACATAGCATCTACTTCTTAGAAAGTATTCATTTCATTCTTTAAGGTGAAAGTACTCATTTGGTTCTCTAAATGAAATGTTTGATTCATTGAGAAGGTTGTATATTCTTTGGGTTTTTCAGCATCTCAGACAAAAGCAGACAAAACTAATCATATGATAGCACCTAAAAGGAATCTAAGTACAGGGGAATATACATACTAAGGAAACATAAAATAGTGGTTCATCGTCATATACTAACTCCACTAGTAATGGCCCTTAAGCTATATTTAAGGAATATTTAGGCATCAGATATTCACCATCCCCTGTCATTCATGTTACACCAGAAGACACCCACAGACAGGGACCTGTGGACAAAGTGAGAAAGGAAGGTGAAATCCAAGTCCTGTAGTCCTGAGATACCCCGTTAGCATATGCACCCTCTTACCACCTAACAAGGTCCAGTTTGCATGGCAAAGCAAGAACTATGTACACATGTGGAGAATGGAGGTGGCCACCATTCTTATATAGGGCTGTGAAGGGAAAGACTTTTGTAGAGCTTAGTAAAGTTTTAAAAACAGGGAATTGTTGACAACCTGGTCCAGACATGCAGCTCAAGTGCAAGCATCAACAGTAATCTGGAATTATGAACTTACAATCTTGGTTGCAAACAAGTAAAAAAATTGCCTCAGATCAACCTCTAGCCTCTTTCTGGCAGAACAGGCTCAGTTTCCTAGGAGAAATACTGTTCTAGCCAATGGGAGCAAGACTTACATGGCCCTTCTGGAACATGAGCTCAATCTCCAGATCCTGAGAAACTCTGGACTTTTTTGGTGGGGTTCATAGGTAAGAGTGAGAGGAAGAGGAAAAGCAAGCGCTTGGAACTTGAGAAGGTAATATCAGGGGTAGAGGAGTTGTCTGGTCTTGTCTTACCCAAATAGAACTGCCAGAAAATCAGACTGCGCTTTGATGGACCACTCAGGGGGTATTTAGGAAATCACTACAAAGGCATCCCAAGTGTTCTCTAAAGAGTGCACTCTTTTTGCTCTAAGGACGCTATTGCCCTAAAGAAGGGGCTGAAAGCAGACTGTTAAAGTAAGGGTTCATGCAGGAAATAGGAAGACTTGATGGTGAGCCAGAGGGAAAGGTAGGAGACTGAACTGAATGATTCCAAATAGAAAAGTAGGAAGTGAAAATATTCCACATGAGGCACATGGAGGGGCAACCAAAAAGAGAGCTGAGGATCATAAATACTCTGGGCATCCTCGTTTATCTCGAACCAACTATATTTAATATATCAAGGAAGCTGCAGGCTGAGATCACCCAGAGTCCATCAGGCTGAGGAATAAGGTCCCCGTTTTCAAATGTAATGTGTGGGGAGAGGCACACCACGGTTGTCCTGCTTGTCCTGTTGGAGGTTTTGGACAGAGGCTGGGTGATTCAGAACAAGTTCCCCTAATTTGTCATTTGTTTTTTCTTTTATATATTTGTAATGAGTGTATTCTGAAGGATGATCAGACTTTCTTCTTTTAAACTATACGAGGCATGGCATTCAGCAGATTTAGACAGTCATGGAAATGCCCCTGTCGTCGCCATCTAGAGCACTTTCATTGTGTCTTAAGATAAACCTCTTTTGACTTGAAGTGCCAGGATGGTGGAATATCCACAGGGGACCCTCACCTGCCCAGAAGTGAAGGGGAGGGTAGATGGACAAGGATTTTGGGAGGAGGTGACCAGGAGAGGGCAGTGAGCAGGATGTAAAGTGAATAAGTAAAAAAAAATAAATTAAATTAAGAGAATCAAGAAAGATCATAATATAGAAAAATCTAAAGTCCTGTCTAGACCCAGTGAGCTCTCAGCCCAGCGTACCTGATATGAATTGAACTGAGAAGGTGAACCATGAGGCATAGTCATCAGACTGTGTATTGTCTGAATAGAAGTTAATTAAAATGAAACAAAAAAGAAAACACAAGATATACTTCGTTTTTTCTTTGCACACACATACAACACACACCACACACACACACACACACACACACACACACACACTACCCTGGTACTGTTGATTTACTGTTTAATGTTGTGGTGTGTGTTTTCCTTGAATTTCATGTAAATGGATCTAAACAATATGGATTCTTCGAGAAACGGTTTCTTTCCGTGAAATCAATGCTTTTGAGCATTGATCTGTCAGTGCTGGTGTGCCTACTAGCAATATTCTTTCTGATTGCCGAGTAGAATTCCATGGGATGCATGCACTATGATCTGCTTACTGATTCAGTTGTCAAGAAACACTCAAATTATTCACAGTTCAGGAAAAACAATAAGAAAAAATGGCCAGGAAAATATACCAAAATCTTTGTGTGGACATACATTTTCATTCCTCTTGGACCAATATCTTTCAGTAGGATTATTGGATATAAGCCTGTGTTTAATAATAAAAGAACTGCTCAACTCTTTTCCAAAGATTCTGAAGCATTTTCCATCCCAGCACCAATATCTGAGTATCTATTCCTCATTCAGTAATTCATTTTAATTTTAGCTATTCTATTCGTGTGTGTGTGTGTGTGTGTGTGTGTGTGTGTGTGTGTGTGGTGTGTGAAAGATAGAAATTGAGAATGCATGTGTGAGAGATTTTTTTCTTTCCATAATTTATTTTTATTCACATTACATCCAAATCACAGTCCCCCTCCATCCGCTCCTCTTAGTCGCACCCTTACAAATCATTTCCCCCATTACCCCTTCCCTTTCTCAGAGAAAGGGAAGCCCCCATGGGTACCATCCCATCCTGGGACATCTAATCCCAGCAGAACTAAACACATGCTCTCCCACTGAGGACCAACCAGGCAGTCCTGGTAGGGGATGCAATGGCAAGCAACAGAGTCAGAGATAGCTCCCACTCCAATTATTAGGTGACCCAAATAAAGACAAAGCTGTAAATCTGCTATAAATAGCGGGGGTGGTTAGGTCCAGCCCCTGCATGCTCTTTGATTGGTGGTTCAGATTTCCTAACCTCAACTCAGCCTTACTGTGATTGACAGTTTGGTCCAGCCTATTTGCATCTTAGTTTTACAGTATGCTTACAAGCATCCCCAACTCTAGACCACTAAGTGTTAATAATAGTAATGCTACAGATACTGCTAGCAATCTCTACAATATAAACTTGACCTGACTGAGAACCGTGAATGTGGTGATGTATGACTGTTGATTTATCATCCATTTTCCTTGTGATAAGTGGCAGCCTGCATCTTCCAGTGAGCTTAGATAAAGACCCATCCAGCTGTCTCATCTGCACACTTACATTTAGCAGTTTGTATCCTCCAGTGAGTTTGACACCTTATTTGATTTCTAAAACAGAATCACCCACAAGGCTCCCTCCTCACTTTGGAATCTGTAGAATGAGTATTACTCTTTCTCGTTCATATTTGCTCTATGTAGCCGAGCTCTAGTAGATTATTGTATTCTCAATGAGCAAACTTTGAATTTTTTTCACAGTTCTGGTTCTAGGACCCCTCCCCCAGTGCACATGCCTCAGCTCACTCCCTGATACTCCTCTGCTTTTGTAATTGTTTCTATTTACATGCATTTGGGTTTACTGACATTTTTCTTTCTATAATGGCTAATGCATTAATCCAACACATATATTTTTTATTTCAGGTTCTATATTTCCTCTCTCAATATTCATTTAATCTTTTCATGTCTTCTAGGCTATCTCTTTAAGGATATACCTTTTTAGTATATTAATAAAATAAACACAGATGGCAAGGCACTAAGAACAGCAGGCACATGGTAAACAGCCAACATGTATCTTACAGATATGCAGTAATTAGTGTCTTCTTCCAGGTACATATCTGCCTTTGTGTGGGGGGTATTTACTGGATGCATTATAGACTGTACATCACTCTTACTCAATAATGATTCCTCTTAAAGAAGTCTGAGGGTTCTTTGTACTAAAATGCAGTTAACTAAGTGAGTCAAGTCCCTCTGACACTTTTTAATGCTATGTTAAGAGAGTCCAAAGCAGCCTTCAGTGTAGCCCAAGCTTGCTCGTGCTCTTTTCCCCTGTAGCCCATGTATGGTGAGGTCCTTGTGATTGGCTGGTGGAAACTTGAACTGTTATTCACCCGGCACAAGTGCCTGTAAGTCTTTCTTTGAATTTAGTCATAGTGCATTCCAGAGAACCATAAATGAAAAGGAAATAGGTTTTCTGGGATTGCATAAGTGGTGTAAGTTATAAAAGACATTGGAAGCCAAGAAAACTACAATATTACAATCTGATTCATGAGTACAGACAGAAGTATTAGTTACGAAGAAGGTGAGTAATTGAATACACAAATAAAATCTGAAGCACAGTGATTTATTTCACTTATTCAAGAAAAGAAATCTAGAAAGAAGAGGCCAAGCAAGACTTTGATGAAGCAATCTAGAAATTAGCCAATAGGGAAAGCCTAGAGCTAGCTGCATGAAGAGGGAAAAGTCACTATAGATGATATTGGGAGGGGAAAATGCTGGCAGATTAGATGGGATGATACTGGGGTGGAGAGGAAATATATCAAAAGACACCAGGATTCCTATGTTGAGGATTACAAAAGCAATGGAGAGGAAATCCAAGCTTACTTCCAAATATAATGAGAAAGTTGGGTTTAAATTCTGTGATGGAGAAGGCACACCCATGTGTCCTGACTGGAAGATAATGCACTCTTTCACAGATAATGGACGTAAGCAGGAGATTTACATCCAAGGGAAACACATGATCAACAAGACTAAGTTTATCTGGTTTTCAAAAATCAGCCTCACGTCAATCAAACTTGAATAAAGAAAAAATAAGTAATGACATTTTCTGTTCTGTTTTCCATTTCTGTGTCTTCTGGTTTCTAGATTTAGAAAGGAATGAGAAATATCATAGTAAATGCAAAGGAGGTGGTGCTTCTGCACAGCTCCTTATATAAGCATTGAAGCCTCCCAGAACTGTTGTGCTTGAGGGAACTCCAGCCCATATTCTTTACCAGAGCCTTGGCTACTCTTCAGATAAACAGCCTCCAAATAGTTCACTAGTCACCCTGGCCGTTGCCAGGCTAAGGCTTTCATTTCCTCTCCCTCTCCGTGGCACTTTTCCCAAAGTATCTGAGCCTTTTGTGTTTTGAGGAAAGTTTTCATAAAGCAGAAACATGCCCCAAAGCACAACAGATTGTTATTTTGTTCATTTTATTGAACCACCAGCTGCCAACTACATCTCTCTGTCCTTTATTCTCTACAGTTTGCTGGAGTCAAAAACTATTTAATGATACTGCTCAAAATTAATAAGACAAAGGAATAAATGGACGTTCTAGGGCATGCGAGAAAGTACCTACTGCTTTGCTGTGCAGATGTAAACGTTGCTGCTCTGAAATGAAGCAATAACCTTTCCAATTATTGGCCCAGAACTGGAACAAATTTCTTAACATTCTATTCACTGCTACTTGCAGTGCCGTTAGCTCAGCTCCTTTGTGAGCATTTCAAAATCCTCTTAAGACAGTTTGATGCCAACCAAGCATGGTTTTGCGGGTTTACTCACCCTGTCGGTATCTTATGCTATCTTGGTTTTCTATTACATTCGCGATGCAGCTGTAACCTTGGTTAAACTCCAATTGGCCGACAAAGATTCAGTTGATTTCACAACACGTTGAAAACAAGCATTTTGCTTATATCTTTTTTTGTTACTACATGCCTTGACTATGATTATGAGATAAACTTCTAGTTTCCATGGCTACAAATAACAACAGAGTGGATTTTTTTCTCCCAACATCAACTAATGGAGAAAAGTTAACAAATAAAATATATCTTAGCTTATAGCTAGTTATGTAGAGCTATTAATTATAAACTCCACATTTTTTTAAAATTTCAAATGTTTCAAATTATATTTTAATTTCAGAGTTTGTAAGGTGGCTACTAGAGACACACACATATTTTTTAACAAAATTATTTATGTTATTTATATAATTTTATACTTTGAGAGTATGTATGTATAGGTGCACTCTCTTAAGAAAAATGATAGTGGTGATTATATACTTTTCACATTTTAATTCTGTTTATCATCATTATTATCTGTGTGTGTGTGTGTGTTTGTGTAGTGTGGTTGCATTATGTTGGGTATGTGTGAGGGCAGTCAGATGACAACTTGCAGGAGACAATTCTTTCCCTCCACTATGTGGATAGGAAGTGAATTCAGATCATCCAACTTGGCACCCATTGAGCTACAATACCAGCACTTTAAATATTTTGAATGATGTAATATTTGTTGCCTTTCTCCAACTCCAATGGTAAGTGCAGATGCCGTTTGCACAATACAAGCCCCAGTGAATAAAGACAGAAGTGTGTACGGGATGGGAGGGGGATGTTGATAACTTGCATTGACGTTGGGCTCCTCAGTAACAGATGCTGTCTGTATCAGGGGAAATTTGAGTCCGGGGAACGAGTTTTCTGTTTCTCTTTTCAAACTTTATGTAAAGAGATTGATTTTACATGTTAGTGGAGTTCACAGTGGTTTTCAATATATACATTTAGGGAGCATCCCACACTCATCAACCCTTCTTCCGTTCATCGCCGGTGCCCAGCCCAGTTCCTAAAAAAATCACTGTTCTATCTTCACTCTGACTTTGCTTTTTCTACCACACACAAGATGGAGGTGTGATAGTTCTCTTTCTGTGCTGCATTATTTCTGTAACATGCCACGCCCCAGTTGTTTTAGGGTTTTATTATTGTTTATGGCTATGTGTTCCATTATGTTTATATGCTATATTTTCCTTGTTTGCATATCTGGTGATGAGCCATTAGGCTAATTCCCCACCTTTGCTTTTGCGAATAGGATCCCAGTAAACCTGAGCAGACAGGCATTGCTTCCCTGAGTTCATTTTCTCTGAATGTACACCCAGGGGTCAGCTAACTGGGTCATGGGGACATCCCTACTTTTTACTTATTAAAAACAGCCATGCTATTCTCTGCTGTCAGGATTCACCTGTGGAGATGCTAAACTCAAACTCTATAGGTTGTTACAGGAGCTGAGATGTCCAGAAATAACAAGACCCCTTTCTTTCCTGAATAGGATAAGGAAAGATGCTCTCACAGAATAGCATGTCTAACTCTTAGCTCTAACCTTTAAGAGAAAAACCCAGTGATTGCCGGTATTTTCCAAAGTTTGGTGCTGAACCAACAATACTGAGAACTTGAATTAATTTTCTTGTTACTATTTCAGTAAACACACATTTAGTTCTTAATAGTGACTCTAAAGCAGGCTACAAGTTGGGCAAATTACAAAACTGAATACTCCTTCTTAGAATGGTTTCCAGATCCCACAATTCAGGTTATAATCCAACACATTATATCAGTATTTTAGCCTCCATATGTTTTAATAACCATGTTGAATTACCATGCAACCCTTTAATTCAACTTATTGGACAAATGTGGTACACGAAGTTCAAGAATGTAGCCTCTGGTCACAATCATGTCTACAGCCGAAATGCAGTCATCTGCACATTATAATTCCAGTTGATGGAATTTTCTATTATAGTTTCAGGCTATTTTAATGTTTTCCATTTTCGACTCTAGTTTGAGATCCTCAGGTAACATTGAATTATCCATTACTTAGCTTAAATGGCTCTTTCACTTTCCAAGCTTCGTAAGAGTCTGTTTTTCTTCTAAGTCCATGACTCACTCAGTCAATATGTCTGGATCATTTTATAATGAGGTGAACATCATTTTCTCTTGTTTAAGGCCAGATTTATCTGCCTCACATAGAATCAGATTTTGAGTCCATTCAAGTGAGGCCTGCCACATGTCTGTTAACTCCAGTTTTACATTAACTGTGATAATTCTGGAGATTACTGCAGAGAACATACCAAGTGTCTGGATCCACACCTTGAATCGTTTGCACAGACAAGGTTTGGGTATGTCCTCATACATGAGGACTTAAGGGCTAGCCTATATAGCTCTACAATATGCATCACAAAAATAGCATGTTTATAGAACCTGACATCTCATTTTAATTTGTTATAAAAATGTGGAGTAATCAAACATCCTTTATGCAGTATGCTACTTTCCCACTGAAGTAATTTCTACCCTTACTGTGTCCCCTTTCAAATTTAATAGACAAGGTAAATAACCCTAGTTAAAACTCCCTCCTAACAAATAGGGGTAATGAAGATTGGGCACTAGCCATCAGATGGACGTGTGATTGGACTTCCAACTTGTCATGAGTCCCCCTATCTTCCCTTCACTGAGTACATGTCAGGTCCTCCTCAACATGGAAGTCTTTCTGGAAAAAGTCAGACTGAACACTGAAGCTCAAGTTAAACCAAACACGGGACTGGTATGTTGTAGGTAGGGCAAGGGTATGTGTCGGCATGTCTGCCCTTCTTTTCATATCACAGAGGGGGCTCACTTCTTCAGAGGTGCCCACTTCAGATATCAACTGTTGATCCCCTGGGTCTTCTATACTGCCCCATGTAAATATTCACTCACCTCATTTTATCCCTTCTCCAGTTGTAATTCTCCCGTTGAATCCCTTCACCATATCCTGTGCTCCAGTTAGACACTCTCTGCTGATACAAACAGTTCGACCTCCAGTTTCTTTTGATTCTTCAAGTGGGAAATCCACAAGTTCCCTGAATGAAGACAACTTCACGGCAGGAAGGAGTGAGCTTTAATTAGTTGTCGCCACCTTAAAGGGACATAGATGAGGGGAGGGGTGTTGACAAAAGGCTTTAAATGAGTTTCAAACACGGGTGGGCGGAGACTTCCGTGTTTGGTTCTGACTGATCTTATATCAGCACTGATATTGAACCAAATTCACCACTTGAAAGTATTTTCCTACTGATGGTTACTTAGTAGTCCCTAGGAAAAGTGAACATTTCTTAATTTGACTGTTATTCTATTCTTTATAAGTGAAAAATCATTTCATAATTTGTAACAATGAATGTATTCTCTTGAGGTCTTAATTTCTGTGAAGAAGCTTTTCCTTTACTATTTGACAAAGACCAAGCCAGACCTTAGTGGACTATTAGTTTACTACTTTTCTATGCCTCAGCCATTTTGTCTTATCTTTTTATTTTATTTTATTTTATTTTATTTTATTATTTTATTTTATTTTATTTTACTTTATTTTATTGAGACAAAGTCTTACCATAAGCTCAAGCTAGCCTTGAACATGTATGGACCAGGCAGGCCTTGAACTCTTGTGTCTTCCTGCCAGTGGGTTCAGAGTACTGTGATTATAGGCCTACTCCACCTTACCTAGCTCCGATTATCATGTTCTTAATCCCTAAAAGGTTTAAGGGAAACAGGTAGACATGTCCTCCCACACAGATTTGCTTCTTGTTTTAATTCTCAGTCACGACTATACTGTGTCTTAAGCGTGGTATTAAGTGATCTGAAAGACAAGAAATAAGATGTGACTCCCTCCCTTAAGGAGCACATTGTTTTGAAGAAAGTAATACTTAGACAATTATAAGCTGATTACAAGACTCAATGGGATAGATATACCCAGGTTGTTTCCAAGTGTACAAAAGAACATGGGTTTGCTGTGGGGATAGGCCAGAGTTCCTAGATTAGCCAAGCTAACTTCTAAAGAATGCATAGACATTTCCAGGCACGGAAGACAGGGGCGTGGTGTGTAGGCAGAAGGAGCAGCATGAACAACAACGTAAACCTGAAAAACAACATGCTTTATAACAGAGAAATTATGGGCAATTTGGGGTTGCTACAGCATAAATTTCAAACTTGGAGCAAGAAGACAGGAAAGGCCATGGAAGCTAAATGGCAAGCCTGGAATGCATGCTGTAGGTGGCAGTGAGTCACTGAGGGGTTTGTACCAAGGAATAAGATGGCTGGATTTATACGTGAGGAACATCCTTGAAGGCTGTGTGCCAACAGACAGGAATACAACAGATAGAAATCAGGAGGCAAGGAGACAGATCAACACTGCTGCTGAAACTGGACAAGGGCAGTACAGCAGACAAAGTGACTGAGGAACCGTGTGAGCGATTTACAGCAGTGCTGAGCTAGTGAGCGGGCAGAAGTGGGATGGGGGGTGGCTCAGGGCTCTAAATCTAAAACCAATGTTTCTCAGTAACCAGAACCAACCATCATTAAAGGTTAAATGGGACACTCAGGTGGCCGCATCAGAGCATCAGAGGAAGACTCAGGGCTTGGTTTGGGGACATGCTTAGATTGACGTGCCTGCAGAATGAGTAGAGCACAGAAGATCACAGTAGGTGAGCCTGTATGTCTGACTCTGAGATGTTTGTTAGAGAAAACTGAATGTAGAATGCATTTGCATATAACTAAAAACCAGTGGCAAAGCATGAAGTCCTCCATGGAGCTGAGCACACAGTCAGCATTGCTATTCTTGCAGATGCAATTACCTCATTCATTGTTTTTTTCCTACATATACGAGTTTTGCGTCGTTTTCTAAGATGTACAGTTGGCAGAAAAACTTTCACTTGCAAATTAAAATCTGTAAAGGTAAGGAAATATGTATTTAAGCGACAGCACAAGTTATTTTTATTATAACTAGAAAAAACCACAAGTATGATTTAATATTATTCTTAAAGCTGATGCCATAGGGACTAGAGAGAGCTCACATGCTAAGGACACTCGCTATGCAAGCATGAGGACCTGAGATCTTCAGCACACACAGAAGTGAGGCATGGCTGCACACACACACACACACACAGACACACACACTTGGACCACAGTAGAGATTAGCAGATCTTGAGAGTTCACTGGCCAGCCAAAGTAGCCAAAATGGCAAGCTTTGAGTTCATTAAGAGATCTTGTCTCAAGGCAATAAGTCTTGGAGACACAGAAGAAGATATCCTGCTCTGGCCTTCACTAACACACACAGATGCATGCACAGCTACACACACTCACACACACACTCACAGAGAGAGAGAGAGAGAGAGAGAGAGAGAGAGAGAGAGAGAGAGAGAGAGGAGAGAGAGAGAAATAAAAAGAGAAAGAGAGTGAGCAATAACTCACTACTCACTGCTCACATAGAGAGTTCATATCAGTCTTTAATGCCTAAGAGAAAAACTTAAGAGATGCTGAAGTATCCACGATTTATATTTTATGATTTTTTCATATAAACTTACACAGCATTTCGAATTTAGATTGATACATCAAAACATGAGAAAACAAGTTTCTGTTTTCTTCAGTTAAAAAGAAGCACACTTTCTGGATTGAAAATGGTGTCCCCAGACTAATGCATGTGCCCCAGTGCTCACTGTGGTCTTCACCTTCCACCGACCCTTCCAACTGCACATTCATAACCATGCTCTTCCTCTGAAACATCTCTGCCTGAGTCTTCTATATAGTTGATGGCAGCTCTGTTTACTGAGAGTCGTGAGTCTTGAGGATTCTATGGAAACTACAGGAGAATATGTAGGATAAAAGAAAAGGTTGACTCATTCCTGCTGTCCCAGCTCAGATCTCCAAATGTTAAAAGGACTGAAATGTTCAAGACATAAATAAAATATAAATATAATATAAAAATAGAAAATAGAAAAAGGTTTACAAATATATTATAAATATAAATTTCATCTTTGGGCATACACACACTCACAGAAAGAGAGAGAGAGAGAGAGACATATATATACACACATAAAATTTGTACATGCATATGTATGTGTATATTCACTTCCACATCTATCTATAAGATAGAAAGTTGGTTCCTGGGTGAAATTTCGTTCACTAGGACAGTGACATTAGATCTAATGTGTATGCTATGTAATCAGTCAGTAGCCAGCTTCCTACCTAAATGCATGAACTGTAAAACATCTGCATTTGGACAGGGTTCTCCAAGGGGGCAAACTGCTAGCTCCACAGGGACTTCTTGCTTACTGCAGGCTTTACCTTGAAAGGGTTTCTTTGGCTAAGACAACAGTTCCTCCCACAACCATCCATGCTGGCTTATAAACTAGCATTGTCATTTGTCAGACCTTGTTCAGGCACCCTATTCCTGGGATTTCATGGTGGCGTTGTCTCAGTAGAGATCCTGGTCCTTGGTCTCTTACATTCTGTTCACTCTCTCTTCCATGGTGAGCCTTGATCCTGAAGTATAGGGATTGTGTTGTAGATTAATCAACTAGGGCTGGCTGAGAACCCATGGTCAGCTGTCCTCTGCATTTGACCAGTTGTAGCTTGCTGTAATGGTTTCCATCTGCTGCAAAAAAGAAGCTTCTTGAATGAGAACTGAGAGCTACACTTATCTGTGAGTATGGGAGTAGGACCTATCTGAAATTGTTCTCTCATAGTGTTAAAAGTTTGTCACTAATTTTTAAATTACTGTATAGGAGAATTTTATATATGAAGAGTATTATGCATAAATGTTCACTTATCACTTGTCTCTTACAACTACTCTTGACAAAAATGGTTTAGCTGTTATGAAGTTTTATCTTTCTCTTTAAAAATGTCCATTGCTTTGGGATCCAATGTGTGAATACTTACAAAGCATTTTATGTATATCATCAAATTACTTCCCAAAGCAATACATTGTACTCATTAAACATAATAGCTTTCCCTTTGGTTTCCTGTGGAGCTCAGACAATATCCATCTTCTCTTGGTCTTCTTCTGCCTTCCTTCCTTCGTGTTCACCTCTAAAGTTTCATGATCAGTGTCAAGTTGTAAAGTGTATTAAAACCCACATTAGTAGTTCCTTGTGGGTAAAACATTATTTTTTGATTCAAGGTTTGTACCCAATTATAATGACAATTGCCATTCACACTCAATGGTACATCTCATGCTTCTGTCCCACCGATGGCTGAGCTTGGTTGTATTTTCAATAAATAGCTGAGCGTGTCCTTTGGTTAGAAAACAGCACTTCTGCAGCACTTGCTCAAGGTATTTCCTGTTCCAAGGGACAGAGCACGTGTCTCTGTGGATGAAACACACAAAGGAAAGGGGAGACGGGTTCTTGTGTGTACATGTCTAACAGCATCCTAAGTCTAAACTCCTAGTGATGTGATAAAAGGCTAAAATACAAAGAAGACAAAGAAGAAAAGAGCAAATGAGAAGCTGATGCTGCAGTGGAGTATCTGGCCACACCACTCATCACAATGTCAGTGACTGGTACAATGGCTGATCCATAGACCAGGGATGAGCAGTTACTGAAAACGGCCCAGTAGGATTTACCTTGATTAAAAAATATTGTGGAATGGACAGTACAAGCTAAGAGAGCTGCATACTCACAAGTAGAAAGGTGTCACAAAGCCTGGAGGGAATGTTTGAACATGTGCATATATACTAGGAAAAGCTAAAGACAAGTGGGGAACCAGGTGTAGGTATGAGGCAGGAATGAGCTATAGAGATAGCCTCAAGTTTTGATGAGTTTGTGAGTTTATGACTCTGAACCCAGAGAGCCTGTGGTATTAAGGCAATATGTAATATTTGATATATTAGTATACTATGTCTAAAGAAATATATAGACATAGGAAAGATTACAGAGGTAGAGTGTGTATGACTTGACAAAAGATGGGATTCAAGATGAAAGAAAGAAAAGTTCCCTTTTGACTGGGCCAGACACCTAGCTGGTCTGTTCCCAGGAAGACACCATATCCTGAGCCATCCTAGAGAAACCACTGCACTCAGAGCAGTGGATAAGAACCATCTCCCACTACCCTATGCCCCAGACCTACAACTGGGAGCCTGAGTTGCTCAAGACCCAAACCCCTCCCCTCCAGAATACCATGCTCCTTCCGCCCCTCTCTTGGTCCTTTTGGCTGAGGCAGACACCTAGCTAATCTGCTCCCATGAAGACAGCATATTCTGAGCCATCCTAGAGGAACCACTGCACTCAGAGAAGCAAGATTTCAGGATCCCAGAGGCAGCCTGAGTCTTAGCAGTTCTTCCACCCAGGAGCTTAGGATCACAGTGACATCTGGACTCTGAGGAGTTATGACACAATCAAAATAACTGGAAAGACAGGTTCCAGTCAGAGACAGTGAGTGCAGGTACCACTAGAGTTAACCAGATGGTGAAAGGCAAGCACAAGAACATAAGCAATAGAAACCAAAGTTACTTGGCATCATCAGAACCCAGTTCTCCCACCATAGCAAGCCCTGGACACTCCATCACACCAGAAAAGCAGGATTCAGAATTAAAATCACTTCTCATGATGATGATAGAAGACTTAAAGAAGGACATAAATAACTCCCTTAAGAAATACGTGAGAACACAAGTAAACACATAGAAGCCCTTAAAGAGGAAACACAAAAATCCCTTAAAGAATTGCAAGAAAACACAACCAAACAGGTGAAGGAATTAAACAAAACCATCCAGGATCTAAAAATAGAAGTAGAAACAATAAAGAAATCTCAAAGGGAGACTACTTTGGAGCTAGAAAACCTAGGAAATAAATCAGGAATCATAGACGCAAGCATCACCAACAGAATACAAGAGATAGAAGAGAGAATCTCATGCGCAGAAGATACCATGGAAAACACTGACACAATTGTCAATGAAAATGCAAAAGCAAAAAGCTCCTAACCCAAAACATCCAGGAAATCTAGGACACAATTAGAAGACCAAACCTAAGGATAATGAGTATAGATGAGAGTGAAGATTCCCAACTTAAAGGGCCAATAAGCATCTTCAACAAAATTATAGAGGAAAACTTCCCTAACCTAAAGAAAGAGATGCCCATGAACATACAAGAAGCCTACAGAACTCCAAATACACTAGACCAGAAAAGAAATTCCTCCTATCATATAATAATCAAATCATCAAATGCACAAAACGAAGAAAAAAATACTAGAGGCAGTAAGGGAAAATGGTAAAGTAGTATATAAAGGCAGACCTATAAGAATTACACCAGACTTCTCACCAGAGAAGAGAGAAGATCCTGGACAGATATCATACAGACCCTAAGAGAACACAAATGCCAGCCCAGACTACTATACCCAGCAAAACTCTAAATTACCATAGATGGAGAAACCAAGATATTCCATGACAAAACCAAATTTACACATTATCTTCCCACAAATCCAACATTTCAAATGATAATTGATGGAAAACTCCAACACAAGGAGGGAAACTACAACCTAGAAAAAGAAAGAAAGTAATCTTCCAACAATCCCAAAAGAAGATAGCTACACAAACATAATTCCACCTCTAATAACAAAAATAACTGGAAGCCACAATCGTTTTTCCTTAATATCTCTTAACATCAATGGACTCAATTCCCCAATAAAAAGACGTAGACTATCAGACTGGATACATAAACAGGACCCAGAATTTTGCTGAGGAAACCAACCTCAATGACAAAGACAGACACTTCCTCAGAATAAAAGGATGGAAAGCAATTCTCATAGCAAATGGTCATAAGAAACAAGCTGGAGTAGTCATCCTAATATCAAATAAAATCGACTTTCAACCAAAAGTAACCAAAAAAGATTAGGAAGGACACTTCATACTTATTAAAGGAAAAATCTACCAAGATGAACTCTCAATTCTGAACATCTATGCTCCAATGCAAGGGCACCCACATACATAAAAGAAACTTTACTAAAGCTCAAAGCACACATTGTACCTCACACAATAATAGGGGAATTTCAACATTCCATTCTCAGCTATGGACAGATCATGGAAACAGAAACCAAACAGAGACACAATGAAATTAACAGAAGTTATGAACCAAATGGATTTAACAGATATCTATAGAACATTTCATCCTAAAACAAAAGAATATACATTTTTCTCAGCACCTCACGGTACCTTCTCCAAAATAGACCATATAATTGGTTACAAAGCAGGCCTCAACAGATAGAAAAAGATTGAAATAATCCCTTGCATCCTATCAGATCACCACGGACTAAGGCTGGTCTTCAATAATGACAAAAACAATGGAAAGCCCACATACATGTGGAAACTGAAAAACATTCTACTCAGTGATGACTTGGTCAAGGAAGAAAGAAAGAAAGAAATTAAAGACTTTTTAGAATTTAATGAAAATTCGGACACATCATACCAAAACTTGTGGGACTCCATGAAAGCAGTGCTAAGAGGAAAACTCCTAGCTCTAAGTGCCTACGAAAAGAAACTGGATAGAACATACAGTAACAACTTGACAGCACATCTGAAAGCTCTAGGACAAAAAGAAGCAAATACACTCAAGAGGAGTAGGCGTCAGGAAATAATCAAACTCAGGGCTGAAATCAACCGAGTAGAAACAAAAAGAACTATACAAAATATCAACAAAACAAGGAGCTCGTTCTTTGAGAAAATCAACAAGATAGATAAACCCTTAGCCAGACTAACCAGAGGGCACAGAGACAGTATCCAAATTAATAAAATCAGAACTGAAAGGGGAAACATAACAACAGAAACTGAGGAAATTCACAAAATCATCAGATTCTACTACAAAAGCCTATACTCAACAAAACTGGAAAATCTGGATTAAATGGACAACTTTCTAGACAGATACCAGGTACAAAAGTTAAATCAGGAGCAGATAAACCATCTAAACCATCCCATAACTCCTAAAGAAATAGCAGCAGTCATTAAAAGTCTCCCCACCGAAAAAAGCCCAGGACCAGACGGTTTTAGTGGAGAATTCTACCCGATCTTCAAGGAAGACCTAATACCAATTCTCTTCAAACTATTCCACAAAATAGAAACAGAAGGAACACTACCCAATTCGTTCTATGAAGTCACAATCATTCTCATACCTAAACCTCACAAAGACCCAACAAAGAGAACTTCAGACCAATCTCCCTTATGAATATTGATGCAAAAATACTCAATGAAATTCTCCCAAACCTAATCCAAGAACACATCAAAACAATCATCCATCATGAACAAGTAAACTTTATCCCAGGAATGCAGGGATGGTTCAATATTTGGAAATCCATCAATGTAATCCACTATATAAACAAACTCAAAGGAAAAAAACCCACATGATCCTCTCACTAGATGCTGAGAAAGCATTTGACAAAATTCAACATCCCTTCATGGTAAAAGTCTTGGAAAGATCAGGAATTCAAGGCCCATACCTAAACATTGTAAAAGCAATATATAGCAAGCCAGTAGTCAACATCAAACTAAATGGAGAGACACTTGAAACAATTCCACTAAAATCAGGCACTAGACAAGGCTGCCCACTCTCTCCCTACCTATTCAATATAGTACTGGAAGTCTTAGCCAGAGCAAGTAGAAAACAAAATAGACACAGGGATACAAATAGGAAAGGAAGAAGTCAAAATTTCACTATTTGCAGATATGATAGGATACTTAAGTGACCAAAAACTCCACTAGAGAACTCCTAAACCTGATAAACAACTTCAGCAAAGTGGCTGGATATAAAATTAACTCAAACAAAGAAGTAGCCTTCCTCTACTGGAAGAATAAACAGGCTGAGAAAGAAATTAGGGAAATGACACCCTTCACAATAATCACAAATAATATAAAATGCCTTGGTGTGAATCTAACCAAGCAAGTGAAAGATCTGTATGACAAGAACTTCAAGTCTCTGAAGAAGAAAATCAAAGAATATCTCGGAAGATGGAAAGATCTCCCATGCTTGTGGATTGGCAGGATTAATATAGTAAAAATGGCCATCTTGCCAAAAGCAATCTACAGATTCAATGCAATCTCCATCAAAATTCCAATTCAATTCTTCATAGAGTTAGAAAGAGCAGTTTGCAAATTCATTTGGAATAACAAAAAAAAAAAAAAAAAAAAACCACAGATAGCGAGAGAACTATTCTCAACAATAAAAGAACTTCTGGGGAAATAACCATCCCTGACCTCAAGCTGACTACAGAGCAATAGTGATAAAAACTACATGGTATTGGTATAGAGACAGGCAGGAAGATCACTGGAATAGAATTGAAGACCCAGAAATCAACCCACACACCTATGGTCACTTGATTTTGACAAAGGAGCTAAAACCGTCCAGTGGAAAAAGGATAGCATTTTCAACAAATGGTGCTGGTTCAACTGGAGGTCAGCATGTAGAAGATTGATCTATTCTTATCTCCGTGTACAAAGCTCAAGTCCAAGTGGATAAAGGACCTTCACATAAAACCAGATACACAGAAACTAATAGAAGAGAAGGTGGGGAAAACCCTCGAATACTTAGGTACGGGGGGGGGGGGGGAATTTCCTGAACAGAACACCAATGGCTTGGGCTCTAAGATCAAGAATTGACAAATGGGACCTCATAAAATTGCAAAGCTTCTGTAAGGCAAAGGAAACTGTCAATGGGACAAAATGGCAACCAGCAGATTGGGAAAAGTTCTTTACCAATCCTACATCTGATAGAGGGTTAATATCCAATATATACAAAGAACTCAAGAAATTAGACTCCAGACAACCAAATAACCCTATTTAAAAATGGGGTACAGAGCTAAACAAAGAATTCTCAACTGAGAAAACTCCAATGGCCGAGAAGCACCTATAGAAATGTTCAACATCCTAAGTCATCAGGGAAATGCAAATTAAAACAACCATGAGATTCCATCTCACACCAGTCAGAATGACCAAGATCAAAAACTCAGGTGATAGCAGGTGCTGGCTAGGACGTGGAGAAAGAGGAACACTCTTCCATTGTTTGTGGGATTGCAAGCTGGTACAACCACTCTAGAAATCAGTCTGGCGGTTCCTCACAAAATTGGACACAGAGTTACCTGAGGACCCAGCTATACTATTCCTGGGCATATACCCAGAAGATGCTCCAACATATAACAAGGACACATGCTCCACTATGTTCATAGCAGCCTTACTTATAATAGCCAGAAGCTGGAAAGAACCCAGATGTCCTTCAACAGAGGAATGGATACAGAAAATGTGGTACATTTACACAGTGGAGTATTACTCAGCTATTATAAACAATGAATCATGAAATTCTTAGGCAAATGGATGGAACTAGAAACTATCATCCCGAGTGAAGTAACCCAATCACAAAAGAACACACATGGTATGCACTCACTGATAAGTGGATATTAGCCCAAAAGCTCTTAATATCCAAGATACAACCTTCAGACCACATGAAGCTCATGAACAAGGAAGACCAAAGTGTGGGTGCTTTGGTCCTTCTTAGAAGGAGTAACAAAATACTCATGGGAGCAAATCTGGAGACAAAGAAACTAAAGGGACAGAAACTGAAGGAGGGGCCATCCAGAGACTGCTCCACCTGGGTATCCATCCGTTCTGCAGTCACCAAAGGTAGACACTGATGTGGATGCCAGGAAGTACATGCCTGATACAACTGTCTCCTTAGAGGTCTGTCAGAGCCTGAAATATACAGAGGTGGTTGCTCACAGCTAACCGTTGAACTGATCATGGGGTTCCCAATGGAGGTGTGAGAGAGAGTGGGAGAGCAACAATACCAACCAACCAGTGCTCTCAGGGTCTAAACCACCAGCCTGGGAGCACATAGCGAGTGAGTGACCCGTGGTCCCAGCTGTATACATAGGGGAGGATGACATTGTCAGGCTTAGGTGGGTGAAGAAGTCCTTGGTTCAGTGAAGGCTGGATGCCCCAGTGTGGGGAAATCGTGGATGGGGAGGTGGGAGTGGGAGGGTGGGGCCACATCCTCACAGAAGCAGGAGGAGGGGGATGGGAAGGGGTTCCTGGGTGCGGGGAAATAGGGAAAGGGGATTACATCTGAAACATAAATAAAATATCCAATAAAAAATGTTTAAAAAAGAAAAGTCAAGGATGGACTGCATTTTTAACTTGCGTGACATGGTAAATTAGGTAGCACTGTCTGATTATGATCGGATCCATCAAAGTATGACTCAAAACACAAGACATTTGCGTCTTGCAGTTTCATTGTTTTAAAAATGTGTAGGATGGCCGGGCGGTGGTGGCGCACGCCTTTAGTCCCAGCACTTGGGAGGCAGAGGCAGGCGGATCTCTGAGTTCGAGGCCAGCCTGGTCTACAGAGTGAGTTCCAGGACAGCCCGGGCTACACAGAGAAACCCTGTCTCGAAAAACCAAAAAAAAAAAAAAAAAAAAAATGTGTAGGATGAAGAATCAGTTATCAATTGAAGAAGAAAAGTTTTAACGCCCCTGCGTAATCGTGAAGAGGTTCCAAATTGGTATGAGTGGAGGCAGGAGCCTCACGTGTAAATAACAAACAGTGGATAGCTGCTTATGTGAATGAAGGGAACCTTCAGAAGGAAATATGCTAGTTTTGAAAGGTCAGATAGACTAGAAGTTTTAACTCTATCTATTTTCCCTCTTCAAGTCTTATTACCAATGACTGCAAATACAGCTGCTTCCAGTTTAACTCTGGTTCAGAGTAAGTCACTATATATTTGTTTGGCTCATCTCCATGTAATTCAAATAGATGGATAGTTTTTAAAGATAATTTACCATATCTTGAACATAAATGGAGACTTGTCCAATGAGCAAAGATGTGAAGCTTCTAGCTTTTCTCCCGGCCTATGGTTGTTTTTCTTACCATATTGATTCTCATATTGATTGGCCTCTGTTGTTTTATTGTCTTTTTGTTATTTCTCCCAGGTTACATTATAAGTGTAACTCCTGTTCTTGATTCCACAAATCTTAGTACGAACCAAGGTCACATTTCTTTCAATATTCAAAATAAATCCCAAGCCTCCAGTCCATTCCACCATCCCATCCATCCTAAAATGTTCACATTCTCTTCAACATGCCTCCCTAAAGTCATCTGGAAGCCTTTACTATGTCTTATTTGTTAGATGGCTATTGCTGAGTGACAAGCTATCTCTTAGTCCTCCACTGAAAATGACACTCACTAATCATGTCACAGTTCTGGATGTCAGAGGTCCTACTTAGTGCAACCCAGGACTCAGTTTATCATCTCTGAAATCTGACAGGTCAACAGAGCTACCTCCTCTTTCAGGGGCCTGGAGGAGGAACCAGCTCATCAGATCTCTTCAACTGTGAGCAGAAGTGAATTCCTTCCAGCTAAAGGAGGGATTGCAGTCCTGAAGTCCTATGGTCCCTTTGTCTTAAAGCTATCAACAGCATACATTTTAATTCCATTTGTATACATTGCTCTGGCTATTGTCTTCTCTTGTTTATGATAGTTTATATGCCTCACTTGGCCAATGGGCCTAGCAGGAGCAATTGTTCTTATAAGAATCTATTCTTCCAGTATTTATACCATGCTAAGGATCTATCCAAAGTCAGATGGGACTTTGGAACAAAAAGAGAATGTGTACTAACTACTCTGAGTTAGCAAGGAAATTTAAGTTACGTTTAATATCCCAAGCACATGCTCAGCCACTTTAATGAACTGAGCAAATTTTGAAAATTTCAAATCTTGCTCTAGTAAATTGTAGTAAATTGAGCCTAGATTTCAAATCAGGTCACCTCGTCCTCCCTGGGGTGAAATACAGGTTTTCTAGGACTGCCTTCATAGTGAAGGGACAATTTCTCTCAAGACCTTTCCTTTTGGATTATCCCCGTTTTCTTTCCCCCGTGGTTTACTGAGATAAATGTTTACAACTTCCACAAGAAAGCAGAATTTTTGAGCCAGTTTTATGACACTGATAAGCGTTAGTGTTTAGCAAAGGCCAGCAAGAAAACAGGCTAGACCACTCCTAGCTTTAGTGTCTCCTAAAGTATCTAGCCTCTTCTGTAACTTCAATATTTTCTTCTGTAAGAGTAAGTATAATACACCGACCCATGCATGTTTACATATCTTGCCTCACATACTCTTCATAGATATTCAAGTTTATAAGTTGGAGTTTCTTATAAATTGCTAGCAGCATTCTGTAGCAGTATCAGGAGAATGATAATGAGATAGGACACACTGAGCATGTCCCTCTACTGTGATAGAAATCACTGGAAAAGCAATTCAAGTAAGAAGAGTTTATTGCAGTTTAATGTTTAAGAGCAGTTTACTGTCGTAATGTCAGGGAGGGCGTGGCAGCTGGAGCTGAGAGCTGGTCACATGACTTCTGGAGTCAGGAAGAAGAAGGTAGATGGGAAGCGGTCATAAAACGTCAAGTTCTACTCAGGGTATTTCACCGCTGCTACCAAGGGTCCTCCTCCCAAAGGGTGCACAACCTTCCTAAAAGGGCACCACCAGCTGTGGGCCAAATGCTTAAAAACAAGAGCCTATCTGGTATCAGACCGTATTTGCCTGGCTCTGGCACCTGCTCATCTTGGCATTACTCTCCCCCAGGGTTCTGCTCTGAGCAAGCCTTCTGCCTTAGTATTTTGACCATAAATGGCCACGTAATTTGATTATTATAGAACTAGGTACTGGCACTCTGTTGAACGTGCAGTTCTCAATCCCTGATTGCAACTGGGAAGTAATCCAGGATGTTCCTGACACTTTCCAGTGGCACCATTGAAAGATCTTTCATAACTCCGAAATCTGTAGCCCAGCTATGAGGAAGTCTGGCAGTGGGAATGTCTTCTGTTTCCATTCTTCTTTTCCTCAGTGTTTGGAGATAGCAAGAGAACATTCCAGATGTCCAACCACAGATCTAGAGTCCCAGTTGCAGAATTCTTCATCAGAATCTCTAGCTTTCTAAAGAAGGGAAATCTGTGGATGTAGACTAAGAAACCTATAAATCTGGATGCATTGTTCTTTACCCTAGGGGCCTACAATTGTCACATGTCTTTTCCCTGGTCTTACTCAATTCCCTCTTCCTCAACATCCTGTAGGTGCTGGCACCGTATTTTTTGTTCAAAGTACATGGCATGGTGAGCAAGCCAGAGAAGTCTGCCTGTCAGTTAACCTGGATGACAGTCTGGAATGGTGGCTTCCTGGCAATGAAGTCTTCTTCCCGTTTATCTCCCTTAAAAGTGAAAGACAAGCCAGCCCACTAGACCTCCCTGCTGTCTTCATTCTGAGCACACCAAAAGCAAGACACTTTCAGACAAAATTATTGTCACAGCAGTAGGAAACTAAACCAAATTTTCACTTGATTTAACTCCCAGGAGGCTACCTCTTGCCTCATCCTGGAAGGTACTGCTCTCTTTAATGCTCATTGCTTACAGATGTGTATTTCCTAGGTCTTACCTAACTTTCTATTTTATTTTATTTTATTTTTTTATTTTATTTTATTTTATTTTATTTTATTTTATTTTATTTTATTTTATTTTATTATTGGTTATTTCATTTATTTACATTTCAAATGTTATCCCCTTTCCTGGTTTCCCCTTTGCAGCTAGAGGCATGGGTCCCTCCGTTTGTACTCTTTGGTTGGTGGTTTAGTCCTTGTGAGCTCTGGAGGTGGGCTGGGGGTGGTGGTGGCATCTGGTTGGTTGATATTGTTGTTCTTCCTATGAGGTTGCAAACCTCATTTCTTCAATTCTTCCCCTAACTAGTCCATTGAGGTCCCTGTGCTGTCTGATGATTAGCTGCAAGCATCCACATCTGTATTGGTCAGGCTCTGACAGAGCCTCTCAGGAGACTCAGCAAGCACTTCTTGGCATCAGCAATAGTGTCTGGGTTTGGTGGCTGCATATGGGATGGATCCCCTGGTCCTTTCTATCTAAGATGTAGGTTTCTGAGCATTTTCAGCAAAAACCAAATCCCGTTAGTAATAGATCTTGACCAGAAAATACCAGTTTTAACTATTGTGCTCTACAAGTAACTGACACGATTTTTCACATTATATTATAATCTTCACTCATTATTTTTACTCCTTCATAGTGTGTGAATTCCTTGAATAAGAACTGTTTGTTTTTACTATTATGTAGCCAGAACCATTCCTGCCAAGGACTAGATGCTCAAATCTTATTGATTAAAGTAAATTGTCCCTCTGAGAGTGTTTAACTCTGGAAATTTTTATGTTCATAGTAATTCTTCTAATATTTAGAGTGGATTTTTCCAATAATCTATATTTTCCAAACCGGAATATGCATTTATTAAACAGCTGATTGAAATTAAAAACACAATATATAGCCATAAATAGGATCCAAGTTAACTCATATAAGAGCACTAAACTTTAAATTTCATGTTCTTACCAAGCAAAATAATTGAACAGGCAAATATTTTTCATGGAATGTGATATTTCAGAAAAGTTTTATAATAAAATATTTTACTACCATGATATTATTTTTAAAACAGGGATGGAGAGCTGGAACATTTATTATTCTAGGTTAAATTTTATGTCTCTGTACCACAACTGCAACTCTATGTAATATAATTTTTCCACAGCAATAAAATAAAATAAAAAGGATTAGCCATAAGAAAACACATTTTAACATTGTTTAAACATCTTTATCATATTTTGGCAAATCTATGGCAAAGGTTTGGAAGTAGTTTTCATAAATATTCAATAAATCAACTGTAAGTCACCAGTGCTGAGGTGGTTTGTAGGTGTGGAGGCCACACATCACTGTTTGGTCTGGGATGGTCTCTGGGCTAACTCTCAAACTCTTGGAGCCTCTATTCACACAGTTTATTTAATTCTCACAAAGGATCCTAGTTTGGGCAATAAAATTATAAGGTCACCCAGCTTACAGGCTGTCCACACTGAGGGGGGAAAAGAGAGAGTAGTGTGACATTTAAATATCCCCAAGAGGGATTAAAAATCTTCTGATTTTTATGTATTATAAAACCATGTGTAGTTTAGATGTCCACTATGAAATATATGCATACACTATGAAATAATCACCACAATCAAGCTAAGAAACCCATCAGCTCATATAGTTACCTCCATGTCTTCCTTTCCTTTTTTACTGTCGTGCCAAGAACACGTAAAAGCTCTAGTACAGTCTCGTTACTTGACCACGCCACGCTGAGACCTTCAAACCTTAGGGTTATCTTTCATGATGTAAAGTTTAATACTTGTGACTTCTTTGTTTCCCTGCTCTTCAGTCTTCTTCACTGAAAGCATCATTCCACTCTCTGTGAGGCTGAACACTTCAGAATCCACATATATACAACATCATACAAGTGTTTGTGTTTCTGGGTTGATGCATTTAATGCCCAACGTAATATCGTCACAAATTACAACTATTTCCTTCTTTTAAGGCAGAGCAAAATTTCTTTGTATGTGTTCACCATTTTTTACTCAAATTCAAGTAATTCGTATGTGTGCATATGCATGAAGTTGCAGTGCTGGATCACACTGCAGATCTGTTTTTAGCTTTTTATTTATACGTGAAAATTCTGAGAATCTTTACTGACACTCCTCCCCGTTGTGTGCTTCTATAATTTTCCCAAATACAGCATTTGAAGAAAGTAAACAAAATGAAGGCACATGAGGTATTCTGGATACCCTTGCTGACCCAAAACTGCTTCTCTGTGCTGTCATCAAAATGTCTTCCCTGATATCAGGATTCATCATGTATAATAAATGATAAACAGATAATTTTGCAAGAATGTTCATTTTTTTCCCATTTGACTTATCGAAAAGGCATCATACATATTTTATGACTACTTCCTTACAAAAGCCCAGTATAACTACATTCATTAATTTAAAAAGCAAAAAACAAATAAGCAAACAAAACAATTTTAGGGTAATGAGATGGCGTAGCAGGTAAAAGTACTTGCTGTGTATTCCTGACAACTTGAATTTCATTCCCCAGACCCTGTGTAAAGGCAGGAGTGTACCAATACACAAAGGAGCCTACTCTGACTTCTGACTGACACAGTTGTACTTTCACACATTATGTGTGTGCATACACACATAATCATATACACTCGATAATGATGAATAAACTTTAAGAAAAAGTTAAGGCCAGCCTTGAGTACATACACTATCCAGAAAAGATACATGCAGAGATAAGTATTGTCGTCAATAGAAAAGCAACCACAACTCTTGTCTGTAGCCTGTGGTGTTTAAAGGTTTCCACAGGGCTGTTTTGGCCAACAACTCATCAAGATGTCATTTATTTCTGTCACTGTAGGTTTTACTTGGTAACTTTATATGATTATTCCACAGATTCCCTTCATATTCATGTGTATTTTAGGATGCTTCCATAGGCATAAGTTTCCATGTAGTTTTCTTTCTCTTTTGTTTTTGTTTTGTTTTCCTTTTTTGCTTTTATTGAAAATACCTTCTTTTCTTATACAACATATTCAAATTATAGTTTTTCCTCGCTCTATTCCTCCCACTTCCTCCCCACCTATGCCCCAGATCTATTCCCTTTCTGTCTCTCATAAAAGAACAGGCTTCTAAGAAATAATAACCAAACATGACAAAATAAAATATAGTAAGATGAAACAAAACCTATCATATCAAAGCTGGACAAGGCAACCCAACAAGAGGAAAAAGGAGCAGGTAATAGAATTGGAGATGCACTTGTTCTCATAGTCAGGAGTCCCATAAAAATGCCAAGCTAATACCTATAATATATACATAGAGGACCTGACACAGGCCTGGGTAGGTCCTGTGCTTGATGTTTCAGGGACATCTAGGTTGTTTCCAGTTTCTGGCTATTATGATTAAAGCCTCAATTAGCGTGGTTGAGGACGTGTCATCATGGTAGGATGAGAGTCCTATAGTATCTGTCCAAAAAGAGTATAGCTGGGTCTTGATGGATTCTCAATTTTCTGAGGAACCACCATATTGATTTCCATAATGGCTGTCCAAGTTTGCACTGCCACAAGCAATTGAGGAGTGTCCCAGTGTTCCATATTCTTGCCCTCATGAGGTGTCATTTGTGTTATTGATCTTAGCCATTCTGACAGGTATAAGATGGGATCTCAAAGTCGTTTGGATTTGCATAGCCCTGATAGCTAAGGATGGTGAACATTTCTTAAGGTGTTTCTCAGCCGTTTGAGATTCCTCTATAGAGAATTCTATGTTTAGATTGGTTACCCATTTTTAATATAGATATTTTAGTTTTTAATATCTAGTTTCTTGAGTTATTTACATATTTTAGATATTAGTTCTCTGTCATAAGTGGCGTTTGTAAAAGTCTTTTCTTACTCTGTAGGCTACTAATGTCCAATTCATGGTGTCCATTGCCTTATAGAAGCTTTCCAGCTTTTACAGTGGCTATATAAGTTTACTCTCACCAGCAATGGATAGATGTTCCCCTTACTCTTCATCCTCACAAGTATGATCTGTCATTTGTTGTGTTGATCATGACCATTCTGACTGGTGTACGGTGAAATAACAAAGTATTCTTAATTTGAATTTCCCTAATGGAAGGTGTGTTGAGCATTTCTTCAGTGTTT
Source organism: Mastomys natalensis (assembly GCA_021653895.1). NCBI lineage: Eukaryota > Metazoa > Chordata > Mammalia > Rodentia > Muridae > Mastomys > Mastomys natalensis. The sequence goes on from JAJTUV010000143.1 coordinate 718,783, forward strand.
CTCCAGCATTTACGTTTCATCTTTTGAGAACTTTCTGCTTAGTTCTGTTCCCCATTTGTAATTGGGTTTTTGTTTTCTTGAGCTTCAGGTTCTTTAGTTGTTTATATATTGTAAATACTAACCCTCTACCAGGTTTATGCTTGGTAAGGATACTTTCCCATTCTATAGGCTCCTGCTTTGTCCAAATGATGCTACTTCTTGTCCTACAGAAACTTTTCAGTTTCGTGAGGTCCCATCGATGAATTGTTGATCTTAGTGCCCGTGCTTGTTCAGAATGGCCTTTGCTCTACACTGAATTCTAGGCTCTTCATCACTTTCTCTTCTGTCAGGTTCAGTGTATCTGGTTTTATTTGAAGTTCTTGATTTATCTGGAGTTGAATTTTATGCAGGATGAAAAGTATGGGTCTATTTGGATTCTTCTACATGCAGCCATCCAATTTGACATGTGCCATTTGTTAAAGACTCTGATTAATCTCTACTGTGCATTTTGGCTTCTTTGTAAAGGAAAGGTGGGGGGAGGTATCCATAGATGTGTGAACATATGTGAGATCTTCAATTCAGTCGCATTGATCGATGTGTCTGTTTCATGCCAGCGCTAATTATTTTTCTTACTATAGCTCTATAGTATAACTTGAATCCTCGAATGGTGACACTTTCAGCAGCCCCTTTGTTATTCAACATTATCTTATATGAAATTGAAGATTATTTTGCTACTTATGTTGAATTGGAATTCTAATGGGAATTACACAGGGAACGGAAATATTTGAATCAATCTACAGCTGGTATTTTCAGTATAAAGATAGTCAACGGACAGAGAACATTGGAGTTATTCATATGTGTTTCATGAATCAGAAGAAAAATGTCGCGCCATGAACCAAGTAAGGTAAAAGCAATATTGTAGATAAATTAATACAGATTACTAAGTACCAACTAAATTAACCTAAGAATGGCAACAAAAAGGAGCGCTTGGCGTATAATCTGCAGCCTGTGTTTGAGGCTTTTTTTAGTGTAAACCAGATATCTGAACCTGAAATTTTAATTCTCCTCTTTCAACTCCAGCCCTTTCATCTATGTATTAATGATAGAAATGAAAGCATACAATGTTCTGATTATAATTATATGTATAGAGCGATGGCATAGCTTTCTGACTAGGACGATCTCAATAGCAAACTCTCCTTTCTTCTGGATCTTACTGTATTTTACTCCATCTTCTGAAATGTTCCTTGAGCTGTAGGTTTGGGAGTATTTTGTAGATATATTCATTTGGACTGGGTTTCACAACCTGGATTTTGATTGATTGTGGCTTTCTATAATAGTCTCCAAGAGAGGAAAGGGAAAAGAGAGGTGATGTAATTATATCAAAATAAAAGGACAAAGCCTTTTTGAAAACAAAATGGCATAGTACTTTTAAATATGAGATTATGTATTCCTATAAATTTTCTATGACAAGGACATTTTCATGGTTATTGTCTCTTTGGATCCCTGGTTTCTTTGGAGTCTTTTTCCATCATGGAGCCATGGTCAGTACGATTCCTAAGGAAAACAAACCCATTCGTTAGTTTTCAGATCACTGTGACATGCTATCTTTACTTTCTTAGCTCTTTCATACATGTTCTTAAGAAATGACTCTTCTTTGTTAACCTTTCTCATCCTCCCTTTAATTCACTACTATCTGGCTTCTCTCCCATTACATCATTGCAAATGATCTCCCTATTATCTCCCTCAAACTGTCAATTTTACTGACTGATCATACTCCATCTAATTTATAAACCAGTTCGCACCATTGTATATGTTGATGTGTTTGGTTGGTTGGTTTTTGTTTGATTTTGTGGTTCTGGAGACTCAGTTGGATAGGCAAGTACTACCACTTACAGAGACCCCCACCATCTCTATTGTCCTTGTTTGATATATCTTCCTCCCTCCCTCTCTTCTCTCCCTCCCTCACATTTTGCCTGCTTCCCTACCTCTCTTCTCCTCTCTTTCTTTCTTCTATAATAAATCTATAATGGTTCTTCTTGACTTTGGATTATTTCTGCATGAAATTGCTCCATTTTACTATCCTGCTTCCTCTTTATTCTGTATAAAGTTTATGTTCTCCGATTTCATCCTTTGCTGCATATTTCAGCTATGCTACCCCCATCTTTGAATTTAGATAATTATATTGGTACCACAGATGCTTCATATGTATTATTTCATCACAGACACTTCTTAAAGCTTCAGAAACTAATACACTGTGTGTGTGCAATTAATGTGCATTTGGAATCCATCGTGTGCCAGGTGTTAGCTTGGAGGAAGTGGCAGAAACAAGGAGAGGAAACAACAAAAGCCAAGCTCTTTGCTTTCATATGCTTGGGTGTTTTCCAGGGATTTCAAAGTTCAGTCTGTTCAGAAGTGAACTGAAACTGCTCCTTCTACAATCAGCTCGCTCTTCTGTGTTCTGTAGCTAAGCAAATGCACGCCACCTCGCAGAGACTCAGGTGGAAATATCAAAGTAAATGTAGACTCCCATCCTTGTCACTCACTTAGGCAATGTGTCCATCCATGTGCCTGGTGAGTATCCTCTCAAATCCAGTCCTTTGATTTCAGCTTTGTGTATAATTCACGATTGCCTGAACCAGTCTTGGCCAGCTCTCAATGTAATTATCCACACTACTTTTAAATCCTCCTTTACAAATCTACACCTTGAGCAAGTTGCTTCATCACTACAATCCTTTTCCATGGCTATCACCTAGGAATAGGCCTATCGTTCCTCACTTACCATAAAAGGAGGACTGTGGTCTGTGTCCCCGAGCATCATCATCTCTAACTTTTTTTTTTGTCTTAACATGGCTCAAATAGCTAAAACTCAATGTTGCCATGTTTCATGTGTACATGCTTTTTAACATGGTCTCTTAGCATAAAATGGCCTTTCCCCTTCTTAACAACCAGGCATGTGATTTGTAATACTAACCGTAAGCCCTGCTTTCACTGCAAATCCTGACTTTGAACATAAAATATACTTGCTCTCTTGCCTCTTCTACAAATCCCACATGGTATCCTCACATGTCTGCTGTTATATAGTGCTGGGAAAGGAATCTTTCTCCTTCATTCTCTGTTCTTCCTTTAGTCTTAGGTGATCCTCCTCCTTAATTGTCCAGTAGACCCTAGAGCATATAAGCTGCAAAATTCTAGAAGTCTGGAAATTTAACTGTAAATTTAATCTATTTCAATGTTGCATTTAATCACAGAGCAGATAAGGATCTACCTATTCAAATTACTTTAATGTGGCTCCAGGACAGGGACAGATGAGTGCTAAGCTCATGGATGACTCCTGAGGGCTTGTACCTATGACCATAAAGACCACACAGGCCTAGGATTTTACCCGTAAAATCACTGTCTCCAAGTGTAAAATCATTGTATCCACATGTAAAATCACTGTATCCACGTGTAAAATCACTGTATCCACGTGCAAAATCACTGTATCCACAGACATTTTTTTTCCATAGAGACACAATAACTACAGGACATGATAGGAATGTCCTGTATACTAATTATTGTTCTTATACAGTATTTTAGTTTGATTTTATCTACATTTGTTTATCATGTTGGTGTTTTGCTTCCATGTCCATTGTGTACCATGTATTTGTTGCCCATGGAAGCCAGAAGAGAGCTTGGGAACCCTAAAACTAGAGTTACAGTTTTGAGCCATGATGTGGGTGCTTAGTTATCTAATGTTCAATATAAAACCTTAAAAACCTAAAAATATCTGGGAGTTGTTTTCAATTTTTTTATCTCCTTTATCTTCAACATGTAAACATATATTATTTTTTTCTCCCAAGAAAGATGATACCAGATGCCTAAAATTATTGCTAATTTTTTCTTATTTCCATATTTTTCTTAAAAAATAAACTAACTTAAATTATTCATCTGGAAAAAGTAATGTTTTAGATCTAAGGATAGGAACAATACTAATGGCACTAAAATCTTTTTTCAAAATGAAAATTGTCTAATTTGTCTTCCCTAAGCGTAAGTCTCCCTAATTGGTTATCTACTGCCAAGTAGTCATCCCTAAAATCATATACAGACAAGCAACATTTGACTCATCAGGTTGTTTTATATATGCATTCATAAATATGAAACATATATAACAATAATACTAAGAGAAAAAAGATTCCATGACTTTGAGAGGGAGAGAGGGGGAGTAGACTTGGGGGAGTTAAAATGGAGGAGAGGGGAGAAATGCATAATTTATAATTTAAAATAAATTATATTATTTGTTTAAATTTAAAATAAAACAGATTTTACAGTACATAATATTTGCAAATAAAAATGTTAAATCTGTTGCAAAGACACATAAAACATAAAAATCAACAAAACTTGAAAATTATTCAATAATATTTAATTCTTTATTATTTTAGCTGTAAATTTGTACCTTTTACCTTGCATAATTATTTTTCTAGATTCCTTCTTGACTCAAGAACATTTGAAAACTTGAGGAGACTCACTTTTGAAATAAGGATGTCATATCATTGGTAGGATAGCCTTCATCAGGGACCAAAAGAATCAAGTGACAGAAAAATAGAACTAATAAACTTATTTCAGAATACTGTATGCAAAATAAATATTCATATAAGAATATATACTGTTAAATAACATATGCCATATTGAAGATATAGCAAGTACTGTAACTAGTTTATAATAATAATACATAGAACAATGATAATCTATAAAACTTCAAAATTTTAATTCTTCCCAGCAAAGTAATCCGTCCAACTAATTCGTACTGACTTTTCCACCAGGTGTTGTTGTAGGCAGAAAAGGGTAGATGTACTGATAAGAGATCAAACTCATGGAGCATTGGACTAGACAGTTAGTCTTAAATTATCAATATAAAACTAGGAAGGAAAACTAGGTGAATCTTTTATTTTTGTAAGATTTGCAAGAGAATCCAGTTTGATTTGTCAAACATTAAATATTCTACATATTTGGACTAAGCACCAGTTTTATATTGGTATGAGCAGAACATGAAAAGCTCATCAATACTCATTGTCATTTTTAAATTTCTTAAGAGAAAAGAAGTATGACAGGTCATTGCATGGAGGAGAAATATGTTAACAAATAATGCTAAATAAGTACCCAAGTTTATGTTGGCGTACACAAATGATTTCATATAAGTTGACTATATATGACTCTTTATTTTTTTTTTTTGCATTTTCAAACATGGAGGCCATGCTAAACCATTGCATTAATATCTTCCCAGGCAACTCAATTCTTTAGTCCTAGCGTTTCATAAAACTCTACACATCTTCAGCCCCAGCTTCCTGTCCTCTCCATTTCAGCTGGTTGGAAGGACAGAAAGCCATAGACATTTGTACGAGTGCTGATGAAAAGTGCCAGACATGACTTCTGCGCAAGTCCCATTGGCTAAATCTCTATCGCGTGGTTGTGCAGCAATAAAGAGTTGGATTATAGTCTGGGGGTTGCCCATAAAGAAGTTAAACATCTGTATATCAGTAACTGGTTATCCTCTGTGGAAGAGCTTCCTGAAGCCTAACGCCTGCTTGGGAGGGGAGGTAAGCAATAGTTGAACTTTTAAAACCCCGCAGGTGCCATTTTCTTATTAGTTCTACATGTACAGGTAGCGGATTGTATCTCTGCTTCTTGGGGTTGGTGAAAATTTGTGATAATTCAATAGGCCTACAGCAGGATCAAGCAGCTATTGTCAAGTAATTTTCTTTATTGAATGCTAAACACTAGCTGTGAGAATTAAAAGGAGAATGAAGTCACTTAGGAAGAAAAAGTATTGACAAACAAGGATTTCACCAAGAGCACCATGCACTATACAAATTCAATTTTTATATGAAGAGTATTTTTTAATAAAATCTGACTGGGTTTCCATAAGGCTTAACCCGAAGTCTGAGCAACAAGATAGGAATGCACGATATAAACCATGCCTTGTGAGCAGAGGTATGACTCAGGCGGCATGCTGGGATTATCTAGATCTTTATATCTCATAAATAATTATTTAGACACATATGTCAAGTTGAAAGTCACATCATGTCCCCCATTCTAATCTAGTGATCTCGTAACTGAAAGTCAATAAGATGAGGTCAAAGTATCTTCTTTCTTCGGGTGAAACTGAATTAGAAAACCTAATTTGGAAGGATGCAGAGTCAAATGAGCTGCCAAGACTTCGCAATGCCTCTGTCACTGAGTCTCCAGATCTCAGCCTTTCCTCTGCTGCTTTTATGTACTGGAGTTTGAACCTACCATTTTAGTGTGATTCCAGAGTATGAGCTGAAGGGCAGGCGAGGAAGTGGGATGCCCAAATCCATATATTAGTTTCCAAAGAGATCCTTCTGCATGATTTCTGAAGAACTTACTAAAGCATGGTGTCCGGTGGCAAGCCCCATTTTTCTCACTGCCTCAGAAAAGGTAGCCATGCTCATCGAGATTTACATTTCCAGTAATAAAAACACAAGATCTGTGCAATCAGTTCTGAGTGTTGGGAGGTGTCTGAGTTAGGGTTTCTATTGCTGTGACGAGACCACGGCAACTCCTATAAAGGAAAACATTTGATTGGGTTGGCTTACAGTTCAGCGAGTTAGTACGTCATAACCATGTCTGGAAGCATGGTGGCATGCGGATAGATATAATGCTAGAGAAGTTGCTTAGAATTCTGGATCTTCAGGCAGCAGGAAGAGAAAGTGATCCTGGGCTTGGCATGAGCATTTGAAACCCACTCAAAGCACATTCTCAGTGATCACATCCTCCCACAAGGCCACACCTACTCCAACAAGGCCACACCTCCCATTATGACATTCTCTGAGTTTATGGCGGCCTTTTTATTCAGACCACCACAATAAGTTACTAGTTTTCAGACATTAACACAAATGTGATTGGTAATACTGAGGCCACCTAAACTCTGCAGCAGTTCTGAAAGAATGTAATCAATGGAATCATGTCTTTCAGAAGGAAGAGACAATAATGGGCCAAACAACCCAGAGGTAGACTCCGGAAAACTAATTACACATGCACAGGGCAAGAGCTGTAGAGATGGCTCAACATGTAAAGAACATGTAAATACTTTTCTAGAGAATCCTATTTCTCTTCCCAACACCCACTCAGACAGGTCACAACTACCTGTAACTACAGCTCTGGCCCACACTTGTACCTGGACTTACACAAGATAAATCTTGTTTTCATTACAAACACATACTACAAATACTTACAAGATAGATAGGTCTAGTTCTAGTGTGTGTGTGTGTGGTGTGTGTGTGTGTGTGTGTGTGTGTGTGTAAAATCACTTCCTTGATATTGGTAATTTTAAAAGCAAGCATAACATTAGAAATGTCTTGATAAGAATGAGAAGATGCTGAGAGCATATACTGAGGCTTTCAGTTCGACGGGCCACATGTATTCAGCTTTGACAAGTAAAGGCAATCCACGGAGAAAGCTAGGAATCCTCTATAAATGTTTTTTAAAGATAAAATGCTAGAGTAGTTGACTAGCTGGAAGAGCACATGCATACTCTGAAACACCCTACTTTGAGCCGAAATATTATCTCTACGAAACATGACTTTCAAGATCTTGACTATGCTAGTCATCTTGCCTAGCCTCCTGGCCTTCTCTGAAATGAGAGCAACGTCATATGGATATCCTCTTAGAATACATCAAAACATGCCTGTCCTATGATAACCACTCAAAGTTTCTCCACTCCCTGGGAAATGAATTGAAATAGAGATCCTGGAGAAATAAATCAATGTGAACTTGTTTTGAATGAAAAGAGGTGACTTTGTCTGCCCTTCCTTCTCCTAAACAGTCTCTTTATACCCTAAAGAGTCTGCAGAGGAACAAATAATCTTAAATTGCATCAATTTTCTCCTTGACTTCCTTGAATATAATACTGGAATAAGTCCTAAATCTTACAGTGTCCAAACCGGAAATCATGTAAAATCATTCTAAGTACATATCCAAATGATTGGAGAATAACCCCGAATAATCTCTCTGCTAGAATTCAAATCTCAGATGTGTTCATCCTGGTTATCCTCCTGGAGAACAAACTGCCCCAGTAATTTCTGAAGTGCCTGTCATTTAATGTGTTATGCATCCTAATTACTTATAAATGTTTATTTTTATAGCTTTTACAACTGGGACAGTCATATTGCTGTTTGCAATTCAAGTCCAAATTATCAAGTGATTGCTGACAACCTGAAGGCTTACTTTTTAAATATAAAAGGGATAGAAAAATTCTCAATGTGGACCCAAAGGTAATTATGATTTATACTTCTATATCTCTTCAAAATGTGTTGCATTTCTACCTAGTCAAAAATTGCTTAAATGTTTAACATCCTTATGGCTTGGAAGTTTTGTGTTTGCTTTATAGCTTTGAGGTGAAAACCTGCTTTGACACATGGACATTCAAAGAGAAAGAGCAGAGAAGATGAGAAGAGGAAGGGAATAGAAGAGGGAGAAGTGGGGAGGATGGGAGGGAGGGAAGGGAAGGAGAGGGAGAGAGAGGGAGGGAGAGAGGGAGGGAGGGAGGGAAAGAGGAAAGATAGACAGACAAGCATTCCAGGCAAGAATTCCTCCAAAGTTTGGCAGATAATAAAAAGAAGTTTAGACAGGATTGAAGCAGACATTCCAAGTGGGAAGATCACTAATAGCAGATTTAGACTCGAGAGCAGGAAGACAGTCTGCTCTGATCCTTGAGGAGTCAGGTCTTTCCATTGGGGATACATTATTAGTGAAGAAGGGGTCTTATCTTTTTTGTAGCTGGAATTCTTATCCTTCTCTCTATATGACTAATATTGAAAAAAAAAAAGTGGCTACAAAGCCTGTAAAGGTGGTTTTTAGATATAATCTCAGCAACTTGGAGACTGAGGCAGAGGATTGCTAGAAGTAAGGGCAGCTTGAGGTACACGGTGAGCTCTTAGACCAGTGTTGGCTAAAGACAGACTCTGTCACAAGGTCAACAGCAATTGAAAAATAAATACACCTGTTAAGTGTCACTTTAGAGACTATTTCATTAAAATATTTTAAGGACATATCTTTTGATACTTTGAATTTCATCAAGGACCACTATTTAGGTCTTATGTAATTTCAAAAGCTAAAATCCCATTTTGGTTATCAATTCTATGTCTAGGGATTCAAACTTTGAGTAACCTTGTTGCATGCTAGAGTTGCTTGGGCGTTGATTAGCTTTGGTGATTTTCTCTTTGTACCTTTGTTTTTGACTTGGGTTTGTTGTTGGTGCTTTCATTCATATTACAAAATCAGTCTAAAATCCAAAGGCAAACAAAAAAAGAATGAAAAGCATAAGATTATAAGCCAAAACCTCATTTACTGTGACTTAATACAGATTCTATCATTTGCAACTTGCTCAATAAATACTGGTCTAAAGAGTGAAAGAATGAAATTGTACAAGAAATGTGTTGATTGTAATCACATTCAAATGGAGGAGCAGATTTCAGCTGGACAGAACCTGCTTCCCTCCTGCATGTCAGTCTAGACAGTGGCATCCAAGATTGCCTGAACCAGGACCAGTGTGAGCTGTTCTGGAGCCCAAATGGTCTCCAGGCATGGGCAAAGCAGACCAGGTGATGAGACGTGAAACTGTATAGAAGTAATGCTCTCACAGACTTCAAAGAAAATTTCCCAGAAACTTATGCACATAAATCCTCTCATGACCCATGGTTCAGTGTGCCTTGATTGGCTTATCTAGATGTCCAAAAGTCTGGGAAATGGCATTGATTTTCTTTAGGTGCCCATGCACCCAACTGAAAACATGGCTTCTGGGACCAGGAAGGGGAAGTGCACTAGATAAAGAACAAAGGAACGTAGCCCAATGCTGTGTCCTTAGAGGAATGCGCTCCCCTTTATCACACGTCTGTCCTTAGTGAAATGAGGACCTGGAAAGTCTGTGAGGCCACATTGATCAGGAATATCCGAGAGTTAATAAGTTTGGTGAAGGCCGTCTCTCTAGCAGGGTCTCTTTTGTAAAATGCTGAAATGTGATTAGTCGGTTCAGAAGGCTGACTGAACGGCATTCACGGAGATTTTCTCTAGAAGCTAGGATGTATATTTAAAGAAAACCTCAAATTCTAACAGCTTCACTAAGATTTTGTGGGAAAGATGTCCAGATAAGTTTGAACAATATAATACTTAACCTATTTCACCTACACAGGAGCTCTGTTTTAGTTAGCGTGTATTTTAAGGATGTACAGCACAAACAAAAAAAAAAAATGCATGGACTTTGAGTAATCTGAATTATTACTTCTTGTTAATTGCAGATTAATTTATCTTTTTGATCTTCGGAAAGATAAAACAATGTCACACTTACTTTCAGAGTTCAATGCTGGCCTCAATGGCAAGAAACAAATTTTGGACTGCTGTTCACTTGAGGGCACTGCCCTGAGAGACTCAGCAGCTTCCCCTGTTAACCCTCACAGATAGATGTGAGGGCTTGTGTGGGTTTGCTTGCGTCATTCATCTCTAGAGCCTCTCAGATGCACCAGCCTGACTCAGCCTCAAATGAGCCCAAGAAGAACAAACTTCAATAGTGATCCCACAGCTTGCCTATGACCTCTCCCTGGGAAAGCAGTAACCCAAGAGATCCGGTACCCTCTTCCCAAATATAGGTAGGAGCGCACGGACTTTAAGTTTAAAGGCTAGGCATTAAACTACAGGCATGTCCTCTACATAATTGTATCCACCATTTCAAAGTGCCCTGATGTTCATGTTTCATGAGACCAACATAACAATTCTTATAATCCTACCAAGGAACTAAGAAATATGATAATGTCTATGTTTTAATAACTAGGAATTATAAGAATCACATTTTTTTATTTAGTATTTCTCATCATCATTTTACTTCAATTTAGTTTTTCCAAATGAAACATTTTTGTGATTCAGACAGTCAGGTGCTAGAAGGCATCATGAGGACACAGCTAATCCATCCCGTTCTTTTCCTTCATGCACTGTCTCTGAAGTACTTGATGCCTCAAATTAAAGAGGTCCCAATCAATGAAAGGTGGAAACAGTGGTAAACAGGATGTGCTTCATTTGCACAACAGATGCATCCTCATTAATTCTAAAGTGTAGTTCCCACGAAACACAGTTGTTTGTAAATGGAAGCAGTCAGAAAAAGAAAACTGTGCAGGTCTCAGAGCAAGCAACATGAGTTCATGGGTTAAGAAATTCCAAATGCAGTTAAGAGATTGGTTGCATTGAAAACAGGACCACTGGCTTTAACCTCCCTGCAGCTGTATAACATCTGGAACAAATAAGACAAGTTTCTATTTTTGAGTGAAGAATGCTTGTCTGAGTGATTCACACCCACCAAAATGTTTCCAGTATATTATCTTAGGGGGCTGAGTGGGAGACTTCGCGCTCACTCCTCTGCATTATCTGAGCAAACAGGGAGGGGGAGAGCATTTTTTTTCCTTCTAGTTTTAAAAAATAGGAGCAAAAGACAGTTTGCTTCAAGTCTTACCATGCCAAGTGTAAAACAATCGTATTTCACCTGGGAGGTAAGGGAGATACAGTTGGATAGTGGCACGAGGGAAAGCTTTCCTTCTCGGGCTCACTACCTTCCCCCAACTCTCCTTCCCATCCCCAAAATGGAAGTGGCTCATAAGAACCCATCACTTCAAAAACTATTTAATTAATGGTACTTAAGGGACCAAGGAGACAACTCAGACAGTAAAATGTTTGTCATGAAAGCATGATTTAACCCACAGGCACAGTGGTGCAAGTCTATTTCTTAAAAATTCTAAAGCTTGGGATGATCTCTGGCTGGCCATTCTAGCCAGTTTCTGAGATCCTGGTTCATTGAGAGACCCTGGCTCCAAACAATAAGGTGGAGAACAAACGAGAAAGATGTGCAGTCTATCCTCTCCACACATGTACCACATCACACATTCACGCACACATGAACATGGCGCACACATACCCAACACACCTGTACAAAGTATTCGTCAAATATCCCCTGAAGAAATGAATGAGTGAATGGTTCTTTTGGAAGAAAATGATGATGTGATGATAAAGAGTTCAATGAATTATGCCACTGATGCTGGGTGTAGCAATGACAGTGGGAACTAGTGTAGCCACCAACCCTGTGAGCCAAAAATAACTTCAAGAATTCTCATCAGAGGGAAGGTCTGGAGAATTCTTTATTTTTGTCCATGCTTCCAGATTTTTTCCCCTGAAATCGGAGAAATATATAATTTAAGTTGTTCTCCCTGAGAACATTAAATTAGAATGTAGTGATTTCTAAACACACTCACATAGCTTAAATGCATATCTAAGATGACACTATTCACAGTCGAGGCTAGCAATAGACTTAAAATTTAGTAATTAGGAGACACCAAGAGGGAGACAAGGATGAAAACGACCTTCACCTTTGCCTTTCAGTTAATTCTGGATGCTCTCAGTTTTTTTTTTTTTTCTTTATATTTTGTTTTGGGGGAAACAAGCATGTGAAGACAGAGTATGGGTTAAAAGGAAGAAAGCCTTAAGTCACAAAGACTGGGCTAGCACCTTAATCATTCAGAGGAAGAACGGAGAAAGCACCTTTGACCTTGGGCTGGGAGCGAGTGGAAGGACCAGTGAGAGGCATGAGGAAATGTTAGCTCATGGTGAGTGGTAGCGAGGAAATTTTAGCCCTGGGACAAGCCTAAGAATTGAGCTTGCAGAGGTGGGGAGAGAAGACAGAAAGGGGGAAATGTAAGAGTTCATAGCCTCTTCTGGGCAGGTGCGGTGTGAATTCAGCCCGGAGAGAGCATGACAAGGCTCCAGTGCCGAGGACTCGTGAGGCCCCTGCCCTGTTTTTTTTTTTTTTTTTTTTTTGAGACAGGGTTTCTCTGTAGCCCTGGCTGGCTGTCCTGGAACTCACTTGGTAGACCAGGCTGGCCTCGAACTCAGAAATCCGCCTGCCTCTGCCTCCCAAGTGCTGGGATTAAAGGCGTGCGCCACCACCGCCCGGCCCCTGCCCTGTTCTTGATAGGAAATGGAGAAATATGCCGAGGCTTGTACAGAAATAACAGGATGAAAGTCCGGTCATTGGGTGGTTAGAAGGTATAGAACCGAGCAACCTGGGAGGAAAAAGCCAGCAGGTCTGTCAGGACTCTAAACCACACTGCCTTCAGTTTTCCAACCGGCCTGATCTTGAGGGCAATAGTGCAACTTAGAGAATGTGTATTTACCTAAGCAAGCTTTTAGACGTTCTCACTTCACCCAGGCCTCTGAAAAGAATCATGCCCATGCACTAGAGCAGAAGTTGGCTATAGCTGCTCACCAAGTGACAGGTAACAAAACAACCAGAGCAAGTATCATACGCAGGAACTCCGAGGCATATTGATTCTGCTCAATGCTGGACACTAAGCACGGGGTGACGCGGCCACCCTTCAGGGACCTTTGCAAGTCCGGCAGTTTGGAAGGCACGTGAGATATACCCTGTGTGTTGATTTAGCAGGATGCAAGTCTCCTCTCATTATGCATCAGGGTCCCGCACTCCTGTGAAGACAGGTCACAACTGTGTATCCATAACAAGGAAGTGCTGTCCACAATAATGTCTTGCTAGCTGCTGCCTCACTGTGTGTTAAAGGAACCGCATTCATTCCCGGAATGACAGATTTTAAGTCCGCATTCTGGATTGTAAGTGTTTTAAGTCACAGTTTAATTCCTAAAACTACACAAAAAGACGATTAAAGTTGCTATCCTTGTTCCAAGAATCCTCGCAGAAATAATCCCCATGATTACTACTGGATGATAAATCACTATAGTTTTCCTTATTTGTTTGGGCCATTATAGAAAAGCAGGGAAGTGTCGCAGGATGGCACCTGTTCGTGCCATTCTTGCTGCCTCAGGAACCTCTGTATGACACTCATCTGCCCTGAGAATCACATAAACAAAACCTACAAATCATAAAGTGTAAACTAAAGAAGGACCAATGTCTGGCTGGTTTTCTTTTGTGTTGCTCGTGCTAGCCGTTATGCCCATGTGTGGAGGGCAATCATTGTCATCTGTAGAATGGATACTTTGGGACATTAGATACTTGGTAAAGCAATGAGGAACAGGCCCAAAAGTAGCCTCAGAAGCTTTAGAGGCTGACTTCTGAATTCCTTAGAATCTCAAGCGTGAATGAGTGGCAACCATGTTAGGGTTTTAGATAATTGTCTATCTTGTTATATATTACATATAAATTATTATATATTTTAGTATATGATACATATATGCTAAAAATGTGCCAGCCCCTACTTTTATTTCTGTGAACAACAAAACGCTAGGTAAACAAGATTTTAAGTTAAATAAATGTGTCAAATGAAACCACCTGCTTTCGGTTTTGCTTTTTTTTTTAATTTAATTTAATTTGGATGACAATTTCAGCACTGATATCGCCTCTCTCCCTGGCTCCAGAATCTACCACCCAAGTGCTTCTTGCTGTTAGTAGGAAAGGTGTTAATTGCCTCCTTCGCTCTGCCTCAGCCTCTGAAATCATTGACTCTAATTTCCTTGGCACCCAGACCTAAACATCCCAGCCCTTAATGGGCTTGAAACTGCTGTTCCCTAGATGGAAGCCTATGGCATTCCTACACCCTTTAGGCAGGTGGTTCTAGTTTAATCTCTTGGAGCTTGATGCCCTGGGGAAAGTCCTCAGTCTGACAATCTGTCTTTTACAAGAGCCAGGTGCGTTCCCTTCCGATCACTGAAAATAAGAACCAAGAGAGAGAGGTGCTGAGCAGGCCAAGTTTAAATGGCCCTACCGTTCCTTCCGTCCTCAGGAACGTCTCCTCAAACTCCAGGGCAGAGCTGGCTCACCCCGGGCCAGGAGAGCAAAGGACATTCACTGAATCGGCAGCTCCCGTCTTTTGGTCTTTGGCTTTTCCTCAAGAGGCTGCCTGTGAATGTTGCTTTTTAACTATGGCACAGTCCACGTTATTAAGTAAAGCTTAGGTGTTGCCAACTTTCTGGGTTAGCTGCCTAAATTACTGAATATTTGGTTGATTATAGCCCTAAAACACTCACATACTAAGTAGCTTTTAAACATTTTCTCCCTTGGGCAATCACCTGGAATATCTAAACTGCAAGTCCACCACATATAAATTAAGTATTTACTCAAGTAACTACTACGAAAATCAATGGCCTTAAGGAATCCATTAAAATTGCATACTAGATCTTGGCTTTTATGAATTAAAACTCCTAAAACTTAAGTGCCATGTCCTCCTCTTGACCGGGAAAACTGATTTTAATTTTACATGCAGTATTTATGGAACAAGCCCTAGAGATAAGCACAAAAGTTGTTAAATGTCCAAGGCATGAACTCATATACGAAGTATATAACACAAGAAAGGCAAACTGGGGAAAAGAAAAAATCAAATCTATTATGGTGAATTATTTATAGCTCTCAGCTTTGGTGATAATAATAATAATAATAACCTTATAATGATGATTACTTTGTACAATCCAAGTTGAATATCATCAATGATATTCAATGTGTATGTCCTAATAAAAAGTAAGAAAAATTTCCAAATTACCTTTCTCATCACAAAAGTAGCCCTATCACATGATGCCCAAGAGAGCTAGAACCAATAGACCCCAGAAAATCGGGAGGCAGAGATTCAGGGCCAAGAGCTTCTTGCTTACTCTTCCACAAATTACATTATCAAACATGAGGAAGAGTAGAGAGTTATTTTACTGCCAAACAAAAAACTTGGTAAACACAGGTAACACCATAAACATTTCTTCTATGATCACAAAGATCTGATTTCCTTTCCTTTTTTAAAAATAACTTTTATTGAGATTGTTCTTTGGCATTTTCAGTCATGTGTAAAGGGCATGCATTCAGACTCTCGAAATTGACCACCTCTAATTCCTCCCACCCTCACTTATTCCTGTCTCCCTATAGCTCTCATTCCCACAGCATGACGATTTTGCTGTTGTTGTAATTGTTTCATTTAGTTTTGGTTTTGTTGAGACTGAGTTTGACTTGGATCATCTATGTGACCATGAGTTTGGCACTATCAGTGGAGCCTTCTGGGCTCTACAGTGAATGAATAACTGTTGAAGGACTCTGCTATTTCAAGTCATAGTCCACCATGTCCAGACAGCTCTCCAAGCTCCACGCAAAATGGAGGACTGTTTTCTGCAAGCACTGTCTTCCTGCTGCCCATATGATAATTAGGTATTATGCTCCCATTCATGTTACAGGACCATGCTGCTGAATACAAAAAAAGCCCACTGTGAGTGCTTATTAGGTGATGCCCTGCCTAGAGCTGTCTCACTGAAAGTGTTCTGGGAAGTCATTCTGTTCTACTCAGGGCCTTCTGAACCCTGCTCACTGCTTCTGCTCCCTTTGTCTTCCCAAGCAGGTGGCCAAAGATCCCCAAGGAGAAAGGGGCACTGGGTGCACCTTCTCCTGGACCAGGCAGTCCAGTTAGGGAAAGGGATCTAAAGTCAGGAAACAGAATCAGAGACAGACCATGCCTGCTCCTTGCCAGTAGGAGTACCACATAAAGGCATGCTCTCTGTTTGCTGGGTCAGTCTCTGTGGCCCCTATGGGCCTAGGTTAGTTAAATCTGTGGGTTTTCTTGTGGTGTCCTTAACCTTTCTGGCTCCTTCAATCCTTCTCCCTCTGCCTCAGAATTCCTTGAGCTCCTCCTAATATTTGTCTATGGGTCTCTACATATGTTTCCATCAGTTGCTGGGTGAAGCCTCTCAGATGGCACTTATGCTAGGCTCCTGTCTGCAAGTATAACAGAATAATATCATTAACAGAGTGGGGGTAGGCCCATAAGTTCTCTCTACCCCATCTCCTGCAGAGATCCCTGAGACTTAGAGGAGTGGTACAGATGACTTGTTTAGTGCTAATCGTTCAACCATTGTTTTTACTTCCTACCTTAAGCAGAAATGCTTCTCTGCATTCGCCACCATTCGCTGCTTCTCTAGTTAAGGCCGAGAGTAGCATTAGTCTATAGGCAAATACATAAATATTTAGCAGGCAGCTCAAATTCATGACAATGAGTTCAACGACGGTGGTGAGTTCACCCCTTGGGCCTAAGACCTCATCACCATAGTTTAGGACTGAATTTGTAGTATTATGTACTCACCCTTGTCCAGAGGATCTAAAACCCAACCAGAGAGTGGAAAATCATCCCCATAACAACCATGAAGCCTTTGCACCAGTGGACACCGTCTGCCTAGCAAGTTGGTGTTTAGATTATTGAATTCACAGCTGGGTAGTGCCATGGATGTCTTTTCTCCCCAGTTGCCCATGTTTCCTTGTGGCACTATTATAGTAAGCCAATAGGAAGGAAACTTCCAGTTCAGTTCAAGTTTGATTCCTCTACCCTTGGTACCCAAGATATGAGATGTCTTCAGCAACAGGATGTCATCAGTTCTGGTAGACAATAACAAAGCCTGTATTGTCTGGGGAGCTTCTCATTAGCAGATATTTTACCTAGCATCGGTAGTTTTGCTTAATAGCCCATGGCTTTTGTGAGCACAGCATTCAGCCTTGTAGGATATCTCTCCTCCTCATTCTCTTCTTCTTCTTCCCCCTTCTTTCTTTTCCCTCCTCCTCCTCTTCCTCCTCCTTCTCTTCTTCCTTCTCCCCATCTCAGCTTACAAAATAGTAATTTTATATATGATTCTTTATTATACATTCAGTAGTTGATGGACATCTAAGCTGCTTCCATTTGTTAGCTATTCTGAGAGGAATCAACGAATACAGATTAGCAAGTATCTCTATATAGGATATGCATTCCTTTGGACATATGCCCAGGAGTGGTGCCAGTTTCCTTTCCCACTAGAAAAATAGGAAATTCTCTTACTTCTCCATATCCTCTCCAGTATTTGTCCTCATTTGATTACTTGATAACTTCCATTCTAACTAAACTGAGATAGAATCTCAATGTAGACTGAGATAGAATCTCAGTGTAGTCTTAATTTGCATTTTCCTGATTGCTAATGATATGGAACATTTGTAAAGAGTTTGTTATCTATTTGCATTTCTTCTTTGAAATGTGTTCAGATCAATGTCTCATGTTTAATTGCGTTTTCTTGATATTTATATTTTTGAAACTCATTATATATTCTAGATGTTAACCTTCTCTTCAAGGTATAACTTGCAAAATATTTTCACCTGTCAATGGGCCTTTGTTATATTCAAAGGCTTTTTAAATAGATCTTATTGTCAACCTATGGTCAAAGACCTGATTTCTAATGAAAAGTAAAATATCAGAAATCATTTGAGTGAGGTATGGATCATGATAACTGTAAGACCCATTACCTTTAAGGAATTATTTAATTTTTATTGAAAGGAGATTTATATATATATTTCCTATGTGGTTTCTTATCCCACAATTCTTCCCAGATCCTCCCCATACCCTTCTCTCCCTCTCTCTATTAAGAAAACAAATGTGAAAAAAGAAAAAAATTTAAAAAGAAAAAAATCATAGGAAACACGTACTCATACCCCCTAAAAATGTAAAATAGAGGAAACCATAATATACGTGCATAAGGCCAGAAAGACAAAGATATAAGTAATTAATTCTATTTCTAAGAGCAAGGAGTTTTTCCCCCCTTAATGCAGACCTATTCTAAAAGCAAAAATTGTTTGGTCAAAATATAGATATTTTGTAAAGCATTAGTTAGATATCATCCAATTATTATGGTTACAGGTCGGTCTCAGTTTACAATCACACTGGGACTGCTTTGACACTGCCTATTCACTAAATGCTATTTGTTTCAGTTTTTAAAACTATTTCTCAGATTTGTTGGTGTCATTTTTAATTGTTGCTTTTACTGTTATTGGAAATGAACACTATTTTCATACAGGTGTTAGAGTATTATGTTTCTTCTTTTTAAGTTATCTTATGTATAATGGTTTGTGGTATAGGGAAGCTTTAAATATTACTCCAAACTACACTGATATCTCTCTTTGAGGTTTATTTTCTCACTATTAATATTAGAACTTTGCGTTCTATGATGAAGAATCATTTATTTGTATTTTCTTCCAATTTTTTGGCTTGCTATTTCCATTTAAAGTTGTAATTCTTGTAGGGTTTGGTGGAATGAAGATAGCATTTCTTTGTTCAGTCAACAATTAGTGTTCAGTATTTTATAAACCTTGGTCTCATCCCAGCGTGGGTTTTGAATAGGAATAGCCCACAGAGACTAGACTCATGTATCTGAATGCTCGGCCCATAGGAAGTGACACCATTAGAAGGTGTGGCCTCATTGGAAGACAAGTGTCACTGTGGAGTCAGGCTTTGAGGTCTCATATGCTCAACTATGCCCACTGTGGCACACGTATCCTTCTACTGCCTTGGATCAAGATGTAGAACTCTCTCTTAGCTCCTTCTCCAGCACCATGTCTGCCTGGGCGCTGCCATGTTTCCCACCATGGTGATAATGACCCAAACTCAGAAACTGTAAGCTAGTCCCAATTAAATATTTTTTCCTTGTAAGAGTTGCCATAGTCATGATATCTCTTTACAGCAATAAGACTCTGATGAAGAAACCCAGTATTTCGTATTCTGTTTTATCCCATCCTGTACTTGGCTTGGAAGTCTGTTATTCTTGAGAGCTAGCAGTAACTGCAGTAAAAGAGTTTTTGTTATTGTTGTTGTTGTTGTTTTAGGGTTTTTATTTGATTATTTGTTTTGGGTTTTCATTTTGTTTTGTTTTGTTTGTTTTGTTTTTTCACAGCTTCTTTGCAAGGCTATGAGTTTGAAGATAAAACTTAAAAGACGCTGACTTTTCTCTTCCAGCTACTTGACGACTGTGGTTATTTGTCTTCATGGTTGCTTTAGCACTCTTGAGATCTGTTAGTAAGAAGCAGTGCTTCAAGGGACAGAGAATCATAATCCCTGTGAAAATAGAAAATGAATATGTATGATAGAATTTTAACTGACAGGCTAGTAAGGGACCAGTAAGATATTTACTAATAATGTCCAAAGGATCATTAAAAAAGGAGAAGAAGAGATGATTAAGTTAAAGAGCTTTGACCACTCAGCTGTAAACAGGAAGGCTCCATCAAATCTCTTGCCTCGGGACTCAAGGAACAGAAAAGAAGCAAAAATAATAATAATTAAAAAATCAGAAAACAAAAATGGTGCAAAAGCCAGAGGGGATGGATGGAGGACACCAAAAAAACATGGACTTCTAAATCAATAGGATCAACATGTATATGAAATTTACAAAGAGATGAGTGGGTCTCTCTTGCTTGTGCTTTCTCTTGGGCTTGTCCAATTTCAATGTGTTAGCTTTTTATTTTATCTTATTATATTATTTTGTTTTATTATTATCTCTTAGAAGTCTAAGTAAAAGGGAGTAAATACAGATAATAGAGGAGATAAGGAGGAATTGCGAGGAGTAGAGGGAGGGGGAACCATAAGCAAGACATATTATGTGAGAAAAAATAAGAAATGACTTATACTTAGGATAAGAAATTTTTTGCCCATTTCAAAATTCCTCACAGTTTTCTACAATAGGATCCTCTCCTCCTCTTATCATAATAGTTTCGTGAAAAGACTACTTGATCATTAGATAAAGCTGGTAACGTTGTTTCCCCATAATTCTTACTCAGCCAGGGAAGTGCTATTCAACAGAACAAATGCAGCTGCTTTATCAACTGCAAACCATGTCATGGTTTACTTTCCATTGTTGTTGTTGTTGTTGTGCTCTGCTGCTGCTGTGTTGTTGTTTGAGACAAGGTCTCACTGCATGGACCAAGCTGACCCCTTGAACACCCAGTGACCTACCTGTCTCTGCCTTCCAAGTGCTTTGAAAACCATGCCCCAGTTTTCAAAGACATGCAACATTGAACAAATAAAATATTAAATTCTTCCTGGAATTTGTATGAGGAATCTCAAGTTATTCTTTTAAAATTTGATTTGTTGTCTCAATGGTAGGAAACCAAAACCAAAAAACTCTCCTTATGAGAGTCCACTTACAATTATAATAAATCTAGATAAATCTCTCTCTCTCTCTCTCTCTCTCTCTCTCTCTCTTCTTGTCTCCCCCTCTTCTCTCTCTCTTCTCTCTCCTCTCTGCCAAATCTCAAAGCTCTTTCTAGTAGTTGATCTGTATTATGACTTAAAGGACTCAAAAATATGTCTAAGTAACCTAAAGATATTTTAGGGACTTCAAGGAGAAAGAGAGAGAGAGAGAGAGAGAGAGAGAGAGAGAGAGAGAGAGAGAGAGAGAACAAATGCTAAACATGGTTTAAGAGCATTGGTTTCAAGTCAAGGACTTGGGCTTGTAATTTGTAAAATTATAAACTTCCTTGAAAAAAAAATGATGTTTTCATTGATATTGTACAAGTTAATAAATGACCATTGAAGGAATGGAACTTATTGAGAACATTGGAGCCCAAACAAGTTAGAGAGAGCCAGATCTCCTCTGTAAATGTTCTGCATCACTTTATGAGAGTAGAATCTAGACTTAATCCTGGTAGCAAGAGCTTAACTCCATCTACTTTAGAGACTAAGGCAGATGTGTTTCAAGGCCACCCGGGCTACAGAGCAAGGTCGAGGACAGCCTAGGGAACTAAGGTAGACTCTGTCTCTGATATGGATACAGACAGATATAGATATTGATAGAGAAAGAGATTTTTTTGAGGGTTACAAGGAAGAGCTAGGACTATAGCTCACTTTACAGGACCAAAGTAGGAGATTCAATCCCTAGGACCCTAAGAAATACAAGGAAGAAAGAAGAAGAAGGAAGGAAGGAAGAGAGGAGAAGGAAGGAAGGAAGAAGAGAGAAGGAGGGGGGAAGGAAGGAAGGAAGGAAGGAAGGAAGGAAGGAAGGAAGGAAGGAAGGAAGGAAGGAAAGAAGCTATTAGATTTCTAGGGGTTACTGACTTTTAGGAAGGGAAAATTGTGTTCTTACATATTTAGAAAACAGAGGATCACATTATCATCAACAATATTGCAGGTGAACTGCACAAGAATTCTGTCCATTCAGCCCCACAGCAATAAATTCCAACTGTGCTGGCTCTGCATGAGCCATCGCATGCCAGCCTTTCCTTAGCTGTAACAACTCCTGGAAATCTTGTCTTAGTCTATCCTTGAGGGGTCTGCACTGTCTACCCAAGTCAGCTCAGCTCTGAATTGTGGAGCTGTAGCTCACATATGGGCATGGGCATGTGTCCTGTTGGGCTGAGTGCTCTGCCCAGGCGTGGAGAGGTCTCAGCCTGAAATTCTGTGCGGGCAGAGCTCTGGAGTGGGGGTCTCAGGGCCAAAGCGGCTGACAGAGAGACAGGTGGACTCTATCCTTGAGCTTCCAGATGCTGCTGGGAGCCTCAGAAGAACTGAGACGGGGGCATACAGACTGGACCCGCCTGCAGCTGAGAGGGACGTGGGAGAGAAGCTCCATCAGCACTCCTGGGGTGGGAGACTCTTGGTTAGGGCACTCCCTTGGCTTGCTTGGCTAGCTTGCTTGAGTTGGTGGCCTTCCATGGAGCGGGAGGGAACGTAGAGAATTCTTCTAGACAGGAGATTAGGTGTCAAAGGCCTTCTCCACAGTTCCTCACAGTGGGACTCCAAAGACACGAGGAAGCCCATGGTTTTAAAAGGCTTATTGTCACGTGGAAAGTGTATAAAGTTGTACCCCATACCCCTAGGGTGGGCCTTTGGTTAAATTCCATTTGTAAGGAGGAGGGTCTGGGAAGGAATGCTTAATTGGCTACACCCTCTGGTCTTTAGGTATCTCATTAATACAGAGATCTCTTGAGGCTCTGAGGCCTGTAGTCATGCCTACTTGTGCTAGGTGATACAAGCCTCTCTTTGGGAGGGGCTATAAGGGCATTGCCCTATGTGACTGAAAGGCAGAATCGATGGAGGTCTTCGGCCGCATGTCAGGAGCCTGGAGTTTGGGAGTGTGGCGAAATGCATGCCATCCTTTGCAGGAATACCTGTTGGGTCTCTGGTCATCTCTAGCCAGTGCTCCACCAGAAACCAAGCTATCCTTTCACAGTCCCACACTGAAGTGCCCATTCAGAGGGTACTAAGTACTTTTCCTTTTCATGAGTGTCTGGAACTGTTCTTCCTTGGTGAAGAGATTCCAGGGGAGCATCAAAGACAAGACCACAGATAATGGATTGGAAGTGACTGTGGTTGAATTAGGACTAACAGGTTTCCAATCTAAAAAGACTGGAATGCAAAACTTTATTTCATAAAAAACTCTATGAATAGAGTATCTGATTCAAAAATGAATGAAAATGTTTTACTAAGCTAAATAATTTGATATCTTGACACATAATTTAAATACCAAGAGTGTTAAGTAAAGACATTTGATAACTCTACACCAAGGCCCTAACATTCATGCATTTTAAAAAACAGATTAAATTATAACTGATAACATGGTTCTGTTGTTGCCTAATATTATTGGGCAAGTACCAGAAGAGATATGTTAAATATAGGAGAACCCAGGGGCTGGGGGTGGGGTGTTGCTGGAGTTGGGATCAGTGTTTTCCCTGTGTATCAAAACAGATGAAGCACTGACTGTGGTGATAAAGCTGTGGAGATTCCCTGTGATTTACCACATAACATCATACTGTACAACTTCGCCAAGAGGAGCAGGGTGGGGCAGGTGAATACCTTCCCTGATTGGATGAGCCCTCTGCTAGGAGCCCACAACAGAGCTAATTGATTTTAGCAGGACTTTTCAAAATAAAAGACTTAAATCTTTGTGTGGGTTTTTCTCAGGGTGCTCCAAGGAAAATTTGAAATATGTTTCAACTATAAAAGATATCCTGGAAGCCTTGTTTTTTACTCAATGTATGAGCCAGTTGTGAAATGGCAATAATAATAATAAATAATAATAATATAATAATAATACAATATTGTCTGAAGGTATTTTGGAATTTTATAAAGATCCAGGTGCCAGAGAAATACTGAGTTAACTATTTAAGCAAAAAATCTAAATAATAAACTATTTTTAAAACAAGTTAAAATGGTTGTAAAGAATCTGTTTCATTTTAATTATTTAGTTGTTTTATTCTAAATAACTTAGATATTACAAGTTCCACAAAAATCAAAACAAACAAACAAAAATTTGTCAAACAGTGTCTTTTCTATCTCACCAAATTACACGTTTTTTTTTTTTTTCAAAATCCCTTTGATATAACAGGCGAAGGAAAGACTGGAGAGACCAGGACAACAGGATCATCAAGACTGGGCCACTACTCTAGAAATAGGAAAATATTTTGTGCTCATACAAAAAAATAACTTCCCTAAACCACCACCATGAGCACAAGAGACATATAAGTGGCTAATAATCACATCTCAGCACTGCCCTAGATCAAAGGCAAGCATGCACAAACTCACCAGGCCGTACTTAGAGTTACCATCCTTCCCAGTGAGAAAGACAAGATTCTAAATCTTAAAACAGGCAAGCAGAGGAACAATGGTAAAACCATTTTAAAAAGCTAGCTTCCATATTGTCTCTCATCTAGCACAGAAGAGAACTAACTTCTCCCTCCATTACAGCTTTTACAGAGATCTTAAAGATAAACCATAAAGAAAATACACAGTTGTCACCACTGGAGGAGAATTTAGCAGTTCTCAAAGTTTCAAAGACAAAAATAAACCCACAAAAGTAGTTAAAAGTAAAAGATCAGTATAGAAAGAAACAGGTTCTTGGGTAAATTAGCTTTCATTGCTCCTGTAGATTCACCTTTGGGAGTTAGGCTATACCACTCCCTAGAGGCACAGGCTGGTCAACCATTAGAAGAACCTACTGGATATTAGTAATGTCTGCAATGTTTACAAGATGGTTTTCTGGAAAGGGTTGTAGCCATAACTCTAGACAGATGCAAAGCAAATGTTCCAAAAGTTTTACTTCATCTGTAGATTATAGAGGAAGCCAGAATGATACAATAGGAAAATTCAAAGAGCAGAAATATGCATACAGGAAATAAGGAAAATTGAGATTAAATGGATGCAATTATTTCCCTCTGTATAATACAGTTGTGCCCCACTTAACACTCAAAAATTTGCAATTCTGTAGAAAGGAATATATTTTGCATTAACAGCAGTTAATGCAATTTGAAATTTGTAAACCAACATAAGATCAGAGAGTAGCAGAAATAATGTGTGGATGAGCCACACCAACCCTAACGTCATCCTTTGTTGCTTTGTTTCTTACAAAGACTTTACAATTCTCCAAGTCTTACTGATACAACATAGGCTCAAAATATCCTTTTTACAAACAATGCAAGAAATTCAGTGTCACAAGGGAAAAATCAATGTAAAACTTCTCTGTAATACCAGATCTATATTCTCTTTCACTTCTATACACAGCAGAATAAAGAATGATCTAATTACATTGGAACTTTTGTATATTAAATATACTAAAGACACAGTGAATATCATGCAAATTATTTAGGAAAACAAAAACCTTCTTCCCTTGAGATTCAGCTTCATTGAAACTCTTCATTTCTCTATCAATAATGAGATTAGCAAGTAACTACTACTGTGGTTCCCTCTGAGCTAATCATTATGCCCAACAATCCTGAGCAAAGGAAAAGGTCCAGATATTTCTCACAGATTTTAACTGAAAAAGGAAAAATAATCCAGTTCAAATTCACTTTAAAGCTGGTGAGAAAGAAGTTTTTTTTGTGAAAACCACCATGAGCAGGTATTTCCATGGTTTAAACCAACTTCAAACCATGGACGTCTTTGTATGATACACTGGAGAGCAAACTACAATTGTTTTTGAATTATGAGTCTAAACTAACATCTGTTTGTGGGGCCCTTTATGAAGATTTCTGTAGAGTTCGTAAGTCCTGGGTTTAGTAGACCAGCTGGAGCCTGGGACACACTTTGATCGCTGGAACTTCAATAATGTCACAACCCAACCCAGGCAGCAAGCTTCCGACAGAAATCATCACCCCTCATGACTCCTGAAAAGAGGAATTGGGAGGGGAGGGAATGTGTAATGATCTCCATGGAAACAGCCTTTCAAATCCTGTTTTCTTTAATATAGAAGCAAAAAGAAAAGCCATTTAATGCCAGTTATGTACATGGACTTGACTAAGAACGTGATTTGTGTATTTTAGGCACAGCCAGGTGACAACTCCACCAGAATCCCCATCCAGACGGATCTCTACACACATGCTGTTCTCTTTGACCACGTTTCCAGAAGGAAGACTTAAGTACCGCATAGTAAATGGTTTCCTTATTGTTTGCTACATTTAAATGAATTCCTTGGTCAGAAGCAAAGTGGAATCATAAATGAGCCGTATAGCTGGAAGGCAAATTAGAATAATA
Organism: Mastomys natalensis; assembly: GCA_021653895.1. Lineage (NCBI taxonomy): Eukaryota > Metazoa > Chordata > Mammalia > Rodentia > Muridae > Mastomys > Mastomys natalensis. Next base: position 745,038 of record JAJTUV010000143.1, read on the forward strand.
AAAGTGAAAAAAGACAGAGAACTGTAATCTGGGCTGCTTTCTTTTCTTTATTTGTTTTACTGATAGCCTCTTGTTCTGATTTGGGTCTCTCTCTCTCTCTCTCTCTCTCTCTGTCTCTCTCTCTCTCTCTCTCTCTCTCTGTCCTGAACACAGGCTGGTTGCAAAAGTCCATGGAGGGGAATCTTGCTGCCACATCAAAGATGCGATAATTGGTGACATATTTTGTAGCTCAGATGTTCCAAAACAAAAATGTTCCAGGTCCCACTATTGCCAATTCTAGTGTACCAAGCATGATGCCATGTGGCCGTGCTGGCAATTCTGTCGCTCCCCTCAATTTGCTGAATATTGATAAGGGGTCTGCAACTGGAAGAACAGAATAGAAACCCTTACAAGGTTTTCTGTTGTGCCGACTGAGTAAATAAAACCAGAAATGTCCTGTCAATTGTAGAACCACGAAGCAAATAACAGTTGGACGTTTCCATGTGCCTGCTTGACCTGAGTCCCATGACAGTGGGACCAAGGAGATGAAAGGTAAAGGAAACCGGACGACTCTAGGGAATGAAGACTTTATAAGACAAACCAACGTGTTTTTCTAGTGTGCCCTCCCGACGGCCTTTGTGGAGAAGAGATCATTCAGAAATCACTTTTTACTGAAGTTAATATTTAGTCCTTCTACCCATTCAACTATATTCATCTTCTAACCAATCTCATAGTGAGGCAACTCATTGGAATCAAGCCAGGTAGGAACCTGACTCACATGGAAGTAGGGAGAGCCCAGAGCAAAGACCTAGAGCTCAAGTGGAAAAAGAGTGTTGTACAGTGTGATAATCAAAGATCCCAAGGAGGCTGGTAGAGTGGAACTGTCACCGTTAATTATAATTGTCAAGATGAGGAAATTTAAAATCACCTAGGAAACAAACTTCTGAAAATATATATGCTGGCATGAGGTTTGTCTGATGTGGAAGGACCCAACCTGGGTATGGATTATGGGTGGTGCCATTCTGTGGTGGACTGATACCCCAACACACACACACACACACACACACATGCACAGATTGAAAAAGAGAGACCTAGTGGACTCTCTCTGATTCCTGACTGCAAATGCAACCAGCTACACCATATCCCTGGTACAGTGACTCCACCATGATAAAGCTCAAACTGTGAGTTGAGGTGAACCTTCCTTAAGTTCATTTTGTCTATAATTTCATCAGAGTAATAAGTAATGAATATTGGTACTGTCTTAGTTAGGATTTGTATTCCTGCGCAAAACATGACCAAGAAGCAAGTTGGGGAGGAAAGGGTTTATTCAGCTAATACTTCCACATTGCTGCTCATCACCAAAGGAAGTCAGGACAGAAACACACACAGAGCAGGAAGCAGGAGCTGATTCAGAGGCCATGGAGCTGCTTACTGGCTTGCTTCCTCTGGCTTGCTCAGCTTGCTTTCTTATAGAACCCAGGACCACCAGCCCAGGGATGCCACCAACTTCCCTGGTGTTGTTTTCTTTCTAAAGTCTGTTAGTGTATTAGTTAACTCATTCTGATGGGAGACAGGACACTTGGGTACCACAGCATGCTGGTAGATGTCACAGAACAATTTAAGGGAGCAGTCCCTTCCACCTCGTGGTTCTCAGAGATCAAACTCAGGACCTCATTCTGGGCAACTAGCGCTTTTACCTGCTGAGCCATTTCACTGGCCCCTGAAGCTCTTCTAATAAAGTAAATATTGAATGTATCACATTTGCAAATTCAAAACATCACTTCCTTATACTTTAAGACAATATATAAATTTATTCTAATTTACCTCATTTATAGATTTGATTAATATTTATGAAACTTTTTATAAAACAATATTTAAATTTAATTCCTAAAACTTCATGATATATGACTTTCTAAGAATTTCAAATCTTTAACAAAGATAGTCTTCCTATGTGACGAACAAATATCGCAAGTCCTCAAAATCAAGCATATACAATGGCTCTCGTGCTTTCTCGAGTGTTCCAATATTTTCTGCCATGTCCAGCATAGAACCAGGGACAGACCTGCCTGAGGTCTGGAGGAAATGAAGAAAAGACATGCACATAGCCATACAGACAGGAAAGCTGGGTTTGGGTGGCCTGGGCTGTCTGATGGAGAAATCACAGCACACCTGGACACTCATCTTGTTTATCAAATAGATTTGAAGAGAATGGTGGGGTTATTGCATGTAGCTGAACATGGAGAGGGATGGTTACATGGGGATAAACAAGGAAGCAGGGTTTATAGTACATAGCTGGAACAAGGATCCAGGCTTAGCTAATCTCAGTAGAAGTAGCCTCTGTGAGGGAGCAGTCTCCAGGCTCTGAATATTCAGGGGGAGGAAAGCTATGGTGTGCATATTATACACAGACTGTCAACACTCAAACTCGGTTCCCCAAAGAAGTTTTGCTATGCCTCTGAACCTCACCCCAGGGAGAAGCATCCGATGATATCTTATAAAACTACAAGCTTCTAATTTAAAACCATGGCTTCGTTCATTACCCAAACATCACATTCTCAATAGAAATAACAAAAGTTTATTGCTGAAATACTTATCTTCTAATATGCAAGTTTCCTGTAACCATAACTATTTTATTTACAGACTGTTCCTATATCTAATTCCAATGTTTAAGACACCAGAAAAACAACTCTATCATCACCAGTAATTTCTCCATTAACTCCTGAGCTGACATTACTAAGAATAAATCCTCCCAGAGGTCTGAGTTGGATTATGAGCAGTATTAGTAAGGGTTACCATAACAAAGTGCTATAGGCTTGGTGACTGAAGCAACAGTTATTTCTTTTCTCAGAAGTCAGAGCTCTACTAAGGTGTTTTGCACGTTTTTGTCTCCTGAGGCCTCATTTTCTGCCTTGTGGTCACCACACTGTACCCCAGTCTTGCTCTGTCCATGCACACATCTGTTGTCTTATCTATGAGAGCCCACCATAACAGAGTAATAGCAACTTGCCCTTTTAGAACTCCTGTCAAAGCCAACTGAAACATATGGCTTTCTGTATACAAATTCTGGAGAGACACCGTTCACTCCACAGTACAGAATGTGGACAGTAAGCTTCCATTACACTATTTTAAGATTATAGTCTTTTATGCAATGCTAAGCAGAGTCTAGACCTGTGGCAAAATCAATATCATACCTCTAAAATAGAAACTGTCACAGTCCAAAGACCCTGCACAGTCCAAAGACCCTGCATTCAAGTTTGATATTGTGTAATTCCCTTGTGTTACTGCAGGGTGAATCCATGTACGGTCTCCTTCTGTTTCTGAGGAACATTCCTCTTCTTTCTATTTGTGAGCCCTTGCTCATTAACATTAAATGGCACCTCTGTTGCCACACCTTTTCACAAGTCTAAGATCACACTATTGGAATGACTGGGACTTAGAAAGTCTCTACATGGAAGCAGATTAAGCTGACTACCACCCAATAAATAGGGGGAAAATACTGTTAGGCTTAAGCTGAGCTAAGCTAGAAGGTAAATTTTACTGAAGCTAGTGGTCAGCCCAGGAAATGAGGTATGTGGCCTGTGCAAGAAGGTCAGCACACAGGAGAGTGGGCCAAAGACACAGAACCAAACCTGAGCTAGGCAACTGAGGGGAAATGAAACAAGAAACCAGGCAGAGCTTTAGAAAAGAAAGAGCAGAGCGTCAGGAACCAGACTGTTTGGCAAGCTGCGGTCGGTAACTGGCCAAATCGCTCTATCTCCCCAGACTTTGGCTCTCAGAGGTGCCTTCAAAATCCAAAACATCCATGGTTTCTCCTGGCTGTTTCTCTCATCTATTTATAGACTGAGCTGAAGGGAAGCATACTGCAAGTTAAGTTATCATTTTTCTCCAAGCAATGACTTAGATGACTGTGTATTCTGGATGGATATGACAGATATCTACATTGAGTCTAGATGATAAAATGATAGAGATATCAATCAGAACTAAAATAAATACAACGGAATCCAGGTATAATAATAATCAAACAACACCGTCAAACATCAAACCGTGCCTCTAATTCAGTACTATAACTCAGTACTGTGTCTGTGTGCATCTTTTTCAACTAGACAACCCCTGTGCCCCTCCACATCTTCTGACATGGGAGGAAATGTGGTTTCCACAGGTAAAGAGCCCCCTGCAAGATTTAAAACCTAAAAGATTCAGACCGTATAGAATTCTCATTTCTGTAATACAGAAACTCTGCTAAGCTCATGGGCAGATGAGAATCTTCAGGACAGTGAGGAGTTCTGGGGGGTAAAAAATACATATAGATCAACAGAGTGGGAGGTGGTCCATATGGCAACAGTGAAATCTTACTGTGCTTAGATTGTGGAGCTCCACGGCAGCAAGGCCTCTGGTAATTCCATGAAGCAGACAACTGAAGGAGTGGCCCTGTGAAGCTTCCCTTCTGTTTCTCCTTCCCCAGTACAACTGATGAAGGCAAGCAAGGGCGTAGTAGAACATTACCCAACAAACAACTTGCTTTTCTATGTTGCTATATCTCCGAGAATAACAGGAGTCGAAGCACCACATAGTAACTACTGATCTACCCTTCCTTGTGAAGTTCAAGTGGTGAGTCAAATACGCTTCTCAGACATGCTAAGGGATAGTGTTCCTTCCAGTAAATTTACCAGCTTGGAATAAAATGGAATCTAAGGAACCTTTGCTTTTTTATTGCTCTTGGCTATTGCTACTGTTATTGTGCTTGAATGTTATCCCTCACCTCATGTTACATTTGTCAAAAGAGTATAGAGAAAGCAGGCATACAGTGCATTTGAATATACATTGTATCTGTGCTCATTATGGAAGCTGACCTGAAGGCTTTTAGTTGCTATCCTGATTTTATAAATATACAAGGATACAAACAATAACCACTTAGGCTCCTCCTATTCTCTGGCTATAGAATTTCTACATGATTATGTTATCAAGGCACTTTAGACTCACATTGAGCCATGGTAATGATGATGGTATATAAATCTAGAGAAGTATTTCTTAAGGGTACTTTGTAAAGTGCTAGTCTGTTTTTTTTGTTTGGTTTGGTTTGGTTTTCCTAAATTTGGGGGTGGGGAGTGATCCTCTATCATTTAAAAAAAAAAGGTACAAAATTGAATACTGCAGCTTTAGCCACAAGACTCGCATTGTGACACACTGATGGTACTGGGAAGTTTTAAGCAGGATATTATATACTTATTTAATCTTAGCTCTCATGCTATCTACCAGTTAACAACCCTACTCTGTACTTTCACCATGAAACACATTAGTATCTACATTTCTTCAGATTTTTAGTTTCTTTAAAATCCACATAAAAACTCAAATCTCATATATTTAATCAGAAAAGGGAATGCATACAAATCCAAACAGCCCATAGCCAACATACTTGGGTAGGACAAATATAGAGGATTTTATAGTTAGATGTGCAGTAGCCACCCTCTCCTGCTAGAGGCTCATCTGTTGAAGGCTTGTCTGAATGTGATATTTTGAGTAAGTGATTGTATCTACCTGACCAATAGGAAAACTGACTGGTACAATCATAATTTTATAATATTCTTAATAAGAGTTTGTCACTGGGGTAAGACTGTTCCCTTCCTCACTGTTTTGTTTTTTCCTTTTATTCCTGGCTTTCAATGAGGTGAACAGCCTCCTGTCACACGTTTCCTGCCACAATGATGCTTTTCCAAACCATGTGTCCTTAGTAATAGAACCAGGAAGAATGGACCTAAAACAGACCTTCTTTCATTAAGTTATTTAAGTGATGGGAAGTTGGTTGAAACAGGAATGATAGAGCTTGTCTGTCTACCACAGCTGCAGTAAAGTTAAGCTCCGCCTCTTTTGCAATTTCTGTCAGTCATATATTTTAAATTTTCGAAGATTAATCTGATCGCCCATACCAGAATCAGGTATGCATTCTTTATCTGTCTACAATGGTTAGGATCAGAGGTCAGAGGTCAGATAAAGTTCCTGGGGTCCCTCCCTGTTCCTTCTTATTTCTAGGGAAATCTTCAAGTGATGCTTCTGACTAAGGGAACCAACTCAAGGATATCAATTATAAAATACCTTGCAATCATTACATATTTTATTAAAGTTCATGTATGGCACTGTCCCTTAGTTTAATTTTAAAATTTTTATTTTGTTAGGAAGTATACTATTTTATTTTAAATTGTATTTATTTTATTTCTACATTTTAGTGAGACTGGTTGTCACTATCTCCTTTGAAAATCAATTCATTCAATGAACTAGAATTATTATGAGTAAAATCAAGTTGTACAGTACACTATGTGACTGAAGGTTGAGAATCACTCCAGGGAAACACATTTTTAAATTTAAAAGGATTTGTTTGTCCTTAGAATTTTTGAGGATTTTTTTTTTCAATTATAAAACTGAAAAACATTATGTATAAAAACATTTTGTATACACAGTTTTTCCTTCCTTGCCAATAAAACCTTACATATGGGCCCTAAATATTAGATTTGAGGTCTTTTTGAAGTAATAGATTAATTTTCAACTAATATTAAACTAGATACATTTCTATTTATTTTTAAAGCAATATTAGATTTACAGGAAAAAATAGCACAAAGTACAGGCAGCATCTACATACCTTTTTCCTTACTTATAAACACATTTATACTTAACTCTGCTGGGCCAGCTGGACTCATGATTTTGCCAATAGTTCATTTTCTCTAGTTTGACATTTGAAAAATGGATCCATCAATGAATAATACCAGCTTCAAATTTTTCCTTTGCCTCTTCCTGCTCTAGCCCCTGAGGAGGCTTGTTTTAATAGAATCTAATTTTAAAGATAAAAACAGTTAATTGCCAAAGAACACTAATGTCTAGTTAAAAATGACTCTTAACCATAAAAGACCAATATTAGAAAATTTTCCTCTTAAGAAATAATAACATTGTCAATATGTGGTCTTGACTTCCCTTGGAAATTTAAGTAAATATTTGTTAACCTGATGGAGCAATAAGTAACAATTAAAATTAAAAATGAATGCTGCTTTTTTTCCTTTCCATTTATTTATTCCATTGCTGGCATCCAATCATTCAAAAAACACACGTTTATTCTGTTATGGATGATCACTTGTCAACAGTTCAAGGCAAGTGAAATTATAAACCTAATTTCTAGTTCATAATACACCAGTTGTTTTGAAGATGGCATTTCTTTCAATTTGTCCTTTTCGAAAGAATTGCTTTAATTGTTGAGAGTTCCATGCACGACTCGTGCACTACACCATCCTTACCTTCTCACTGTCCTCCACTGACTCCTCCTGTGATCCCCGTGCTCCCTCTCAAACTCATGGCCTCTTCTTCTTCAATTGCTATTATCACATGTAGAAGGGGCTTATATAAAAGCTTACAAGAAACCCAAGGCAGAGTACATGGTAAACCTAGCAATGTTTAACCCATACACCTAAAGATACATTTGTCAAATTCTGCAAACCGGAGTTGCTCGCTATGACTCTCAATGTACAGCAAATGCTTGCATAGAAGAGGATACAGAAGTTACACTAGGATTTCATTTTCCACATCACAGTGACCAATGCATCCCAGAGCCCTCCACCAACCTTGGATCTGAACTGAGAATATGACAGGAGGAATATGAATTGAATTATCTTATATAAGGAGATAAATATTATGGCAGAGATGTGACATTATTTGAACTATATACATACATAAGTCATGTGCACAAATTATTGTTTTATATGTGTACTATGAGGGACTTAGCTCTTCCCTCTTTGGTAAAGTAGTAACACAGGTGATTTAATGGTGCCGTAGGTGGGAATGTAACACATGGACACTTGATGACCATATTTTAAATGAGTTTCTTTCTAATTTCTTGTGTCAAGGATAAATTTACAAAGTGTTCTGATTATTTGATATTTTTGAGCCACATATGATGTTTTTGCCAAATAAAAACTGTTGGGAGCCGACTCCTAACAGAAAGCGGCTATCTTTGCAGCCATCTCAGGCCATATACCCTGACAAGAGACTTGTTTTCAACAGCCCACAACAGCTGAGCACACTCTGATAAACATCTTGCTTTTCTCACATATCTTGTTTTGCTGTTTAGTGGCCCCAGCTGCTAGGCACACATGGTATCCACTCTGCCAGGCACATGACATAGTGCCTTCAGCTGTGTTCCCCTGCTTGCCCACGAGGGCAGGCATGTGGTAAAGGGTATAAATACCCAGGATTTTCTTCCAATAAAGAGAGACTTGATCAGACTCTGTCTTGTCTCCATCCCCACTCCCTCTCTTGCTATACCCTGTTGACTGATCCGAACGGGCCAGGACATAATGGCCTCCAAACGTGGGGCAGAATGGGCCATTACAGAAAACAGAAAAGTCAATCTGGCTGAATTTGCCAGTCAATTTATCCAAACACTTCCATCAGGTCAATCATATTAGCTTTGGTAGAAACAATATACATAATAAATTAACTCCAGGAGACTGGAGACTAAGTTCAGTTTTCTTATAATATAATTAAGGATGTGAACACATTCAAGTAATGTCAGTCCCAACAGGGAATGAGAGTCTCAGAATATCTGATGAAGACATTCAGAATTGGATGCGTCTGGACGTGAATACGGATCACTGGCCCCTAAAGCAGGCAAACTGTGGAATACGTATGTTCTGTTTATGGAAGCATAGTGGGAGAACAGGAATTTGGGAGAAAAGGAGAAAGAACAGACTTGGCTGGCTGAACTTTGGTACAAGGAAAGAAGGGGAAGAAGGTATGCTGAAGGAAAGAAATCATAGGATTAGCTCTTCATGTGAAAACACCAATTCTTCCTGTACGGAAAAGAATGAATATACAGTTGCAATCATCAGATACTTTTCTTTCCTTTTTTTCTTTCCTTTTTTTTTTCCCCTTTGCTTTGAGAGGTGTAAGGATATAACTTAGAGCCAGAATTTGTACAACTTCCTGAAGACAATGCAGCTGGTCCCTCAGATGTTACATGTGCTAAATGCAAGAACCCTGTCTCACTTCTTTGGGATTCTGGAGATATGATTTTATAAGATGCTATTAATCAAAGGTAAGGAATAAATCACTGAAGGCATCCACGTGGCAAAAAGTGCAGATCTTGGCCATTCCCTATGGCAATGGCACACAAGGTCAATAAGGGGAACTGATAGCAATGTAGTACAACCAACAAGGCTAGGGGAAGTTCATTACGTGCCTTTTGTTATAAGAATTGCCTTGGTTAGGATGTCTCTTTGCAGCAACAGAACAGTAACTTAGACAGTTTCCAGGTAGCTTGCATAGTGTATTGCCTATTGTTTCTAAGAGACAATAATAAGGAGATAGACAAATGTCCACAGGGTGAAATTCACAGAATTCATTACTTAAATGTCCAGTATATCACAAACTTTTTGTGCAATGATAATATAATTTGGACTTTCTTTTAAAAATTCACATTCTCTATTAATGGTATCAGTTCCTTCCATCAAAAGACACAGATAATCAGAATGGATTAAAAAAATGGACCCCATCTATTTGTTGTCCCCAAGAAAGACACCTCATCAGAAAAGACAGATGTTATCTCAGAGTGAAAAGATAGAAAATGTATTCTAAGCAAAAATAGCTTAGAAGCGAGCAAGAGTCGATGTTTTATTGTCTGACAAAGTCAAATTTAAAGTATAGCTAATCAGAAAAGAGAAAAGGTACTTCACGTTTATTAAGGGACAATCCATCCAGAGGATATTAGAATTCTAACATCTATGCACCAAGCACGGGTGTACTCAATTTCCTAAGACAAATGCTGCCAGATGTAGAGTTCACTGTCCCACTCTCACCAACTGACAGATGATCCCAGCAAAAGAAGTAACAGTGGAAAAAAAATTCTGAATTAAATAATGCTTTAGATCAAATGGACTTAACAGATATTTCAGAATATTCCACCTAAATACCGAGAAGACTGCAGTTTTCTCAGTAGTGTATGGAATTTTCTCTAAAACTATATTATGACACAAACCAAGTCCTAAAGAATAAGGAAAGTTGAAAGAAATCCTTTGTATTATGTATGATCACAGTGAAATGAAACAAAACAGCAAGAACTACAGATCATTCACATGTTTGTGGATATTAAAGAACATACTAATGAGTGGTGAATGAATTATTGAAGCAATCAAGAAGGAAGTTCAAAAATCCATAGAGTTGAATAAAAGTAAAATCATAACATACCAAAACCTATACAAGTCTTGAGAGGGAATCTTACAGTTCTAAGTGCTTGTGTCAAGAAATCAGAGAGACCTCATATTAATAAATCAGTACTATACCATAAACCCTGAAGGAAGCCAGGGCAGGAACTCAAGGCAGGCATCTGCAGGCAGAAACTGAAGGAGAACCATGGAGAACACTCCTTATTGGCTTCCTCTCTACTGGCTTGCTCAGCCTGCCTTCCTATACAGCACAAGACCCGTGGGTGGCTCCACTCACCATAAGCTGGATCCTCCCATATTAATCAAGACTTGTATACAGTCCATTCTTAAGGAAGCATTGTCTCCATTAAAATTTACTCTTTACAGATATACCTATATTTGTGTCAAGTTGACAAAAAAACAACCAGCACAAGTGATGACATGTCAGCTTGACACACAAACACTTCACTTGATAAACCATAATTTTTTATTGTCCATCCTCAAGTTAATACCACAATATTAAACCCTCCAACTTTTAAAAATCCAGAACCTAAAAGTTTACTTTTAAAGTTCTGTCTCTTTAAGATGTTCACAGTCTCTATTGAATTTTCAAAGCCTCTCTAAAATTCTAAACTCTCTCAAACCCTCCAAAGATTAAAACTCTAAATTCACTTTTTTTAAAAAAAATGTACAGTCTCCTTAAGAGTTCAAGTCTTTCAACTATGGGCTCTTGTAGAATCACAATAACAAATTAAATATTTTCTTTTTCAAAGAGGGAAGAATCAAGGCATAATCACAATCAAATTAAAGCAAAACCCAAATGCAACAGTGTAGAAAGTTCAGTGCTTGCTGTCTGGATCCCACTCCAGCCCTCTTGGCTCAAAAGGGCCCTGGAAAACAATCAAGCAAACAAACAGTGGGATCTTTGAAATGATCCATGAGATTGACAACTCAGTAATCAAATCAGCCAAAAAGGAGAGAAAAATCACTCAAATCACTAAAATTAGTAGTAGAAACGTGTCATTGTAACAAATATGAATAAAATTTAGAAAATCGTTTGGGTGTGACTTTAAAATATAGATTCCACTCAACTGGAAAATTTAAAAGAAATGAATGTGTTTATAGATGCCCTACCACACTTAAATCAAGACAAGTAATTTAAACCTATTTACAAAGACAGTAACATTACAGCAGTAATGAATATATAGGTTTAGACTCCGGAGTCCCTAGAATATCCACCAGAAAACTCTTAGAACTTATAAATACTTTTAGCAGAATAGCAGTATACAAAATCAATACAGAAGACTTCTTAGCCATGCAATATACCATAATGCACATGGAAATCAGGGAGACAATTCCATTCGAAATAGCCTCAAAAACTAAACAAAACTACCTCAAAATAAACCTAACCAAAGAAGTAGAAACCAACACTGAAAATGTAGAAAGCACTAAGAGGGTTGACGACACTGGAGCTAGAAAGCTCATAGTATCAGAGAACTAAGGCCGTGAAAACAGTTACCTCACTCAGAGCACTTTGCAGATTCAGTGCAATGCCAAGTAATTCTAATTCTATTCTCAGAAAAGCAGAAGAGGCAATCTTAAAATTTGGAAGTACAAAAGACAAGTGATAGCTAAAGCAACCATGGCATGAGCAAAAATATAAGGCTGGTGGTACCAATATAAGGCTTCTTTGGAAATCTGGTTGCATGGTGTTTTGCTGGGGCAAACATGTCAAGGAATATTTAGCTCAAGCAGGCACAGGTGAAAGAATGTTCTGCTAAAGTAAGTACGTGAAAAGACACGTGCTAAAGGTTTCTTTGCTAACAACACCCATGTGTCAGTCTACCTTACAATTTGTAGTTGAGCTGCATTTGTTGGGACTCTATAGAGAAAAATGCATCAAAAACTTCGGGTGGTGTGCTGCAGTTTCTTGCCGCTTCCACAGACTTGGGCTGATCGGCAGAGTGATGTCAACTAAGACAGATGCATGTGCTAAGAGGCAAGCCCCATGCTGAAGCAAGACCTGTAGAGGACAAGTGATGGTTGGAGGTATAAATAAGACTCAGTAGTGACAGGCTGAGCTAGGAGAGCTTATAGAGCTAGCTGAGCAACACTTGTTGTTCTCAAGTCATCTTTGTTGATCTTCGCTTCACTAAGGTCACTAAGGTACAGGTGCGAACTTCTCTGGCATTCCTATTGGCCCTGGTTCCTCCTGCCAACTCCTGCAGAGAATGAGGCCTGACTGTCCCTGCTAGGTTGTGTCACCACTGCTGCTAACCCAACTCTACCAAACTGGACTGCTGGTGTATCTGTAAAGTGTTTTCAAGTGAATCGAGCTGCCGCTGCCTCCACTAACCTATGAATGAAACTACTGATTTCCTGACAACGCTGATAGGATTTGCTCCAAAGAACCCTTTCTAAACAGGTCCACTTCCCCCATATCCTTTCTTTCCTATTACGTCTGGTGAGTGGTGAGCTAAAATGGTGGTTAAAACATTTATGAACCATCATTAAAAATAGGCTTTGAAAAAAATTAAAGTTGCACACACCTGATTTCAAGTTATAGCCCAGGGAAAGTGAACAAAGCAGTATAGGATGGTGCTAAAACAGGCATTTGGATCAACAGAAGCGAGTGAATAGAAGATCCATGTGCAAACCATGGAAGTGAGTAGAAGATTCACGAGTAAACCACGCCACTGTGGTGGCGACTCGTATGTAAACCCATGCTACTGCAGCCTTCTTATTTGTATTTTTGTATTTATTCTCTCATGCAATACATCCCACCTCCAGTTTCCCATCCCTTCTCTCCTTCCAGATCTAGGACCCAGTAATAACTTCTAGTCCACTTGGGCACCTGTATACATACTCATATATACATGCAAATATACCAACATATACAGCAGTAATAAATAGAATTAGCAGGAGCAGGTAATTTATTTATCTCATATATCTCATACACACACATATCACATATATACATATATGTAACGATAGTTAAAGAGGAAGAAAGAAAGAAAGAAAGAAAGAAAGAAAGAAAGAAAGAAAGAAAGAAAGAAAGAAAGAAAGAAAGAAAGACTATCCAGCTATCAACCTGAAGCACTAGAGAAGGTTTTGAAGGAGGATAGTTGGGAGAGGATGGAGAGAGAAGACAAATGGAGGAGAAAATTCTACTTCAATTACAAATATAATTTAAAAAAAAATTAAGATTCACAAGTTAAGTTCCCTGGATTTATGCTTTTTTTTCCCTTTTTTTAAAAATAGGATATTTTATTTACATTTTAGATGTTATCCTTTTTCCCCATTTCCCCCCCACCCAGAAATCCCTATCCCATCCCCCCTCCTCCTGCTTCTATGAGGATGTGCCCCCACCTCCCCAGCCACTCCCACCTCCCCACCCTCAAATTTCCCCACATTGGGGCATCCAACCTTCACAGGACCAAGGATCTCCTCTCCCACCTATGCCCGACAAGGCCATCCTCCCCTACATATACAGTTGGAGCCATGGGTCCCTCCCTATGTGCTCCAAGGCTGGTGGTTTAGACCCTGGGTGCTCTGGTTGGTTGGGATTGTCATTCTTCCCATGGGGCCACAAACCCCTTCAGCTACTTCAGTCTTCTCTCTAACTCCTCCACTGGGAGCCACATGATCAGTTCGGTTAACTGTGAGCATCCGACTCTGTATATTTCAGGCTCTGGCAGACCTCTAGGGAGACAGCTATGTCAGGCTCCTGTCAGCATGCGCTTCCTGGTGACTGCACATGGGATGGATACCCAAGTGGAGCAGTCTCTGGATGGCCCCTCCTTCAGTTTCTGTCGAACAATTTGTCTCCATATTTGCTCCCATAAGTATTTTGTTACCCCTTCTAAAAAGGAACCAAGCACCCACACATTGGTCTTCCTTGTTCATGAGTTTCATGTGGTCTGTGAGTTGTATCTTGGGTATTGAGAGTTTTTGGGCTAATATCCACTTATCAGTGAGTGCATACCATGTGTGTTCTTGTGTGATTGGGTTATCTCACTCAGGATGGTATTTTCTAGTTCCATCCATTTACATAAGAATTTCATGAATTCATTGTTTACAATAGCTGAGTAGTACTCCACTGTGTAAATGTACCACATTTTCTGCATCCATTCCTCTGTTGAAGGACATCTGGGTTGTTTCCAACTTCTGGCTATTATAAATAAATCTGCTATGAACATAGTGGAACATGTGTCCTTGTTATATGTTCGAGCATCTTCTGGGTATATGCCCAGGAGTGGTATAGCTGGGTCCTCAGGTGGCACAATCAGTTAGCACGCGGTACTTACAGGACTTATGCTTTTAAGTTCTAATATATTGTTCTCAAGCTTAAAAACAAACAAACAAACAAACAAACAAAAAAAACAAAACAAAACCAAAAATGCTACATGGAACCTGATGACATTAATAAACGTCAGGGCTGACACTATGACTCAGCAGATAAAGTTGCTTGCTGCCATAGCTGACAGCATGGGTTTGATCCCTAGAACCACATGATAAAAGAAGAAAATCTACTTACCAAAGTTGACTGCTGATACAAGTTTTCCACATATGTCCACATGTGAATTCATGTCCACATTTGCATGTGTACATGCATACACACACACACAGACACACACAGACAGACAGACAGACACACACACACACACACACACACAAGACAGACACACACACACACACACACACACACACACACCACACCGTACATACACACATGTGAAAACTAACTTAAAATTTTAGCAGTGATCCCATTTTTAAATACATACATTCCCAGGCTCCTTCCTAGAGCTACTGAGTCAGAATCCTCTAACAGTGACACATTCATACTTGGCCATTTTCAGTTGGAGTGTCATGACCCTATAGATAGCCCCCTGTGGTAGATCCTGTCAAAATGGCTATTTAGTCAATGCTAGAAGCGCTCCCTGATCTTTTGAAGAGAACACACTTATGTTTCTGCCAGTAGACCATGGAAACTTATGCCCCACAGCCTTCTTTTACGGGTCTCAGTGGTAAAATAAGATAGATGCAAGAGGAGACAAAGAAAATATGATCAAATTTGACAGACAGTATTAAGGAAAGAGATATTGGAACAAACCATATAGCTTCAAAATAGTGCTTTATCTCCACAAGTTGCAGGCTCCACCTCAGCCCCTATGTCGGGGTAGTCAGGAGTGGTGGTGTTACCTACACAACTGGGATACACCACTGTATTTGTAGTTGGATGCTCTCGTGCTCACGGACTGGAAACATTTCTAGATAGTCCAGCATATGAAGTAAAATTGTTGTCTTACAAACTCAAAACTTTTAAGGGGACTCTGAACCTCAGAAAAGCAAAGCAGTTATATGAATTTGATATCTGTGTCCTGATCTGTAATTAATAATTTAGTCGAGAAGAATGTTTACAATGGACTGAGTGCTGCATTTCATGATTGTGCTCTGAAATCACATACCTGGTTTCCAGCTCCTGAGGGGCTTAAGTGGAAATGAAAGAGAGATGCTTTTATTTCTTTTCTATGAAGTTCAAGTGTTTTTTTTTTAACATGAGGAAACAAAGAAACTGGATTTGTCTCTAGAGAGAATTTTTTCCTCTCCATTCTCTATATAATTACCTAATATTTTAATAGAGACATTTTTAAAAGCCAGGAAGTGAAACAAGATAGAAAAGATGTACCAAGGCTCTTGAGGTACAAATGACCTGAGGCACTGATCAAGGAAAAATTAGACCCATTATTGTCCTAAGAGACTGGAGCAAGGCTTCTTAATTAGGTTAGAGAAGAAGAAATAAACTTTGCACTGCCAAGCACACTCAGTATTATGATATGAAATCTCTTTCTAAAATGACTATATCATGAATCATATCTAGTTATATAATTTCAAAGCCCAACCATAAATAGAGAACAGTCAATAATCATTCCAAAAATAATTCAAAATCTATTAGGCAAGAACATGGCCTCTATTTTTTTTGTTTGGTTCCCAGTAAATTTTGCTAGTGAAATGTCTGTATCTAGCCACTAAAAGAGTTCAATCAGCATTATATTTTGGAATGGTGAGAATACATCCCAAACCATGATTTTATTTCTTTTCTTTCAAAATCATCTTGTTTTAAGATTCCATGCCTATTGAATAAATGTAGGCAACATCTAGTGGGATCAGGTCACTCTGAGGTATTATGTTACTCCCTAGTTATTTGTATGTCTAATGTGTGTGCATGCAGTAGATAAATATAATAAGATATATAATACATTTATATATATTAGACACATAAATATATACTGAATTTGTAGGTATGAAAAATAATCCTGCTTGATGGAACTGTTCACCAACGTGATTAATCCCACAATTGTTAACTTGGAGGCAAAAGCTACTATGAGTCTTTCAACAGCACCTAGTCTTTCAACAACACCGTGTCTTTACTACATGCAGAACTGTGTCAGTGCTTCGTACTTTGGAGTCACTCTCTCATGGACACAGATGCTCAATTAGATTTCCATGTTATATCACCAATGCTGTGTTTGAACCTGGGAGAGGATTTCCCATCTTGTGGTAAAATTAAGCAGAAAAATTGAAGTCTACTGTCTATTACAAAAAGACCAAAAGGGTCTATTTGGTTAGCTTTAAATTGTACATTTTAAAAATTAAAATGTACACACCATCCCCCACCCTCTCTCTTCCATCCTACCCTTCCCTGCTTATGGTTTCCCTCCCAAATTTACCATTCCCTCTTCCTCAACTGTTATTCTCTCTCTCTCTCTCTCTCTCTCTCTCTCTCTCTCTCTCTCTCTCTCTCTCACACACACACACACACACACACACACAATTGTAATTTTCTCAGTTCTAGTAGAGAGTCAGTTTTACTCACCCCCTTTAATGATGAAGGTGGGCACATTCTCGGGAAGATACATTGCTGGGCAGAAGTTCTGGAGACAAGAAATCACTGTGGCTTTTCCTTGAGTAAAGGACAACAGTGTCACCCTCAATCCAAAGCCGTTACCTCCTTTTAGGAAAGGGCTCAGTGCTCTGAATGGAAAACAATCACACAGATTTAAGACATGCAGAGACACCTTGAGGAGGGAGCAGTGGAACCACCATTTGTTGGATTACAGGGTGCCAAATTCTCTCAGCCCCTTTGTTTCCCCAGCTTCCTAAACATGACAGTATCAAATGCAGCTCTTAGTATTTCTTACCAGGTAATAACTGTAATGTGTTTCGGAGAGTTCAGAAGCACACTGCAGTGAGCCAAAAACCTTTTGTTGTCTGAAAGGACTTTAATTAAGTGATCAGATAAAAGTAGACTATTTCCAAGCTCTTGTGTGTGTGTGTGTGTGTGTGTGTGTGTGTGTGTGTGTGTGTGTTTGTGTACAGTCACAGTACTGAAGTTTTGTTATGAAATGGGAATTGACTGAGTCCCTGGTTCTCAGATAAAAGCATGGACTCAGCTCCCAGGACTGTCTGTGAGGCAGATGGGGCTCCTCATGCAAACCAAGCAACTGTGCTTCAGGAAGGAAAACAAAAAGCCAGGTGCAGAACGTATTGCAAAAGTGCAGATGGGCCTTCAAGAGTGTCCACTGTTTACAATAAATAAGGATGGAGGTCTCATCACTGACTGTACACTCTTCCTGGAGATCCCTTCCCTCCAGCTGCTCTCAAGAAGAGTACCACCCCATAGGCACAAGCAGCCTCTGTGGATGACCCTTGCCCTTTCCCAGGGTGAAGCTTGGTGGTGCTCTCGCTGGGTCAGGATGTGCTCATTACTAAGCTCTGCGGCAGTGTTTCTATAGCCTGGCCACCTCCTGGCCATATTGCCCATCTCCTCCTTAAATCTGTTCCCAGAAAAAGAACTATTCCCATCTGCTTCTTCTATTCAGGTTCCAGGCATCATCTTCTCTGCCCTGTGGTACAGGACCAACTCCCAGGTGTGTCTGAGTCGTTGTGAGAATGAAAGTCCATTTGGGAAGAGACTGGGACAATAGGAGAGGCTTCTGCAGGCCTGGTTGTGCCTTGGAGAGATCTCAGTTTTTGCGTGTGGGTTCATCAGACCATTGTCATAACTGATTCAGTGTTGGAAACTGAGGCCCAAGGCAGCTAGTGGTTTTTAAGGCTTTCTGGAGATGGGTGGTGGTGCATAGTGACCTTTTATCCCAGCACTCAGGGAGGCAGAGACACAAGGATCTCTGTGAGTTAGAGGCCACCCAAGGCTACATCACAAGACCGAGTCTCAAACAAAACAAAACCAAAACCAAACCAAATCAAAAAATAAAAACACACTCTCCAGTTCTTCCTCTCCCCTGTCACCTTTATACTATTCAACTAATCTTCATGAAATATGGCTCTGATTAATCCACATCCCATCACACATCCCTGCCTCATAAATAAAGCACAAATGGCATCTCTAGATGTGGCTTCAGGTGGGTCACCCATCGTTATCATGGGTCCCTCACTGATGTGACCCTCTCCAGCAAGATCCCAGATTTTACCCTTCCCTTGACTAATCAAGTAATCTTTAGTAATCAATTTGTCTTATTCTCCCTTCTTACTCTTCTCACTCGTGTATCTGACCACATTTCACAGAAGACCGCAAAGATTATCTTCATCATAAAATTCCTTTTTAAACCAATTTACTTATATTAAACTCATTGTAACTCATTAAACTTGTAACACTTGCCTTCATTCAGTATATATTCAAATTAAAATCAGCACCTGTAATCTCCAAGACAGAGGGATCCAGAATTCCAGGCCACATAACAAGACCTTGTCTAAACACAACAAGAGATTCATAATTATAAGAGCATCCATAAGATGCAATATTAGGCACCATTTTATAGAGGATTCAAGAGGCAGACTCATGAAGACAAAAGCATAAAAGAGGAGAGGGGAGAGAGCTTTTTAAAAATAAACCAAGGAAAAAATAATTGGTTCTGATTTAAAAGCTACTAATCTATTTTATATATATATATATATATATATGAAATTAAGTTTCCAAAAAATTTATTAGACTCATATCAAGAAATATGAGGCTCAAACATTTTCATCAACAAATGCTCTGTAGTGATGACTAAGGTAGGGAAAAATAAATATTGCTTCCCTGCAATTAAAAAAATTCTATACATAATTACATTTTATTACATATATGCATATATACATATGGAGATGAAGTCATAAATGACTAACAATATCTCTCTGAAAAGAAAAGGTTTTGTAGCTCTGTTGTGTAACATTTGCCAATATAATGTAAATTCTTTCAGTACTAATATTTTAATTTCAAGCTACACTTGAAATAAAAAATTAATAAAATAGTTAGAAGAAATATCCAGTCCTGACTCCAAAGAGTTGAAACCACAGACTTCAAGCCAATTTTTATCTCTTTATGTCAATAAGGATAGTGAGAGCCAGAGTAGCTTGGGAGCATGGACCAGCTCACTCTGTAGGCTTATGGACCAGCTCACTCTGTAGGTTTATGGACCAGGTCACTCTGTAGGTTTATGGACCAGGTCTGTAGGCTTATGGACCAGCTCACTCTGTAGGCTTATGGACCGGGTCACTTTGTAGGCTTATGGACCAGATCACTCTGTAGGCTTATGGGAAAGCTGTTCTTCTAGGCTGACAATGCTAACACACAAACTTCTTCCTGGAGGTCACTGTCTAGACTGCATCGGCGAGTTAGTAAAAGGAGGAACATGCACACAGACAACCTCCGTCGCCTTTGTCTCTGCCATTAGAGGAAGGAAAGAACAAAGGAACGGTCATGTGGGAAACAGGTTCTCAGCAGAAGGCTTCAGAAGAGGAGGAGCGCAGGCAGCACACAGTAATGATGATCAGAAACACAATCAGGAAGAGGGAAGGCACTGTTTGCCTTCCCACCCACACCTGCCTGAGCCTTGAGCCTTCTCCATGTAGAGAAACCCATAGAGTTGTGTCCTCTTAATCTAGCACATAGTGAATTTCTCCTTGTTCCCTCAGTCTATACACTATCTTCCTTTTCACCCTACTCTGTTTTACCTTCCTTTCTTCTGTTTGATTCTTCCTTTCTGCTTGTGTTTTCTTACTGTTATCTCTTAGTTATCAAGAATCTAAAACAATGGGCATACTGTTTCCCAACATTATACTTTACACATAATTCATGATGGACTGTTAGAGATGGACTGTGCTTAAGCAGAATATTAAAAAGTGGCGGGCAAGGTCAGGCATGGTGGCACATGCTTTTAGTTTCATTTATCAGGAGGCAGAGGCAAGTAGGTCTCTGTCAGTTCAAGGCCAGCCTGGTCTACATTGCCAGTTTTAGGCAAGCCAAGGCTGCACAGTGAGACCCTGTCTCAAAAGAAGAAGAAGGAGAAGGAGGAGGAGGAGGAGGAGGAGGAGGAGGAGGAGGAGGAGGAGGAGGAGGAGGAGAGGAGGAGGAGAGGAAGAGGAGGAGGAGGTGAAGGAGGAGGAGGAAAGAGAAGAAGAGGAGGAAAGAAGAAAGGAAGGAAGGAAGGAAGGAAGGAAGGAAGAAGGAAGGAGAGGAACAACAGATAAAGAAAATAATGAATCCTGAGTCAGGATCTATTAATAGCAGGTAAAGGTGTCTGTCTTACAGCCGAGAAAATACAACAGCCCCATTTGCAGATTGGAACACAAAACTAATTTCTAAAACGTTCAAGGCATTTTAGTTAATTTGAATGTGCACAGATCAAAGATTATTGCACAATTTTTAACTTTCTGGAAGTGCTAAAGATTGAACATAGGACCTTGGTACATGCTAGGTAACCACTCTGTCCCTGAGACACATCCCAAACATCAAGATGCAAATTTTATGTATGTAACTCTCACATTCCAATATCCTTTAAAACTTCATTATTATTGTATGACTATGCATGTGTGTGATATGTGGGGTGGGGGCAGGGAGTACATGCCAATCTGCAGCATGTGTGTGAAGGTTAGAAGATAACTTTGTGGAGTTGTTTTCTCCTTCCTCCTTTGTGTGGTTTTCAGGAATAAAGTTTAGTTTTCTATGCTTGTCTGGCAAGTGCCATATCCACCAGCCTCTTGCTGGTACCTCAGACACCAACATCTTAAAGAACAGTGAGTATTGTGAGAAATAGACTAAGTGTACCTTCTGTTGTTTCCATGGAGAATTCTTCAGGTACATCACTTAACCCTGTTAATTCCAAACTCGGCTTCACAATTGAAAGAAACAATTGATACAATTGACGTTGCAAATAGGATTTAATAGAAAACAGCTCATGACAAAGAAAACGAAGCCTTTGCAGTTAAATCAAATAGTTCTTTAAAATGTTATATGCTCAAGAGTCACTTTGCAGTCCTCAGGCTGTCTAAAGTATTCCCCAGGGAAGAGCTGGCCTCTTTCCCATCCACCAGCACCCTCTTCCTGTGCCCCATTTGTCAAGTCATTTGTCAGCACACAGCCGCATCCAACAACAGGCCTGGAGTCTGTCAGGTTCTCATCTGGAAAGTAACAGAGCTGTCTATAGCCATAGCTGTCCCCGCACAATGAACAGGACCCAATCTCACGAACCTGCCACTGCTGAACTGTGCTCACCCTGCTGCTGGGTAGCTGCAGTTCCAAATCTACAGCACCATTTATAAAACAGTGACAGGGACATCGGGGAGCAGAATGGACACCTGGCTCTGAGTGCCTCCAGGACTCACTTTCTTCATTTGTACACCAGACAAGATCTGAGCCAGATGGTCTTAAGGTCACTTCCAGGTCAAAATCTCTATTGTGATTTGCTGACTTTACTACAAAGATTCAGTGACTGAACAAGTATGATAACCTTGGGGTCATTTATCCTAAACAGGAGAAGCGTTAGACTTTTCCTTAGCTTAGAAATTCTTGGAGGGGGCTATGATTTAACAACAACAAAAAATCTCCAAAAGGTGTGGTAGCTGTTTGGGGAGCAGGAGAGGGAGTTGACATCCACTGAGAATGCACTGTGTAGACACATCAAGTAAATTCCCAGAAGGCAGGGCCTCCCATGCGGGCTGCATGCTGAGAGAACATCTCTAGTATTTTAACCAGAGCTTCCAGCTTTCAGGCATCAGATGATGTAATTGACACATGAGGACCTTAGCCGGTCTCCTAGAATGGCTTTCCAACAAAGCAACATTATCCCCATCTTATTAGATAAGAAAACTAAACCTCAGAAAGGTTGGGAACCTTCTCTAAAATCCTAGATTGAGATGTGGACTGGTTTCAAATCTTAGTGTCTCAAACAATAAAGCCTATTTTACATGATCTTCTAGTCAATAGTCTGGTCCCAAGACTACCTATGTGCAAATCACCCAGGTTGCATGGTTGTGTTCATTTCTAGACCTCAGGCTATATTTTGCTAATACCCCTAACTCCTGTGTGTGTGTGTGTGTGTGTGTGTGTGTGTGTGTGTGTGTGTGTGTGTGTGTGTTATAGGTGGAATGGGGAAAAACAATCTAAATTTTAAAAAAAATGGTAGATTATTTATATATCCCAATTTAAGGTTCAGCACAACAGCATTTTGCCTAAATAAAATTGATAAGTACTTGGTATAATCCCAAAATGCATATAGGAAAAAGATTTTTTAAGACATGCAGATACCAAGAACATTGTAACACTTGGGTAAAATAACTACTCTATTCTCTTCCTACACTAAACCTTCTCAGTAGAGGGCCTCAAGAGCAAAAAGGAGCAGGTGGAAAGGACTTTGAATTGATTGAAGAGCCCTTGAAATGCATATCTCCACTGTAAGCTGACCTGACAAGGGAACTAGTCTACATGGTGCCCTGTAAGTTGACCAGGTCTAAATTAGAGCTGATAACTGCTTTTTGTCTCCTCTGGTCAAACCAAATCCCCCACTTGTACTCATTAATCAGTCACAGGGTAGAATAATTTCCCTGTTAGAGATCCTGTTTCACACACTGAAGGAATAGTCTTGATGAGTTAGCGTACCTGAAAATGATAGAATTCTGGTTGTAGACACTGGCTGACACTTACAGATGTCATGTTCTCAGTATTCTGAGAACTTGGTTTGTATTATCTGTGTGAATTTTCACAGTGGAGCAATGAGAGAAACATCATTCTGTGCCCTCATGTTACAGATGCTGAAACTGAGACCCTAAGAGATGGGCAAAGGAGCAGGAACACCTGAGCCTTGGGTCACGATTCTCCTCATCCTGCCTGGGACTTCTAAAAATGTTCCATATGCTTATTTTTTTCTATTTTTGGTTTTTGATAATGATAAGCCCACCTCTATGTTCAAGTGGCATTTTAAAGAAGGGCTTTGAATCTAAGTTAAAGATTGGATGTTATAACTGATGTTATATCTCATGTACACACAGGACAGTGACATGGAAACACTAAATTGCTTTTAGTGTCTGGTTGTCATATTCTCATAAGGATACAATCCACTCTAATCCAGTGATGAATTTAAAATTACATAATACAAATCTTAAACACTGATGTCACTTGGGAATATTAAATTAACTGAGTGAAACATGAGATGCAAGCATAGCATGTCTCTCTAGTTGTTTCAATCCCCATCTGACATTTGCCTGATATTTTTTATAACAAATTACTGATGAACTTAACTCAGCCGTCCTATTTAGTGATGCATCCCCTTACCACATTCCTGTTGACACTAGAGATGACTTCCAGCTAACTCAGTCATCTATTCTGTTGTTGTTCCACTGTCTTATTTTTATTGGTCCTAGTTGATAAATGAAATTTGTATGTACTTGTGGCACATGATGTCATGCTAATCTAATTAATTATACTTGTAGTATTCCCTTGCCTTTCAAAACTCTGTTTTAATATGATTATCCTACAAAAATACATTCCTGTTATTTTACAGGATGCATCTAAATTTAACTTACCTTATAAAAATCTCTACCAGAATCAGTGTATGCCTCACTATTTCTTAAAAAAAAAAAATAACTGACTAAATAAATACTGTAATCTGGTTCTTTTTTTAAGTTACAAATGTATTAAAGGTCCTGCCTCAAATGTTATTAAAGAAGACAGCAAAATATCCTTGAGAAATCTACCTTTGCTCCACCTCAGAGAAGTAACACATTGTGATGTAAATATTTATAAGGTTGGTGTACAATGTTAATTTACGTAATTCAGTAGCTAAGGAATGTGAAAGAGTTGCAGAAGGAGCCTGTGATTAACCTGAAACTCAGAGCGCTATGCTATCTGACTTAGTCAAGGTCGCATGTTGCTTGTGAATCAACACAAACCAAGTCTCAAGTAATTTCTTAAATCTGAGATAACTCTACGAATTCATTTCATCTGCCCAGGTCAGCAAGGAAACTCTAATAGCTTTATACAAAGAAGAAGAAGAAAACTAAGTTTTTGTTCCAACTCCTCAATCCAAAGTAATAGTATACAGGCCAGGTATTCCTTCCGCTGTGAACTTTTATTGGCTGACATCCTTGGATACTTGTTTGTTTTCTAAGGAGAGACAGAAAGAGACTGGATCCAGATGGGAAAGGAGGGGAAGGAACTGGGATTGATATCAGGGAATTACAGAAGCTGTAATCAGAATATATAGTGTAAAAAAACATATTTTCAACAAAAGAAAAGAATACAATTTTCTTGGGGGGAAAAAATAAAAAATAAACAAACCAAAATGACTCCTTCGGACACTAGGGCAAAATTTCCAGCCATATCTATGAAGAGTTTTGTCAAAGCAATACAGCCCCCATGAATTATTCCTCAATGAAGAAAATAAAATTTAACCTCCAAATCATAATACATCAGACTATGGTGTGGATAGAGAGGCAGAAGACGAGCGCTGCTGTTACTCAAGAGCATTGAAGATTAGGCTACCATTTCCACTTTGTCAGCCTTTACATTTTACTTTTAAACTATTGCCTTGAAGATCTACTTTATCTGGAGGTGAGAGCTTCCAGGACGATGAGAAGACAATTCTGCTTGTCAAGTCTCCTCTATTGCAACAAGACCTTACACACCAGCCAGAGCTTTCCACTCTGTGTGCATTATGCTGGGTACCTATGAGATACAGACACAATGTTATGTGAATTTTTCAAGGCAATGCTTTAGGTTGCTGGGACCTCAGTTAGCATTAGGAATCAGGCAATGTTTCTTCTGGAAATGTTTGACTTAAGCAAACAAAGTAAAGGTACACAAGTCTCTCTCCTTCCCGTCCTCCTCTCTCCTCTCTGCCATCGCTTTCACTTAATGTTTGGTTTCTAAATGACAATCCTGTCTCCAGTATTCCCCTTTCCAGCAAACCCAGGCAACGTATGCTAATTGAAAAGTAAAATGTGCTGCAACACTGCCTCAAGCCTAAATTAAGGTTGATGATCTATAAAATGAAAATAATTTCAGACTTTCCGCTCTGCAAGATAAACCAAGCATGCAGTCAATCAACTAGTTTGTGCATCATCAGGAAATCAAATATATAAAAAAGGAGAAAAATAGTTGAAGAATGATTGAATTGTGACAGAATGACTAGCTGGAAGCTAGCAGCCCTTGAAAGAGAATATCAAACAAGATTCCTTTCTAAAGGAGTTTCTTACTCCTTGCCATTGCAACAAAGTCCTTTACAGACTGCGTAGTTTATAAATAATTAAATTGATTTCTCCTAGGTCTAGGACCAGTAGCATGAGAGCAAAGGGCCGCTGATTCTGTCCGAGTCTGATGAGGACTCACTCTGCTCCTGGGTACCCTCACCACCAACTGGGAGAGGGCACTTGCTTCATTTCCTGATAAAGGCACTGGCCACCTCAGGAGACCAGACCTCTCACCACTTAGTCATTTTCCCCAAAGCCCAGTCTCCTATTACTATCATATCGGCATTGAACTCTGAAGAACACAAATAATATTCAAAATACTCTATTCTGCTCATCACCTGAAATTACTCATTGTCTTCTTGTGTTGCTATCAAACTGTGGAGAAAATGTGAATAGAACAAACTATTTTTTTTTACATTAATGAGCCTTGTAAGAATATAACATTTCAAGATAATCTGGCATAATTTAAATTTTGGAATTTATATTTTAATTAAATTTTAATTTAAATTTTGGAATTAATCCTAAAATTTCATGATTCTAAAACATGATTGTTTTCAATCTTGCTAGCTATTTAAGGTAGGAGATATAATTAAACTCCAGGGGCCATAGTTTCTTTATCTGCAAAATTAAATTATTATGTATTATTATTATTAAATAGTTTCTACTCCCTTGGTCAATAATATATCTTACATATTATATTATATATATATATATATATATATATATATATTATATATATGTATTATATATTATATATATATAGTTTCCAATAGACATTAACTCTTTAAATTATTATATATAAACAAAATATTAGTCAGTTTAATTAAGCATTGTATAAGGTTTATATAGAGGTATTATATTTTCATTTCAAAAGTGGCTCTAAGACCTCAGAATGTATCTCTCGCAGACTGTCTCCAATTCCACCAAACAATGGCTCTCTACAATAGAAGAATGTGCAGTATGTACTAGAGTTGTGAATCAATTTTATTGTTTTTAGCTTATAGTATATTTTTAGCATGGTATTATACAATGAACTCTATCACAATACAAAAAAAGTGTTCTTTTTCATGTCCTTGACAATGCTAATATTTTCTTGCCTTAGTATCTCACTAAAGGAAATTTCTTCTGGATGGTAGTTCACATCTCTCTCTCCATACGTAGTCAAGTAACTGGAACTGCCAATCACAGCAGGACTAAATACTTCAAACACTGAACAAAACTCATTGGTTTACTATTCCCCTTTTTGTTTACCTATTATCCAACACTTGTATATTATTTTTTCAAATTACATCTTTATATCTAATAAAAGACTAAGGAATGAAATGTCTCAAAATGTATTTTGCTTAGAATAGAAAATATTGTTATATGCAGCTCCCTCTGCCCTTCCGTAGACAACCAAAATAGGTAGAATGATATAGAAAAAACTCTATTAACAAGGAGATGTGAGACCAACAAATGAAAATCCACTAAGTCTTGAAAAATACAGTGTTTATAAGACCCTGATTCTCACAAAAGCCAGTTCTTATGAGTCCATGAGAGGGAGCAATGATTTAACATGTAAGACTCAACTGTGCAGACCCAAAGTGGTGTCAACCTGTTGTGCAGGGGTAGGGGACCCAATGGTTCTCTAAGTCATTGCTTGAACAACTTTAAGCCACATTGTCTATCACAGCATCGTGCAGTCATGCAGTCAATACTAAGCCTTGCTCACAGCAAGTTCTGGGTCTGTCCTCCAGATGAATTGTCAAATCAATGAACTATATTGTGTTCTATAAGTATATTGAAACAGCAGAACAATTTGTGGGGTGTGTGCTTTGTTTGTTAGAAGAATGACAATCATCCTGAACCTCCATTTCTTCCTTAGAAAAATAGTTATCCAAATAAAAAGAATTCACAATCCTTCCTACTCCAAAGTGCTTTGTGATTTTTTTTTCAAATGAGTTCTCTGAAGTACACAAACATATACATAATTTTTATCTTACTTTGTCAAAAAAAAATTTCCACTACTATTTAGCTCACTTTTCTCCCACTAAATCTTGTAAATATCTCCAGACACAGGATGAAGTTAAAGGCAGAGTGGAAAAGAAAGCCTTGGGCACTGGGACGAAGGAAGAAGCAAGAGAGTTATCATTCCTCGTTCTCTGGAGTGACTGAAACTCTCTGGAACAGGTGTGGAGTAAGGAGTCAACGTTTCCTCCTATGGGTCAAGCACTGGATGGTTCACATGGAACAAGGTGTGAAAGAACAGTTACCACCCTGAACTGAAGTATAGTCATCACAGGGTCAAAGTCCAAGGAGCACATGGTGTAAGGCAGTTCTCTGTTAACCTTCACTTGCCCTCATAGCTGGACTGACCTGGTCTGAAAAACATGGTCCTTTTCTGAAAACTGAAGGATTTTCAGGGGTGGACAGACATGAAACAGAACCAGAACTTCCTAGGTTAAATATTCATTACATGTGGGTGGTATTTTATAAACATATCCAGGACTTGCTATTGAAATGCAGATGTGTATTTTCTGTCATGAGGGAGATCTTCTTTAAAAAACAAAAGGAAAAGGAAAAAAGAAAGAAAGAAAATAGACAATACCCAGAGCTGGAAATTGCCCCCTGGGCCAAGGGTAGATGTGAGGCCAGACCACAAACATGCAGGGAAGACGTGAAGAAGAGAGGGGAACGAGGAATAAAAGGACCAAAAAGAAGTATAAAAAGCCAGCAAGCTCATCCCAGGAGAGCTAATTAAAAAGTCACAGCTGAGCCCAGCTTTTTAGCATCCAGGGGAAAAAAGTTCTGAAGCTGTAATGGGCAGAGCAGTCAACAGTGGAGGATTGGGAGTCTTTTCCTAACAGAAGCAAAAGTGACAGAGCTGGTCTTCACTGTGCCTGGGAAGAGGGGAGTTAGGTACTTCCTCCTGTAAGTGATGCAATCTTAGAGAAGCCAAGTCTGCAGCAGAACAGCAGTATCACTAGGATGCAACAGAGGACAAATGGCTGATGGAAGAGTCTCCCTACTAACCTTTCCTTCCAACTACACAGTGGCAGATGACACTGAAGACTCACTAGCAATGAATCTGGGGAAAAAATGGGGAGAGAAAAACATTTATAACACTGATATCCTTACATCATTTCCCTACTCTAAAGCTTTCTGAAATCTGAATAAAAACAATAGCCAGGCAAGCTTAAGAATGCAGAAACATTAATCACCAAGGCATCATTGCTGTTTCTTGAACGTTCAATATACAAAGGCAAAATGTTAGAAACAGTTGAATGGATAGATGGATGAAGAAAGACAGATAGACTTTTAGATAGATAGATAGATAGATAGATAGATAGATAGATAGATAGATAGATAGATAAAGATGATAGATAGATAGATGGATAGATGGATAGATGGATGGATAGATAGATAGATAGATGATAGATAGATAGATAGATAGATAGATAGATAGATAGATGATAGATAGAAGATGATAGATAGATAGATAGATAGATAGATAGATAGATAGATAGATAGATAGATAGATAGAAGATGATAGATAGATGGATGGATAGATAGATGGATAGATAGATGATAGATAGATAGATAGATAGATAGATAGATAGATAGATAGATGATATAGAAATAGTAAGAGTGAAAACTAAATGCATGTCACATTTTCTTGTAGATACAGGGTCCATGTGAGTGCATGTGTATAAAAAGTATCATAGAATTAGATATATGTATGAATTAAATTTAAATCAAATAGCAGTTAAAAGACAGTTTTACTCTTTGAAATTGATTTGTTCAACCAAACATTATCCATAAACACTGATATGCTTTAATCCTGACCACAGAGCAGTGAGCAAAGATGGATGCAGTATCCACTTTGTCATTAGATCAGAAGAACGTCCATGCTTACGGCCCTGATGTGCTGAGGTGCTTTTTCCTTGCTGAAGTGGGCAATGAAAAACTTTCAATGTGACTTTTCTCAGAGTAAAGTCACAATCAGTTTATATGAGAGCATGAGAACTGTGGTAGCTGCTTGTAGAGTAGATGGATAGAGGGTGGGTGGAGAGACTGAAGAAATTTGAAGAATGCCATCTAAGGTTAGCGTGGCTTGAGGACAAAGAAATGGTCACTAGAGCTGTGTTGAGGAATAAATATACCATCACCACCAACAACACAACACCAACAACAATAATAGCAATAAACTAATAAAAGGAAGAGGTATTTGTCAAGCTGACAAGATTTATAAGCAGATGAAGCATGGGACAAAAGAGGAAAGAACGTACAACATGGGAAGAAAGGCTTAGTAGAAAAGTCTACACGATAGGAAATAGTTAATTAGTTTAAAAGAAGGACTAATTCTAAGAAGCAGAGAAAACCAAGAGAGCAAGTCCACTCAGCCTTTCTCCATACAGTAACAGAAAAGGCAAGCTTGAAGGGCCGCAGGTCCCCAGCCTGAGGTCAGGGGTGGAGCAGGGACTACCTACTCTTGACTCACCTGTAGCACAGCCTCGCCAGAGCTGAGGTTGTTTCACAGGTGGAGCTGCCCTTCATCCTGACAAAATTATAAGAGAAGAGCAGCACCTCTCGGACCAGTCCCTTATTTATTTTTCAGAACGTCCTACCACAGAGCACTTCTCCTTTTCTGAACACAGCTGGGCCTTATCAGAAACCTGACTTTAAAAGGCAAAATGCCAAGTTTAAGTAATATCAGATTAAGGATAAAACATAAAACAAACAAACAAACAAAAAGTGGGTTTTTTTTTTCCCCTAACCCTGTTCTACTAGCTACATGACTTAGGTAAGAAAAAGACACCATGTTGTACTAAGCACTAAGCTGGGACCTCAGACTCCTTCATTCATTCAGTAAGATTTCTTAAGCATCCTTTTTAGGTTAAGCAATAGATAGATAGATGCAAATTAAAAATAGTGGGCACAGTACACCTAGGGATGTAGACCACATTACTAGAATAGGCCAGAAATCCCTTCTGGACTGTGGAAACTTCCTGGAGAGAGTCAAACCCAATTGTAGGCTCTCCAGTTGAACAGGAATCTGCTCGGTTCCTCTATTGTCCCAGAGGAGAGGTAACAGAAGAACTTGTGATCAGCACAGTAAAATCCATTGGCCTATGGGCTAGAGAGATGGCAAAGCAGTTTAGGGTACCTGCTGCTTCTTGCAAAGGACTCATGTTCAATTCCTCAACACCCATATAGAAGCTTGTTACAACTGCCTCTTCTTCCAGTGCCAGTGAACTAAGGCTTTCTTCTGGGCCTCACAGATACCAGGCATATATGATACACAGATACGCATACAAAAGAATACTTACATGTATAAAAAATAATAAATCTTCTTTAAAAGCATTGGATGGATAATTATCATTTGAAAGTGATCTTGTAAATCTTCAATTAAAAAGTCTCTT
The DNA here is from genome assembly GCA_021653895.1 of Mastomys natalensis. Taxonomy (NCBI): domain Eukaryota; kingdom Metazoa; phylum Chordata; class Mammalia; order Rodentia; family Muridae; genus Mastomys; species Mastomys natalensis. Next base: position 776,122 of record JAJTUV010000143.1, read on the forward strand.
CTTTCTGGCAAATATCTTAATTAATTTACTTATTTTGGTTTTATGCATATAGGTGGGTTTCACTGCATGTATGTATATACACCATGTGTGAGACTGGAGCCTTCAGGGGTCAGAAGAGTACGTCGGATGCTCTGTCATTGGAATTACAGATGGTTGTGAATCATCATGTGGATACCTGGAATCACACCTGGGTTCTCTGGAAGAGCAGACAATGCTCTTAACTGCTGCACTATCCTTCCAGTCTCTATATCTTTTGAGAAGAGGGCAACAGAATTGACGATGTCAAGCAACTTTCTTCATTTGGGGAATTATTTTTAAGAAAATTTACGAGGCATTTTAAGAATTAACTATGATCTGTGTCCTCACATGGATTTCTGAGAAGAAACAGATAAAGGAAATTCTAAAACAATGTCTTATAAAATCAGGATTTCTCCCAGTGGTTGAGTTCCTCTATGCTTTCTTGATTCATGGTTTTTCTTCTCAAAGGGTCTTGATGATTGTCAGTGTTAAAATCCACAGAAGATTCCATTCTGTCACAGTTCATCCTTTTGTTGAGAACTAGAGTTGCAAGCCCGTTTAGGTGGTAAGGGTGGCTTGATTCTGTTATATATCCCATTTATCTGCACATCTGATGGAAAGGGTGTGCTCAATATTCTCCTGCTTTCCCACTCCAGTAACATCTGTGATTTCTGTGGGAGAGTTACAACATGTTTTTATAAACGTGCCTTTGGGAGGCAGCATAGGGAGCGCAGTAGTAAGACCTGCACTAAACGACCTCTAAGCTACAATGGATGATACTGGAGTGTTAAAAAGCAGCCAACAATAATTTACTGAGTTCTTAATTTTTGCAAAACTCATTGTATTATCTTAATATGTACATAATGACATAAGAGTGAATTATCATTTTCAAAGGACTTTTGTTCTCTAAAGTCATGATGGACACTGAGTTAGTGTCCACTAAATCCTTGCCATACAGGGAGCCTCTGACCATAAGATTGCAATCAAGCAACAGTATATGACCTGTTTTTATGTGGGTTTCTATTCAAAGGCTTCTTATCTAATATATACAGTTGACTCATTACCACTGAATTCAGCCGGCAGCACTGTCCCTCACACTTGAATGAAGTGTATCCAATGCCCTCTTTATCTCTACGATACACTGCAGCCCTCTCAGGCTCAAAAACATTGGCAAGCAGTTTAATATTATGTTTGGGGGTTGTTCTATATGACAAAAGCACTAACAAAGAGCACAAAAGAAGACCGTGTGATAAGGACAGCTGTTTATAGCACCAGCTGAATAAAGGATAGAGGATTGTCTTGGTCATGTTCACATTCTACAGCTCATGGTTCTCACGGCCTCTGTGCTGCATGCGCATGAGGTCTTTAGAAGTGTCCCATCCTTGGTCAAGTACACACAATTAATTTCAGCAAGTAGGTAAGTTTACAGACACAGAATCTGTGAAAGATAAATATGACAACTGTTAACTATTCCTACTGTTTATAAAGAAATAGAGATTTGGAGAGCAAGTGTAGTTTACTTCAGGACATCTATCTAAGAAGTCACTAACTCCATAATAACTGAAGTCTTGAACCTTAATCACCTTTTGCAAGTTGTGTGACATAAGGACTCGAAGCATGGGTTTTGGAGTCTGAGTGACTGGGTTCAAAACATAATCTTTCCCTTGTTTCCTTTCTGGCCTTAAAATATCAACTAACTCCTCCAGGCCTGATTATCTCACTGGCAGAATGTGGACAGCAAGGATTAAGACCTGGCTAGTACGGATGATACCACTCTTTGGTTCACAGTTTAAGAACTAAGATTTAGAAGATAATTATTTTACATTGATGAGATACATAGTACATAGAAGGCAACCCTCTCCCCACCTGCCTTGTACTTTATACTGTCAGATAAACTGGGCACCATCTAAAGGAAGGCAGCTATTTCAGCACCTGTAACACAGAATTCTACATCAAATGTATGGATAGGTCTCATCTTCATATGTCAGGTACTGAAAAGGACACTATAAATATCTATATTTTTGTCCATTTTCTTCTTAAAATATGTTCTCATCCTTTTTCTCATGACCATGGGGTTGGAGACTTTACAAGTTTCCAAAAACATTAAAGAAAGGACTCTGTTATGTCCAGTGTTACATTAAGTTTCCTAGGTCATGGTACCTACTTGTTTTATAAAAATAAAATCTAGATGCTGCTGTATTATTTGTGACTGGTAAGTGGGATTAGCATATAGAATTCACTGTCTTTCAATAGTGCAGATTACCCTGACTCCATAGGTAGATCCCATCTGAGCAGTAAAGGTATTAAGGCTGGGTTTTCTGAAGAAAGAAGAATGTTTTCTCAAACCATAGCAGACACATCTTTCCCTGACTTCCAGGCCACTGGCCTGCTTACTGGACCCACAGCTATAAGAGCTAAAGCCTTATGAAGTAGAAAGAGGAAGAATGAGAGAGAGAAAGAGAGAGAGAGAGAGAGAGAGAGAGAGAGAGAGAGAGAACCAGAGAAAGTGCATAAGAGATATTCTTATAGATATATAAATATTCCTATATAGATAGATGATAGGTAGATGCAGATGACATGTCCCTTATACCAAGTGCTTGTGAATGACTTTTCTGGAGTTTTAGATTTTGAAATACTTATATACATCTCACCAGCTGATTATCCCCAATTCAAAGCTAAAATTGTAAGTAGTGCAGAATCTGAAAGGATTTTTGTTGTTGTTGTTGATTGTTTTATTTTTTATTTATTTGTTTGTTTGTTTTAGCATCTGTTGGAACTCAAAAAGTTTTGGATTTTGGAAAAGCTTCATATTTTCCAACTAAAAAGGATCCCCTTTCCACTCCCCACCCTCTGCATGTCCCTTTACTTTTTCTATTTTTTTCTAATTTTCTAGAAAACCCCTAACTAACACTATGAACAACCGTCCTGGGTTGCATAAGGCATTACTTGTGTGAGACATGCTAAGACTAGACTAGTTAGTTCTAAGCAAACTGGTCGTGATCTTCTAAGGTAGTACAGTTTGCAGCACCTTGCCTATTGAGAAGGAATAATAGTGTTATATAGAATTCTTCTGATGATCTCTTGTACAAGTTATTGAAATAATTACAAGTTAAATAATATTAACTTTGCACTGTAGTGTATGTGTGTGTGTGTGTGTCTGTGTGTGTGTTACACAGAGGACTTGCCCTTTAGGGAAGGTCAGTAAATTGGAAATAAGTACTCTCTCCATTAAATAAGAGATATTTGATTAAATTAATAAGATCACATTTAGATTGGAAGAAGTCCAAGGCTCAGATCTGATACCTAAGGTTGTTCTCTCATACAAAACCTGTCATGTATACATTAAGCCAATAGCATTTTAAAGCAGAAAATCAGAGGAATAAATAGAAGGATGAGCACAATGCTCACATGGGTGTGGTCACGGAGAGCCAGTAATTAAGCGCACATGTGTATCCACTGATATAACCCACTGAGTCAGAAAGACATCTGAGGAACCAAATTCTGAGAGCTGAAGAAACACAGATTAGAGGAGAGAAGTGGGGGAATGATTTCAGGTTTGAAATGATTTATCCATGCATTAAGCAGCCCTACGAAGCAGTCGCTGGGCATCAAAGGCTTTTCAGGATTCTCAAATTCCTGTCAGAATCATAGGGCTGACATCACAGGCTGGGCTATTTGTGACAAATAGATTACATGTACTGAATTTATGGGAAAATGGAAAGGAAAACAGAATAGAAACAGAGTAGACTGATAAATGTTCTCGAACTGTGGAATGAGAAGTTCAGATGTCAAATGTTGGTCCCTGGGGAATTGCTATGGATTCCTTAGTAAATACTGAGTGAGATGTCATTCTTGGGTATTCTAGTCCTATTTTTACATGTGAGAAGATAAAAACAAGCCAGCTCGGATGTCAGTATGTCTTCTTGGCGAGAATGGAGATAAAGATGACTACTGAGAAAGAAAAGACAGACTTCTCACTTTTTCACAGGATTGAAAAATAAAAAGTCCTCCTCACACTGACTTTGAGCTGGGCTAGGCTCTACCTTCGGATATTACTCATAGATAAGGAATGTCATAAAACACCTGTGTTGGGCAATAAAACCCAACAGCATCGCTTTTACTCCAGGACCTAATCTATATTCATCATTATTTAGTAGGATTTCTACCATGACCTGGTTACAGATACAAGTAGACCCAACTCTCTGCAGAATACAGATAAAGCAATTCCACTACATATCAACATTCCGTGGCTGCCTAATCCCGTTTACAGTCCCATCATAAAACAAATAATAATACTTTGTACTTGTGAACTGCCTCACACTGGAAATCTCAAATGTTTTATAGGCCATAAATTCTCCCAACACCCTTCATGAGATAAAAAATAATTATGCTCTCCAATTAACAGGTAAACTAGGAACTGAATTAGCTGAGAAGAACTCACTTGTCCAAGGCCACTGAGTAAGACAGAGTCCACTTGTTCTGAGACCTTGAGCAGGGCTGATCTTCACTTGAGAACATGGAAGGAAGCAGTCCTCCTCCATGCTGGGCACTGTTCCTATTTCCCTTCCTCCTGCACCAAGTTTTGGCAACGCTCCTAAGTTATGTATAAGGTGTTAACTGATACCAGCAGATAGTGCTCAAGGTGTTAGCCTTCCCAGGAATATCTCTGTTTTATTGGGGGCTTTTGAAAGCTGGATGCAAGACAAGAGTCAAAGAAAAGGAACTCATTGACTCTCTGACGTAAAAATTGCTCCTGTCCCTAACGCACAAAATGTCCTACCCAGGGGCCTTGCACACCTGGACCTTGATTCCTGGAGACCATCTCCACTGAGAAACTTTCTCCTGTCAGTCAGAATGGGAGGTCTCACTTTATGTTAAAGAGAAACTTAAAACAACAAAGCCTCTTTTGTGTGATGCTGGAATAGTATGTTTCTGGCTGTGCCACTCTGACAAGGAGGGAAGACTTCTAACATTGTGTGGATCTGGTTTTTGTACCCACCTTTTGTTTGCAATCGAATCGTTTCCTGGTATCCTCTGGAAACACACTACAAAGCCTGTCACTGCTGGGCTTTCTTTCATGGTACAGGACAGGCATTTTTCCATAGTATTTCCAAGGAGATTGACAACATTTAAAAAATCCCTTCTTAGACAAAAATTTGAAGCCACTGGGAAAATTCTTAGTTGCCCCTGCCTTTGGCTGTAATTTGTATTAGGTGTTCTTAATTAATTTTAAATAGAAAGATCTCTTATATGATTCAAGAGAAAGGTTGGCACTAGAAAGTTGGGGGTCTGAGAACCACTTCCACATCTTTAGGACATGCATCACGTCAGTGATTTAGAGAGAAGTTTGGCATTATAAAGAACCACTGAACCTAGAAAGAGAAAGGCAGAGAGCGGGCCTCAGTCACTGTGTTGATGAAAAGATGTTTCTTTCTTCTGAAGGAGATGCGAAATGGAATTTGTTTCTGCTAAAAGGGTATAAATGTTTGGTATCAACATGAGGCACAAAGTTACAACCAGGTAAAAAGAGAAGAAGAAGAAAAAAAGAGAGAAAGTTCTCTCTGTTTTCCCTTTTCTTGACATGTCAGAAAGAGGAGTCGCTGACTGTGCCCTCGCTGACTATACTCTGGATCCTCTCAGCTACCCTTCAATCGTGATTCACCAAACAGGCAAAGAGCTTTCCTGGCACAAGATCTGACTCCTCCGGAAGCCGGCTCTCAGGAGAGATGTGCGTGTGCTCAGGTGCCCGTTCACGCCGTTACGAGCTCTCACATGCATGTGCATCCCATCAGAATCGTCTGGAGTCGTGCAGGAAGAAGCCCCACGGAACAAGTGGAGTCTGAAGCTGGCTGATCTGGACAAGGTTGGTAGTTCGGGTTGAACTCTATGCCTGCGTCTCATTCCAGGGAAATTTGCAGTAAGGTAGCTAAAGCAAGAACAACCACTGCAGGACAAAAATGTGTGAGGGAGAAATGACGAATCTGAAGTGTCAGAGTTCAAAAATATATACTGAACTAGTTAGTTACAAAGATAATGAAATCCCATTTATCTGTACTACTTTCAAAATGTACAGTTCAATAAAAACGTCTTGCATGTTGAAAATAGAATGTGGGATTGTGGAAATAGAACAGCCATAGCCCTTTCTCCTGTGAACTGTACTGTGTAGAATTTTTCAGCTTCCACTTCATTGTAATTTCTGTCTGGTCAGATCCCATTGAGCTCCCTTAGTGACTTTCAGGACTTCTGCCCTGTTTACAATCGTTTCCAGGACTGACAACATGGATACTTGAAATATTTATATAGTGTTTATGCAATCACTCTTCATTGCCCAGTTAAAAAAAAAACAAAAACATGTTTGCAGGGGCTGGCTCCTTGCCGGAGTTATCTTGATCTCACGTTTATAAGGCAAGAATTAACCTCAGAGTTCAAACATTGAAAAACAGGGTGGAGGAGGTGTTGGTAGCCGATCATCTGTGGTCACGGGAAGCTGCTTGCTTTTCTGTGGGCAGACATCCAGGGGCAGCTTCAAATGACTTCCCTCAAGGAAGAAATGCCAGAGATATACCTAGAAACGCTGAAGCAGAAGAAACGAATAAAATAGTCTGCCCACCCATTCATCTATGTACCTAAAATCACTGTCATCATACCTCAGCAGCTTTAACTGGTCTTGTTAAGGTTTTACGTGGGTCATCTGAGCAGCTACACCTGGAGTCAAGAGGGTGAGAAGCTAATGAATGGATGATCACCTCCCTCAGTGACTCAGTTCCAGCAGGGTCAGTACCTTCTTCCATCCCCTGTCCCACAGCATCTACGCAAGGTGTGGGTGGGCCAAAGACATGGAGGAGGGTAAAGAGAGGAGCATGGAGACAGTGAAGGAGAAAGAAAACTGTAGGATTCATCCCTATGAGAGTCTTCTGGCCCGTCCTATGTGAGAGAAACCACTGCAGAAGTAAGAATGGAAATGATCATTGAATCATGTGTGACACAATTGCCACGTATAAAATGTGAATTATGTGTTCTGTTCCTGTTTTGAAACTCAGTTCAGGAGATAATCACCAAAGGAATGAAATTGTATATAAAATGAAATTGTATATAAAAACAGAGAGATGGGCTCTAAAAAGAAAATCCTTTTTAAAGTCATTGTTTCTAAAGCCAACTAAAACAGCAAACAACTACTAAACTAACACACACTAAAACAACTACTTACAGAACTGGTTGTAGAGACATGGAGACAGACAGACACACTGACAGGAGAGAGAGAGACAGAGATAGAGACAGAGAGACACAGAGATAGCGAGATAGAGAGAGACAAAGAAACAGAAACAAAGACAGGCAGAGGGGAGAGGGAAAGAAAGAGAGAGAGCTAAAGAGGTGAGGGATCCGCTGCTGAAGGAAGGTCTATCAGAGGCTGTTGAGAATTTAAGGACAGCTTTAGATAACATATACTACCTGAACAGTCTACGGGGAGACCATGGTTAGGCGCGTGAGAGGATTCATAAGGCAGAGCCCACAGGCAGCATGGGGAAACTGTGCAAACAGCTCCTAAGCTAACCCTTCCAGGCTCATGAGTAACTGGAGCACACAGGAAAAGCCTCTCTTTGATATGACTAAGGCTTGACTCAAAACATATAATTGATGGGAACAAACAATTGGTACAAGTTGACTTTTAGCTTGTTTTTTGATAGATATTGCAATAAATTCGTGTAGCACTGTTTTTAGGAGTAAGACTTAGAAAATGTAGAATTCAGTATCATAAAGAAAAGTACATACACTGCTCAGTTACAAAACTGTGTGCGTGCTGTTCTGATTTGTTAATTAAGAAGGATAATGAAATACCGTAGAGATATGCTGCCTTCATAATCTCTATTTTTAATTAACTAGAAAAAATCAAAATACTATATTATTATAAAGATATAATCAACACACAGAAATATCCTATACCCTAGGCAAAGAAAAAGTGTGAGTGGAAAGTATGCTCTAAAATGCTAATTTTGGTTTTGTTTGAGTCCGTGACTATGGGTGATGCAGAAATATATAAGGCACAGCGTGTGCCCTCGAGAAACTGACTAATTCTCCTTTCTTATTATATTTGTTTAGTCATCCTTAATTTTCATATCCTTAAAACTTTAAGAAATGCCTTAATTGAAAACAAGTTGAGCAGATTTTATAAAAGGAGAAAGTAAACAAATGGTAGATAATATTGTTTTATTTTATAAGAATATAAAAATTATTTTTAATTCAATGCATTTTCTAAGATAAACAAATGGGTTTGGCAGATTTAGTGGGACACCCATTTCACGTGTCATCATTCAGTTCCATTGAGTCAGCAAATATCCCTATGGAATATTTAAGCATTCCTATAGAAAGTAATCCTGTAGAAGGAACACTGTAGGAGACAACAAGAGGAAAAGCTAGACAACCAATCCCTACATCAAAGGACTGACAAACGTTAAGTTGATGTGAAGCTACGCCAGCTCTTCCCTCACTGCCCACTCTCCCAAGACTGCCTTCCATCTTCATTTGATGTTGCTCTACAAATCAGAGAATAGATCCAGGATGACTAACCTTTTTATGCAAACTTTTAGAGAGTGAGAGATTTTGTCACTAGATGGTACTTAGTAGACAAAAGTGGGGATTGGTCACTAGAAGATGCCTAGCAGGCCATCTTGTTCATTGTTCTTCTTGTCCCAAGCAGCTTTCTTGCAGAGTGTCTTGTACTTGCCTTTCATGTCATCCAAGTTTCCACTCAAATCCTGTACTTTCTTGACCCCAGTATCACAGAGCAATGCTCTACTCCCACACAGTTCCTGATCCTACAACTCTGATTTGTTATCTCCATGGTGTTTCTATGACTTTTTTGTTAATTTGAGGTAACTTCTCCACATTTTAGGACCCTACACTCACTGTAGGAAGTCTTTGGAAGCTTCTAGAACAGTATGTGTATGGTTTATAACATGTACTCAATGAAGATTTATAAACAAACGAGAGAAGAACATCAGCCTCTGAGTCTCCATGTCTTACTGTCTTGACTCTAGACTCAACATCCCATAAACTTTCACCTTGTTCCCAGCTGTCCCACCAGCAGGTAACATGTCCTGCATCTGGAGATAATGCAAAACTGATGAAAATACAGAGACTGCAAAGAAAAAGCCCAAAGGCAGAAAAGCAGAGCTGAAAAGATGTCTCAGTGGATAAGAACACTTGTGCTTCTTCTAGAAGAACCGAATCCAGAGGAGACTGGACCTCCTCATGACCTCCTCAGACACTTGCATACATGCCATACACTCAAACACACACACACACACACACACACACACACACACACACACACACACTTACACATAACATTTTTGTCATATTTTTAAAAGACAGAAAACCACAGAGGAAAATGTTGTGTAAGATAGATTGTGCAGTTGTGTGTTGATGTTGGTGTGTTTATTCCCATGATTCTTTAGCAAATTTTATTTGCCAATTCCAGTTTGTCAGTGCTGTGACCCAGGGGAGTGTGAAGTACATGTTAAGCTTGGGCTAGAATGAGTGAGAAGAACATAGCACAGTACTTCCCTGCAGAGAAGAACAAAGCACAGTACCTCCCTGCAGAGAAGAACATAGCACAGTACCTCCCTGCAGAGAAGAACATAGCACAGTACCTCCCTGCAGAGAAGAACATAGCACACTACCTCCCTGCAGAGAAGAACATAGCACACTACCTCCCTGCAGAGAAGAACATAGCACAGTACCTTCATGCATTTTGTGGATAGAGGAACCCACAAGAAAACAATGGAAGAGATGGAAACTCAGAGGTCAGATCTCAGTATTCTTCACTGATAGGGAGCTGGGTATGTTTCATATTATTATTATTTTAAAGAAATGGTTCTTGCTTTATAAAAGCAAATGAGCAGTGTGCGCAGACTCTTCAGTACTACAGGGGAGTACTGAGTACTGTGAAGATGTGAGGGCTAAGGACAGAAAACACCTTGGACTTCATGAAGGAACTCCATGGAGAAAATCACATTTTCAGACGGATGAAACCCCATAGACAAAGCAGGTGAAGGATACCAGCAAGTGGAGAAATTTGAAACAAATCATGTACTGTGGCTGAGAGAGTGGAAATGTGTGAGAAAAGAGAGGGAAGGGCTCAAAACTTAAGTTGAGGGGAAATCTGAAAAGCTCATTTACCAACCTGAGTCTTGATTTTATAATGTAGTTGGTGATGTGCAGCTCCGTATTGCCTTTGGGAGAAAGTTTATCATAAGAATGGACTGTCTGGAGAGCATACGTTTAGTAGTTGACTACTTGGATATTACAGCACTCAGCATTCGAAAACAGCTTCTAGTGACCTGGAATCTTTAAGGGGGCCCTCCATTTTGAATGGGCAGAAGCTGTAGATAGGAGAGCATTCACTGAGGTAAGTAGCTTACACCAAATGCCAAAGTTGACCTAAAAAGACGGCGATAACTATTGGTGGGCCTAACCTTAGGTAAAGGCTTTAAAAGAATTGTTTTATCTTTGTTTCTGTTTCACTTTGGGTTTGTTGTTGTTTTGATTTAGTTTTCTTGTTTTTTGGTTTTTTATTTTTTTTCTGTAGAAAAACATTAGAAGTACCTCAGTTAACATACAAGAAACTCTTCTCTGCTTGTTAAAGATGGAAAGGAACAAATAATAGAAATGGCTGATTGTGGGAAAAAATGGCGGGCAGCGCAGTGGCAGGCCCTGGGCCCAGGAGGCAGTGGCCCGGGACCTGCGAGGTGGAGGCTGCCTGGAGGCTTCCAGGCAGTGGGTCTCACATACCGGAGGAAGGTCCCAGGTTCCAGTGGCTGGAGGCTTCGGCAGTGGCAGGCCCGGCAGGCCCCAATGATACGAGGAAGTCCTTGGTTCCAAAAGGCTTTATTGTCATGGCAGATGGTGGATGGATCTGGATGTACCCCCCCAAACTCAGGGCAGACCTGAGTTAAGTAGGGAGGGAGAAAAGGGGGAGGTTCTGGGGAGGAATGGTTAATTGGCTCCACCCTCTGACCTTCATTAGTATGTAAATCTCTAGAGCCTGAGGCCTGTAGTTACACCCTCTACCTGTGCACTTTGGGAGGGGCTGTAATGGCCTTCGTGACTGAACAATGTAGGTTCATGGAGATTGGACTGCTTGTCAGGACTCTGAGTTCTGGGGACGTGGCCGAACTCCTGCCGTTTCTCCCTTGGAGTCTCGGGGTTCTAGGCCCATGCCCAGCCAAGAACCAGGATACCCTTACGCAGTCCCACAGCTGATGGCTTCCAGGAATTGATTCAAACCCTGGCAAGCAAGTGGCTAGCTGAGACTTTGCTCACACACCACCACAACAGAAATGGTTGAAAACAGATGAGTTCGGAAAAAGACTTTTGTCCAGAGCCCTCAAATGAGAACACTAAACTGACCAACAGTTTCACTGTGAGGTCTAGAGCAGAGAACTCCCCTGCACCTGCCTGCCTGCACTCTAGACCTATGAGGTGATAAGTGGACATTGAGTAAGCCTCTCTGTTTATGGTCATTTCTTACACAGCAATAGAAACCAAGCACAGTTGGAGTGAGATAAAATAAATAAATAAAAACCCTCAGGTCCACTTCTGAGATTATAGAACTAATCTATTTTAAAATAAATCAGTGGCTCAATGAAAGAGGTTGCAATAAAAATAAATCAGGTGGATAAGAAAAAAGTTTAAAACAGACGTGCTCTATGGACTCCACGTGATGATCTGAAAAACGTCAGAAAAGAGACCAGGACACGGAACCTGAATGGCTGAATGGCTAACTGAGTCATTCATAAAAGTTTTCAAGCAAGACTATGCTTCCAGGGTGGCAATAATAAGTTTCATTTCTCATATAGCAAAATTCATGGCGTCCACAGGATCTCCACACATTTATTAAAAGTGGGTGAGGAAGCCCCATTGAGAAGCCAGAGTCAACAATGTCCTTTGTAGCTGTCCTGATATCTAAATAAGAGTGCACAGTTACTGTGACTTAACTGAGGAAATGTGGTGGTGAGGACATTGGGTGAGGGGCAAAGGTAATCTGTAACAATGGCCTTTCTACCCCTATATAGGTGAGGCTCTTCCTCTGCATTGAATATGCTATCTAAAAATCTTTTTCTTAACTTTGAAACTGTCCAATGTCACCCTTTCTGTGCAGTGTGTCTTTTATGATTAACAGGAAAACAATCACTATCAATTAAAATCACATCAATTTTTCCAAAGTTAATTAATAAGCTATCTCATGTCCCTGGAAGATTCTTTTTCCAGAAAGAGACACCATTATGATATCATCTTCTTACTCTCGACACTAAATTAAGTGTCACAATCAAAACAGATGCTAAATATTAAATGGAGGGATGAAACAAAGATGGAGACATAAAAAAAGACAGGAACCCACAGCTACAAATACAGCCTTACATGATGTGTTAACTCTCTTGGGGCTGCGGGGATAAATGAGGGTTCACTTCAGGGCACAAATGACAGACCAACACAAACAAACAACTCTGTCCAAGCCAGCTCATTTAATTGTAGTTATGTGCAGGAGCACAGGTAAGGGGCTATCTACAAGAGCCTAAGCAACTAACTAACTAACAAGTGGCTATATTGTTAAAAAAAAGAGCCCTTGCCCCCAAATCACTAACCACTTACATTTTCACAAGGAGTGGGGTGGGTCGTCAATGTGCTACCTGCTCCTCAAAATACCTCCTCCCTACCCACAGGGAAATGTTGTAGAAAATCTTATGTAGGTTATCACAACTGTCCTATATATTCACAATGCACATTCACACATACAGATCTAGGCTTTTGTAGCCAAAAGTAGAGTCCAACTCAACAAACTCCACTAAAATACAAATTGTGTTTTGCTGTGGTTTGTAGCCATGAGAAAGCCTTTCTTTTGACTCTTTGTATTTAAAGAAGAAAGGAGAATGTGTCCCTATCTCAGTAGCTGATTGAAACAGTAACATTAGCATAGCACAATTGGGTCCCAGATGGAGGAGTTGGAGAAGGGAATGAAGGAGCTGAGGGGGTTTGCAGCCCCTTGTTGGATATTAGTGGGAGGAGAGGCCCTTGGTCCTGTGGGGGTTCGATGCCGCAGTGTAGGGGAATGCCAAGGCTGCAAGGCAGGAGTGGGTGAGCATTCTCAGAGAGGCAGAGCAGATGGGATAGAGGTTTCCACAGGGGAGACCTGGAAAGGGGATAACATCTGAAATGTAAATAAAGAAAATATACAATTTTTTTAAAGAAAATTAAAAATGACATGCTGGGCATGGTGATGCAGTTTTTAACCCCAGCACTCAGGAGGCAGAGGCAGGCAGCTCTTTGTGAGTTTAAGGCCACCCTAGTCTACACAACAAGTTCCAGAACAGCCAGGGAAATACAGAGAAGCCTTGTCTTGAAAAACCATCTAAACAAACAAAAATTAAAACAACTCAATCTGACATAATAGAGCAATCAGCTACAAGACCGGTGCTATATTTGTACCAGTGATGTATTGAGCTCTGAAGTTCCCTCGGTAAATGAAGACATGCTAAACATGAGGCTGACCAGAAATAAGCAGCCTATGGTCTAGTTGTTTATTGTTCTGAAAGAGCTTGCATCAAAAGATACCAACATCCTGAAACTATTTAGAAGAACAGCTCTGAGACTCTTTGGCACTGAGGGCAGCAATCTCTGTCCTGCTGTCTTGAAGTACCTCACAGACGCAACCCCAGGAGTGCTGATAAAGGAGCAGTTCATTTCCTGTGAAATTTGCTCTCAAATCAATTCCCTAAGAGTTCCTTTGGAGATTGGCATGGGTGCTTCTATTTGTCTTTGCTAGACATACTGCTCCTGCATTCCCTGTTTCCTCTGTGGTCCAGGCGTACACAGGGCATTTATGTACATGATGTAAAATGGTTTAGGGTTTAGATTTTCCTAGTGTTACTCACTTGGTTCAATGGTCTCCATATCCAGGTTCTAGTCTAGTCTTTGAGTTACAGCTGACAGTCCTTAATAGGGATCACTCCACTCAATTGAACACTTCCCTGTCACTTTGCTTGTTTTCAATCTAATAGTTGGTCACTAAACTATAAAGATGGATGTGGTTTGATATCTGTTTGAAACTGACTGGCAATTCTCCTAGCTCTCAGCCAACTCTTCCTAAGCAATTGAAATATTTTGGTAACTATGTTAATATTCCACCCCCCATCACCAACATTCTTACTCCCTCCTTCCCTCTCCTGTCCCCTCCTTCCCTCCCTCCCTCCCTCCCTCCCTCCCTCCCTCCCTCCCTCCCTTCTTCCCTCCCTCCCTCCTTCTCTCTCTCCTTCCTTCTTCCCTCTCCTCTGGAAGGGTCTTAGTCTTGCTATGCAGACTAGGGTGGCTTTGAACTCATATATCTTTTTTATGGATTCCTGAAATGAGAGATATTTAGAATTTGGCACTCTGTCTGGCTTGTTCCTGGGCAGCTATCATTTTCCCACTGCTCTGGCTGTGAATCACGGCTCTGGCTATCTAGAAACACCAGCCTGGCACCCACCAGATGCCAACGTGGTGGCTGGCTCTGCCAATTCACCACGCTGCCACCCCTCCACAAAGTGTGGCTAAGCCCCTGATAATACCTGCCATCCTCATAGTACCCAGTAGAAAGAAGGCTCTTAAAGCTTAATGATTATGTAAGGATTTATATATTGAGAAATGCTCAACTAACCAGATGCCCACACAATTAGAGTTGTTACCCAATATCTAACCTTTTGATAGAAGTTGCTACTCAGGACAGCTTTCAACCCATCCTTGGTTCTCCATGACTGCTCCCTCTCTCCTCCCTTGCTCTCTTCTCCCAGTTCCCTCTCCTCTTCTACTGCCCAATCAGCAAGCTCCACTGCGAATACAATGTAGCAGAATAAGTATCCCACTACAGCTTCCAATGTACAATTCTCCAAATACTGGGCCTCCTGAGTCCTAGGATTGCAGTAGTGTGCTATTAGGCCTAAAGAGAAAATACAAGCACAGAGAAGTGAAGGTTTATTCAGGAAGGGTGAGGGAATGCAGGTATGCAGTCATTTCCAGACCCCATGCCATCACTCCGTACAAATCAAAAGAACCCTATAGATTATAGGGCAACAAACTGTTCTGTGGAAGTATGATCCAGAACTAAAGACCTGAGGGAGGCAGTTCCTTGGAGACACCAAGAGAGAGAGTATGGACATTTCATACTGAGGGCTCTGGCTGTGAGGAAACTCTACACTGCCGGGTCACAGCGACCACCTGAAGCAGGAAAAATGGAGGATTTTCCTCTCCATCTGGCCTGGCTTTAAGGCAGATCATGAAGCTGAGAGAACATTTCACACAACTGAGAAAGAGCAGAAAGGGGAGGGAACACAAAGACTCACAGGGGATATCAAAGGGTTAGCTTCCAGTGCCTATTGAATTTTGCAATTAAGTTTTTATTATTAATCACAAAAGCTATTATGTGTTCTATGCCAGGCGAAGCTCACCCACACGATCTCATTGGAGCCTCTCAACCACTCTTGAAGTGTATGTTATTATCTGCAGAGCTTTTCCTGGGTGGCTAAGGGCAAAATTCAAATGGCAGAACAGTGGGTTGAGAAGCAACTGGGGCGGGGGGAAGACTGTGGTCTGCATTTGGGACACATTTGGGATAATTTGAAATAAAAAGGATTGACTCTCTACTAAAGACTAGACATGTGCCACTCACTGAGTGCTGGATCCTAGTATTATTCCAACAAAACTCTACGAGGATTTATTATTACTCCCCAATAAAGGAGAAACTAAATGTTGAAGGCTCGTTGTGACCTGTGAACCTGTTTCTTTTTAAAACTGTCAGTGCCCCAGAGATGGGACAGTTTTCCAAAAGGGATATTGATTGAGAATCCTACTACCAGGAACCATGCCAATTTAAATGTTACTTCCATTCTTAAGAGTGTAGAGATCCTAGAGTAGAAGTCGGACTTCCTGGGTTTGGAGTTCAGCTCCGCCACCTGCTAGGTATCACATTTTCTCTCAGTCTTTTAGTCTGCAACATGGACTTTGTTTTGAAGGTTCTTTGAAAACAATGCACAATGCTTACCACCCATGATTTGTGATATAAGCCTGTAATCCCAAATACTGAGGAGGTTGAAGCAGTCGGAATCTGAGTTCAAGCCTTAGCTACACAGTGAAACCGCGTCTGGATATAGGGAATGACAGGTACTTAGGATATGATATTTGCAGCCACAGTACTGGCTAACAGTTTAATGTCTCTTTGACACCCTAGGACACTGGGGTAGCTTGGACAACAGAACCAGTTATATTCAAGTCTGCACACCAGGTTCTTCTGAAGCCCGTGACTCACTCTTTCTTCAGCGGTCTTCAAGGAAACCTATTGAGCGGGGATGGGGGTGGGGGTGTCTGACAGAGTGAGAGTGCTTGTGGTTGTTAGCTTTTCTGTTTTAAACATGGGGTTCAATTTCATTTTGTTTATCTCCTCAGAAGAAGATGGGGGTATATGCGAAAAAGACCTGACAGATAAGCTCTAGGAGTACAGCGCAGGTGTCTGGGTCCACAGCCCTCCCAAATGTCCCAGGAAAGGAGCCAAGCGTGGTGTTCATATAGTGGTGATTTTATTTGGAATCGGAATACAATAGCAAAAAAAACTCCACAACAAAGGGGGAAACAAACAAACAAAAGAAAGAAACTCTTCTATTTGTCTCTGCCTTTTTGCTAACAAGAACGTAACCACTGTGCTCTGATTTTTTAAAAAGTCCCTCCTCCTCTCCCTCCATCCTCCCCTCTCCAGCGCCACCTGCCCCTCCCCGTGCGCCCTTCCTTGTCTCTCCCTACCCTTCTGCTTCTGGTTCCCTGGTTACTTCGCTCCAGGCTTCTCTCTCTTCGGGAGGTAGTCCTGTCCCAGCTGCCTCAGGAGGGCGAGCTAGAGGCAAGAGGGAGAACTTGGCCACAGACGGACCCAACAATCTGATCAGGGCAAGAAGGAACAGAACCAGTCTGCCTCTCTGTCTGTTTCTCTGTTCGTCGCTGTCTCTGTGTCTCTCTGTGTCCCTCTGTCTTTTTCTCTGTCTCTGTCTACACACACACACACACACACACCACACACACACACACACACACACACACAAACACGACGTCCTCTGAGAACTCAGCTGGCTGCGACCGCGCACACCCCGCCCCGGTGCGCGTCCCAGGCTGGTGAAGCGCAGATCCAGATCCCCATAGCGGCCGCCCGGCCGGGTGTTCCCAGTCTCAGGTGGCGCGGAAGGGAGAGCCCGAGCTTGACAACTCGGCTGCGCTCGCCCAGACCTTCCGCCCTCCGGCCGGCGAAGGGAGCTGAGCGGACGCGGCTGCCACCCAGAGCCCACCTGCGGCCCCTTGCGGCCCCGCTCCAGCTGTGCCCGGCTCCCAGCGTCCGCTCCGCAGCCGGAGCGGCACCCTGGCTCTGCCGCCATCCCTTTCCGTCTCCGGAGTGTCCCGGGGATCCGAAGTAGCGCGGCACGACAGCGGGACTTCGCCATGGCCAGGGCGCGCGGGCTGCTGTATTTGTGGCTAGGTTGCTTCTGCCTGAACCTGGCACAAGGACAGAGACCAAATTTGCACCTCCCGGGACTCCGCGGGACTGAGCCAAGCGACCGCACGACAGGTGGTGGCTCGAGCCCTGACCTGCGGCCGCACGACAAGGTGTCGGAGCATATGCTGTGGCTCTACGACAGGTACAGCGGCAGCAGCAGAGACCAGGCTGCCAGGACCCCGGGCTCGCAGCTCCCGGGTCCCCAGCCCTCCGCGGTGGTAACACGGTCCGCAGCTTCCGAGCCGCAGCCTCAGGTGAGTGGGGAGGAGAGGGAGCCCATCCCAACTCGGGGTGCAGAGGACAGCCCTTCCCGCCGGGACACTCCGCTGTCTCCCCGGTACCCTATAGGGACCTTTCCAGTATGCTGCTCTCCGGTCCCCTCTGCCCTCTCGGAATTCTCCAGGGCATTCCGCATAAGCCAGTTTGAGCCCAGCTGAGATGGTGGCAAGGCTTAGTTAGAGGTGCAGCAGGAAGAGGCCAAGGGACGACACCCAGTGTCCAGAAGCCTCTTCCGGGCACCCCTACGGAGATCTTATGCTGATGATTAAACTGCTCAGCGGAAATTCCCTCCGACCGGCTTTGGCAGCGTTTAGATCGAAGGGAATGCCATTTTATGCCAACCCAGAGAGAAAAGTGCACTCAACAGGCACTTATCCGGACACAGCGCTCAGCTCACTCTTAACTCAGCGACCTTTGTGTAGCTCTATCTGACACTTTCTTCTTGATAGTCCCCTAGTGGCAAACACACAAACAAAACCAGGTGCGTGAGTGTTTAGATTATTTCTAACCCATCTGCGCAAATAAGTCTTGCGTGGTCCAAGCTGGGAAAGAGTTAGCTTGGGAAGAGACCGCTGGTGGAGAATAAACACCTCTTAGCATCAGCAATGAAAATCTCCTCATCTTCTCGGGTTTTTTTTTTTTTTTTCAACACAGATCCTAGAGGCTGAAATTCATGGTTTAAGGCCACCCCACCCCACCCCCGCCAGCTCCTGTGCAGAACAGCTTACTCTAACAGCTTGAGGGCAAACTTTCTGGACACTCACTGTTAATCTGGTTTAAGGATGCACCAGGGCTTGTGTACATTACCTTCAGGATTAAGGGAAGGTGATTGAAAAGTCTGCCTTCCACACTTGGGTTGAAGAACAGTCGGGAATGTTCAAGGATCGAGGCTGTCTCTCCAGTGCTCTCTCCATTCTGTCCAAATCCCTAGATGAATTTTCTCCTGACCTCACTCGTTAGGACTGGGGGCGGGGAGGAGGGGGATATCCATCAAGGAAAGCCCTTGCTAGCCACTGTGAATTTACTCTGGAGCTCGCGGGCATGATGCCATTTACAATAAATGTGAGTTACGCTTTTAATGCAGAGAAGTCTTTAGCTAGAAGCTGGGCCAAGCCGGATTTCACTTGCTTTATAGACCCACAGGCAGGATCTGAAAAGAGTTATCCTCTCCTGGGGACACAGAAACCGATCCTGCCTGGGGCTTAGCACCCTAGCCATTTGAAGAGACCCTTCTAATAGCCCTGACACCAGTGACCCATCTATTTACATTAGTGCATCGCTGAGGACAGAGCTGAGCAAAAGAGCAACTTGGGACTAACATGGTCTGGAAGGAAGCTGGTGGGTGGGCAAAGCAGGTGGCAGTAAGGAAGATACTTAAATCATCCTGGCTTCGATATTTCTATTTGCTTATGTTCCCAGAGAACAGTTGAGGCATCCAAGTGACAAGCCATATTTTTATCAACAGATTTTATTTTTAATGTGTACCACAATGTTTAAAGGTAAAATTGGATTTTTGTCTCACACATACTGATTGTTTAGCTACTGATTTTAGACTAAGTCCTGGGTAAGACCTATTTACTGTCTGGGCTCTTGCTCTTTCTACTCAGTATAATTCCGGTGTCCGTTATCAGCCTCACTGTGTCTTATACCATCACATGATAAACTCTGTAGCAGAGGCCAGACACTCCCTTGAAATGATGGATTGCCCTTTGAACATATATACAAGGCTATGTGTCCTGATAAGAAAAGTAATCCTTTAGCATCCTACAAACTGTCTTAATGACATATTCATCAAATGTAGACACTGGTTTTTTGTAAAAGCTGAGTGTCACATTACCTCCTTGGAGACTCCTGGAGAGGTGGCTCAGGTTGGAGTCTTTCCAAGAGAGTTTAGTTGCTCACACAGTGAAAGGATTTTATAAGTGAAAGGAAGTTATAAGACCTGGCTGGCTGTAACGAGGCAGGACTCCAGGAAGGTGATGAAGCTTTGGTGTCTTTCTCTCCTGTCATCAGTACCAGTATCCCAGACACACCCTTCACTTGGTGGCCCTCATTCATGTAGGCAAAAGACACTATCTGCGTTAATAAATCAGATTGGTTTTTCCAGTCCAACATGCTTAAATTCCACAACATATGTGCTTCTCTCTACCAAAGATGTTACAGGTTTTGTAGGAGGTCAGGTTCCTGTACACGGAGTGACCACTGCTATGCCAGGTTTTCCGAGTGAGTGCTTATTCAGGCTGAGTGATAGCCTCAAAAAGGCTCCTTGGAACTCACCTGATTAAAATCATTTATTGTTGTAAACCTAGAGTGTCTGAGGTTTAGCTGCTGTGGTCTCCCCTGATTATTTCCCTGATGGTGGGTGGGCACTGATCCTAAACATACTTTCTGCTAACCTCTGTTCTCCTCCTCAGCTCCACGAGGTCCGTGTGCCAAAACCGTAAGCTTAGAGTCTTAGAAGCTTTTCCTCTGATACGTAAGAGTTTATGTAAAGATGAATTTTAGCATTCTCTCTGTAAAAAGTGATTCGCAAAATTAAGGATGACAGAGAAGTCTAGGCTGATAGAAACACATTATCCTGAGACAGAAGGGCACAAAAACAGCTTTTATTTTAATCTTGGTTTAAGTTTGTCCTTGGCTACTATGGGCTAACATAATATTTTTCATGAGGTTTTTCTCCTGTCCTGATCCTTTACAGTACACAATTTATGCTTCTTGTTTCCATGGTCACTTGATCTTACTTGTCTTACTCATAATGTCTCTAGGAAAAGCAATGGAAGCTTGATTTTCTTATTTTAAAACTATCGCTACTTATGACATGCAACTACAAAAAGATTACATTCCAGTGGATATGTACCAGCTTTAAGAAAAATATATTTGCCTTCATGAATAAAAGAAGGAAATATTGAAGTAACACAGACTCACACATGAATGTTTTGCCCCAGCAGCAAAGGACAGAGGATTCTTACCTACTGTGAACCAAAACATTTCAGTATAAAGAACTGTAATTTTGACATATTTCTAAAGAGCAATGCTAACCTATAAGGCTGTAGGAAAGTTGATATATGACCCAGGCCTGAGAAATCATTACTTGAATAGAGGCCACTGCCCTGAGGAATACGTGGATCAGTAGGAAAGTGCACTTCATTGTTATTGTCGTTGTTGTTGTGTTCCATGGCAATAGAATATAATAACTTTATTGGGAACAGTTATCAAGATTCTGGGCACCTAGAAACAAGGCTTGACTATAGAGTCCTTGGCTTGTATGATGTTTTTATTTAGAGGACAATAGTACATCTGGAAGAGGGAGCTGGGATACCCAGCTGCTTTGAATTACACACTACTTTGAATACATGATAGTCTCTAATGAAGTTTTACTGTAATAGGCAAGCACAGCTTTACAATCCCTGACATTTAAAAATCCATAATACCATGAATTCTCGATTATTCATGCTGGGTGGAAAGGAAAAAGAGAAGGAATTATTTTTTTAAAAAAAAAATCAAATGTAGCTTTGTAGTGAAGTTACATATACTGAAAGACCCCAGGAGACCAACAGAGGTCAGCATAAAAAAGTCCTAAGCCAGTAGTTCATTCAAGCAGATGATTTACTCAATTTTATGCACTAAAATCTATGCATAATAAGGAACTGAGAGGAAGCCACACCTTACCTGAGCTGTGGGAGTTCCTAAGTGGTCGTTCGATTGTTTCAACTATTTTTAATTAGAAATATGAAGGCCAAATTTACTTTTAAGTATTTTTGCATTATAAACTTTTGTATTAGGAAGGTGGATTGAAAAGAACAGGTCCTTTCATGGAAGCAGAAATAGGTGTCATAATATATCTGCTGGACAAAGTTTCAGCATACAGAGCTAATTTCAAAACCCATTCTTTCCAGTAGCCTTATCTTATTTTAAAAAGAAGACTTCACAGAAAGAGGTCTCTGGAAGGTATTGTATAAAATTGGAAGCCAAGGTCAAATGAATTGAAAAGAATGAGCAGTGTGGAACCTATCTGTCCTTTAACGGCTGTTCTCTCCTTAAAAGATCAATTCTTTTTTCCTTTTTCCTCAAAAGAACTTCCTGAGAATTGTGGCCCAAGGATGTCCAGTTGGAAAAACACTGGGTTAAACATATCCTAATTCACCATAAAAGTAGATCTGCAAAATTCAGTGACAGTCACTCTGCAAACAACTGAGTTCCCACTTCACAGGGGTAGGGGCTGGGGATATGAGATTGCACCATTGCTTCTTAGATGTGGGTCCATTTGGCACTGTCTTCTTTTCTCCAGGTTATAAACTTCTGTAACTGTGGAGGCTCTGTCTTTGCATTCCATCTCCTCCTCCCTGGATTAGTTTTCTTTCATTGTTTTCTTCTCTGTGGTTGATTTTTTTGTTTATTTGTTTTACAGCCAGCATAATAGCTTGAAAGGAAAAAAGTTATCTTATTTGTGGAGCAATACAGTGGTGGAAGTGAGGACCACCTCACTAATATCTGGGTCAGCACTCATACCTTGATAAGAGAAACATTCACTCAAGACCTCTGACAAGTCTTTTGTTTATCTCCAGTGTATGCTGTATTTAACAGAAATGCTATCACATTCATTGTCTATGATCTAACCATATTTCTGTGCCATACTCTGGACAGAATGTTTATACCCAAAATTTGATGATTTTCCCTTTTGTTGAATTTGCAAATCATAGTAGTTAGTGTCTTCATAATTTTACTGTGGTAGTCATATCCAAAAGTTTAAATTCTCATGATTATGTTATGAATTATGTCATTAAACAGAATTTGAGAGAGAGAGAGAGAGAGAGAGAGGAGAGAGAGGAGAGGAGGGAGAGAGAGAGAGAAGAGATGAAAAGGCATGTGTTGTTTGTGTGAGAGAATGCCATGGTATATCTAGGTGCGATTGGAAGCCAGATGAGGGGGTCAAATCCCTTAGATCTGGGTGCTGAGAAGATGGACCATCTGCCCCTCAAGACTGGCTGGCCAGGTCACCTTTCTTTTAATAAACCTATTAGTCACAAACACCCTACAGGTGAGAAAGACAGACATGCAATTTTCATAACCTTCCTCCATCAGGGAAAAAAACACTGTAATTATAGCACAGCACACTTTCCAAGGAGAGACTCACCATGGTACAAGTGAGTACTTCCTTTGTCCGCTGCGATGTCACTAAAAAGAGCTGAATGAGACACAAAATAGAATAGTAACCCACAATTCAGTGAGAGTTCATTCTGGGGCCACTCCAGAGCAGTGTTCCCCAGGGCTCAGCAGCTCCCACATGCTACACGAAAGCACAGACCCAAGCTCTACCCCCCTAGCTTGCTTCCGAATGTCCGTGGGTTACAGAACTCTCACAAACTTGATGAGGTTCATGCTGCTGACCCATACCCCACACCATAAGACTAACCCGCCTCAAGAAATCTATTTAAAAGAATCTTTGCAACCCTGCTTTGCTCAGCCACCAAAGGTAAGACAGAACTAACCACTTGTTAAAAAAAAAATGGGTTTGGAATAGCATGGACTATACTGTAAGATGAGTTCTCTATGTGGACAACAACTCACAATGCCCTGTGCTCACAAGCGCATGCTTATTCTCAACATTTGAGGTGCATTAATGCTTTATGTGAAACCAGGATGAAAAAGCTTCTGAAACATCAGTCTAGCCTGGGATTCTAAACTCATATTAAATCTTTACATCGGCTTTTTCAATGGAGTTTCCCTCTTTCTCTCTGGGAGACAGACCCTGGCGTGGTTTTCAGTTTCACAGATGAGAAGTGAAGACTAGAGGGACTAGCAGGGTAGCCAAGATCAAGGTTTAAATCTAACTCTTTGACCTAGCCAACAGAAAAAGAAAAGCTTCTTCTTGGTGAAAATCATTTAGCTCAACCAGGGCCTGAGTTCAGCAGCTACACTCAGGCCGGTGTTCACACTGGCTCAGGCACTGGTGCTGTAAGGTGCTGCGAAAGAAAAGTAAGTGACAGTATGCCACACTCCAGCTGTTTAAAACAAGAGGGCCAAACAAAAAAACAACAACAACAAATCTTCACACACACATTTTGTGTATAGCATTTGACAGTCCTTTACTTAGCAAAATAAAGAGAATTAACTGAAGTTAGTAATACAATGTGATAATTTTGCCCAAGCACTTTAAGTGGTAGTTTTTCCGGTCTAGCCAAGGCTACTGTTGCCATGAAAGAGGCCATGAAGTAGCTTGTAGGAGGATTCAACAAACATACCATGGGCCTTTCACTCATGAGGCTATTTTAGATAGATGAAAAAGAAATCTCTGTTTTGAAAAATAGCCCCTTTGTCCCTCATGGAGGCTTCAACAGAAGTGATGTATTCAAATTGCCTGCTTCTCTCTCTCATACCTGCAGAGGGTTTTCAACCTAATGGGTGTGTTAAAATGAGAGAGAAGGGAGTCTGGTTTACTGACCTAGTCAGCCTTTGGAAAGCGGGGTTTCTGTCTCATTTTGCCTTCACCATTTGGGGTACCTGCCACAGTTTGCCACATGGTTTGAACTCAATAAACAGCTCGGTTGAATTGAACACAGCATTTAAGTTCCAAGATCAGAAAAGAGAGTAGCAAAGCTACCAGCCAAGAACACCATCTTTAAAAAATAAATTAGCCTTAAAACAATTTCCAGTAGAGCATGCTATCATTAACACAGAAAATGAGAATATTCTACTTCATAAAATATCTGGTTTAAATAATTCTTCTTTTAAAAAAAATGAACAAGAAGGAAAAGGTAGAAGGTACTCAGACTAAGAATGGTTTCTATCAGCCTTGGGGAACGTACTTGACAAACTTTCATTTTGGTGTTAAGTAAGTAGAAAACACTTGAACTTGGTAAATGTAACAGTTGTCTATTTGACAAGTTGAACAAATGATCTTCAGTATATAGGTGATACAGAGCCTAAGCAATAGGTGACCAAAGAGTCGCAGGACCAGTCGACCTCCTCCACGGGGAGTTCACAGTCTAGGATTGCCCTTGGGTGGAGGCTCTGTGCACATAAACAATTAATGAACATTTTTCCATTCTAGGAAAACATATATTATCTCATCTTTGGCTGGTGTTTTGCTCCGGACATAGAGAATGGCTGGGGAACCCACAAAACTTAATCATTTGACTGAGTCTTCAAAACAACACAAAATGCCATGATTCATGTTTGTTTCATAGCCTCTGTCAGAAAAGGGAAGGCAGCCTTGAGAAGTGTGGTCTAAGTTACCAACGAAGGACAGTCAGCCTGTGCACTGCCTGACCTGCATCCCCTGCATCCCCTTCTAGCGGCTCAACTTCCTTTGGAGAAGGAAACAGGGAGTGGGTGTGGAGACCTGTGCTTAGTTACACATTTTCACTGATTAATTTTCCCTCCTTCCGGGGATCTAACTAATCACCAGCCTTTCATTTAGTCTATTTGCTTTAAAATCAGACTTTGCATAGAAATCTTTTCCTTGTATCTGCTAATTCCCTTTGAAGACATTCTGTGTGGGTCAGCATGAACGGGAACTGCCTTTACTTAGCTCCTGAGATACTGTTTCATCTAGTCATGGAGGGAGGTTGAACAAAAGGGGGACAAAATGGTCCTGAGACCCCCTAAATTAGAGCCTAATTACAAGCCCCCTCAAATTAGAGTCCACTCCCTAAGCTCAATTTTGGGTTTTGTTTTTAAGATAGAAACAGAAATGCATCTTCCACCTTTATTTAATGATCAAACCCCTTAGAAAGATCACTGCAGGTAATAGGCAATCCCAGACCCCCCTCCAACAGTTGCTAAGGAGCCAGCTGACTTCTGTGCTCCTTCATTCTGTGGCTAGTAAACTGGTATATTCCTTTTACATGGCAAAATAAAAAGCACTTCATGAATTCTGCTGAACGATAAAGCCCTACCCTAAAGTTAGGATAGTACAGAGCAAATCGTGGCTCTCGGTAAGGATCTCGCCTTGTCAGGAAGGTGTCACGAAGTGATCACAGGGACAGGGTCCTAGCCAAGGGACTGGATTTTCAAAATAAGCTTGCCTTTGCTTTCGAGGAAAAACCATCTCAGCACTGAGTACTGCTCAGTGGAGGAGCTTGTCTGCCTTGCTCAAGACCCTAGGTTCAAACTCTAGCACAGAAACCCACCTTCCAGTTCTCAGATATGATTTAAAGTCAGAACACAAGGTCTTAATTGGCAACACAGACCAAAGTGCAGTGGTGGCGAGGAAAATTGAACTTATTCCGAGTTGCCACCAAATAGAATGAAAATGGCGCCACCTATTGGTAGCTGTATTTTTATTTAAAAAACCAAAACAAGCACCACATTCTCTGTAGAAAGAAACCTGCTGCGTTTTTGCTGTTTTCCAAGAGGACTAAGAAGTTCTCAGGTTCCTGAATACCCTCTGCCGCAGTGTGAGGACTCTCCAATAGCAGTAGACAGACGACTGCCTCCCTAAATGTCCCATAGAAGCTTCTCGGTTAAGTCGGAGTCATGACCTACATGACTCTGGAACCAGCTTCTGTTCAGTTACAACTCTTAGATGGCAGTCTCACCTACAGCATTGAAAAGACACGCCCTGATCTTTCTGAAGCCTCTCACATAATCCAAAACAATTCTTGGGGCCGAGGAGATGGCTTAGAGACTAAAAAGTGCACCCTGCTCTTGAATAGGATTAGAGTTTGCTTCCTAGCACACCCCACCCTTCCAACTGGGTGCCTCACATCCCCTAGCTCCAGGGGGATTTGGTGCCTCTTAAAAGATGTAGTTATCACCCCCTCAGCAACAAAGCTTCTCTCTACAGTAAATGGAGGCCATTGCAGAACTACAACTAGACACAGTGGGGAGATCAACGGATGGTGGAGATGCCAACCGCAGTAGATGTGTATGTCACATGGCTCCCGCATCCATTTCTCACGGAACATTGTGAGAAAGGAGGAAGAACGTTTATAGAAGAGCCAGAAGGCTAGGAGGTCTTCTTCTATTAGAAGTAGGCTTCACACACAAGGTCTAAATAATAACAGTGTCAATCAATATACATGCTCACACCAAAGGGAGAGCATGTCACAGGTGTCACAGTGTCCACCCCTAGACAAGAACTACAGGGAAATAATGACTACTGAGCGGCAGGGGTGGGGTGAAGAAATAAATCTCTCCCAAGGATAAGCTCCCTAATTAATTATCTAACACAACATAGTCAGCCCTGAAAACACAAACACACATACACCAAAAACGATCATGGAAGTCAGGAGCCTGGAGGCGGAGCTGATGCAGTGCCCATGGAGGGTGCTGCTCGCTGACTTCCTTCCCCTGGTTTGCTCAGTCTGTTTTCTTATAAGAACCCAGGACTGCCCAAAGATGGCACCACCCACATGGGCTGGGCCCTCTCCTACCACTAAATAAGAAAGTGCTCTACAACACCGCCTGCAGCCCAATCCTATGGAGGCATTTTCTTAATTAATGTGTCTTCCTCTCAGATAACTACAGCCTGTGTCAAGTTGACATAAACCTATCAGAAGAGGACATGAGAAGACTCTGGAAGGCAGGGTTTTTGAAGGGATTGGAGAAAGGAAGTGTCAGGGGAGAAGCGATGCAGTTATATTTTAATTTAACATATTTTAATGGAGAGATACCTCCATGGTAAAGAAAACTGGGTTCTCTTCCAGGGGACCCAGGAATTACCTAGAACTGTCTGTAATTCTAGTTCCAGGGTATCTGAAGCCCTCTTCTGGACTCACAGGCGGCAGGCACACAAAATGCTGCCTAGGCATACATGCAGACAAAATACCCATGCCCATAAACCAAATTAAACAGATGTTAACATTTGAAAATTAGAAGAAAGCAAACAGTTCTTGGATAATTACCAGTCCATTTTTTCTTTCTCCCTGTCAGATATTCTTATTTCTCTAAGCCGAAGCTGTGATGCACTCCACAAACCTTTCATCTCCATTAGTTTCTCAGTTACTTTTCTCCGTATCAGTCATTAAGACAAGAGTGTGAGGATTAAGCACGCTGCTGCACGTGTATTTTTTAGCTGCAGCTTGCAGTTGGTATTTGTTGCTAGGCAACGGAAAGTGCATGAGCTAATTTTGTAAGCTAATAAAGTCCATCTTTTTAATTTATATTACACTATTATTGACACTTAGAAAAGTGTTAAAGTCCATTTGAGATTAGAACCTTAAATCCATGTCTCTGTGTACTTAAGGACACAAAAGTGGATATTAAAATACTTTCTTCTCACTGCTATTTAAACATAGATACCTAAGTGTAAAAGGAAAGTCATGCAAAAACGGTGGATAAATAGAAACGCATGCAAAAATTCCTATTTTTTTTTTCAGTTCAAGAGAACAATTATTTGAAGGTTGGACACAGTAGCTCAGGCCTATAGTCCTAACATTTCAGAGGCTGAGGCAGGAGGCCTGCAGTCTGAGTTCAGTGTAAAACTGAGTTCCAGTCTAGCCTGAGCTTTAGTTTGAGATCCTATTGCAATAAAATTATTTGGAAAGTTAAATTCCTTTAAGATCTAAAAGTAGAAAAAGTCAGAGAGTAAATGCTCAGTAATTGCCAAGGGCTTATCTTGGGAGCATTTATCTCTCTCTTTAAAGATTTTACATTTACAATTTCATAACATATAATGAATTTTAGTCATTTTTACCCCAAGTTACCCTGCCTTGTCACTCTTCTTTCTTCCATTGAACCCCTTCTTCTTACCAGCTTTCTAAAGTGTTTTTCATGGCTATGGTGGGAGGTTCCTTACCAGTGTTTATATGACACTTAACTGTTGCTATATACTCATTTGTACAACCCATGAAACTCTTTAGTATATGAGGGTAATATGTTGCATTCTGTTTGTATGAGGTCTTTGAAATTCAGGGCATATCAGATACTCCCAGTATGTACCAATTAGACACAACCATCCCATACAGCACAGTTCTGGTTAGCTGATGGTTAGCCTGTGTACTGCATGCTCTATGGGAGTTCGATTAATGAATCCTATGATAGCTCTGAAGGTAGATACTGCCACGCCTGCTTTATAAGTGAAGAGTCCAGCATGTTGGGAGCTTAGCAATTGGCTACAGTGCATCTGAGTCTTGGTCATGAGGCTGTGACTTTGAGATAATGCACCGGGCTGAAATGAGGGAGGGGAGAAAGCAATGTGACAGATTCCAGGAGTCAATTGAGACTGAAGTTAGGAAATGGGGAGTCTAAATGACAGCAGGTGACAAGGCAAGGAGAAATGTGCTTGAAAAATATAAAACATCAGAGATGGGATGTAGAGGAGGGACGCAAGATGAGTTTACCAAGTGAGACGTTGACACCGCATCCTTGAGTGCTCATCCATCCTCGATAGTGTGTGTGTGTGTGTAATCTTTCATTGTCAGGTACTAGAAACAGGGTGTGTTTTCTTCCTTGCATTTTAAATGCCCCTCAGCTATGTGGAGTTTGGGGGAAAGGGTATGTTGTGGCAACTGGGCTGAATTAAGGGCAGAGCCTCTGGACAGCCTGATGCCGTGGCTTTGTTACAGACGTCTGTAAGATATTACTCGAGTGTCATGGATCATACTAATGTGTACAAATAGCAGTTTTCTCCTTTTGCTTCACACGATGTTAGAGATGAGCAAAACATGTTTCCCATTGCACTTCCCCTGCGCTTGGGGACCTGATGAACTCATTTTAAGTTTCCACGTCTTTATAAAAATGTTTTGTTTTTGCTGAAACGTGTTTTTGATCAAGAACATAATTTCATGATTGTGTGTGTGTTTCTGAAATAAGTACGTATATGGGATAAGTGTATGGAGGTGGGATCTCTGAGACAGACCCCAGGAACAGGGCTCTTCTGGTCCAACCTCAGCTCAGCTAGAACTCACTAGGTGATTCCTGCGAGAACTGGTTTTTACCCTTACTAACTAGGCTCCTGCTCTTTCAGTCACATATTTCTCACTTCAAAGAATGAGAGATGTGCTTTAGCAACTTGTTCATTTTTTTTGAACTATTCACCTTTAGAGTTTGAATTCAATGCTGAACTTCAGACAACAACGCTATGTTGTTACATTTTTAAAGACATGGCTCATTTGTTCAGTCACAGAATCCAAATTCTAAGATGTTACTCACCAGTTCATGTTTTGTAAAGTAGGTAGAAGGAGCCATAATTCCTATAATGATGACAGTGCAGGCTCAGATCACAATACTGTGATGAGGTACAGTCTGTAGACATCCATCTTGGTATTCCCCGAAGCTCACACATCACCCGCTATCACACACACACTAAGTGTATAAGTGCACTGTAGTTTCCACACATTTATGGTGCATCAGCAAAGAGCAAACAAACTAGAAAAGCTGATTGATCTTTGCTGTACTCTTTTCTACCTTTTAAATTAGCTCCTGTCAGCTTGGAGAGTTTTCCTAATAGAAACCCTCAAACTCAAGCTGCACAGAATCTGGTCTTTATTGGTTTCTTTTAAAAAGTTACCTCTTTTGAGACTATAATATAATTACATAATTTATCCCTCTCCTTTTCTCCCTCCAAACACTACCATAAACCCCTCTTTGCTCTTTTTCACTGAAGGGAAATTCATATAACACAAAATTAACTATTTTAATGAGGATGGGATGATAAAGTGGGAATTAATGTCTTTAGGATGCTGCACTGTTTGCACACTCTAACCTTTATATCTACTCTAATAATTAGGAGGAGTTTCAGGTTCCATCAACCTGAAATAAAGCCTTAGAACAGTTAGTGACTTTCTTTACTCATTCCCATTGCCTCTTCACCCCAATGAGCCCCTCTGCTCTATCATTATGGATTTAACTGTTTTGCATAGTGGGTGCAAATGAAATTAAACAGCGAGTGAGCTTTTTGACATCTGGTTTCTTTGTCTTGCTTGACTTTTCCAGGCCCATCCATGTTTTTAAAACATATTAGTGTTCCTTTTTCACAGTAGCAGTGTCTGTTTCATAGATGCAGCACAATTTGCTTATCTGCTCATCAACCAAAAGCCAGCTCTTGGGTCATCTTTCTGTAGATGTGGTCAGACCATATAGCAATAGTCTGTCTTTCCTGTCAAAGACATTACTTAGCTCTTAAGGAGGGCAAAGAGCCTTATATCTTGGTATACTCCAATGATGCTACCATTTCTGAGCCAGAAAGCATATCTAGCTTAGAGAAGTCATAGGTATCTATGATGACCATTTGGACTGATACTACCTTTGGCTACTGTGCATACACACTTATTTGAGTGCTTGCCTGTCGCTAGTTTCTGAGGAATTGTTTTATCATATGTTAATTACCTGGTTAGGGTTTTTGAGGAAATACTAAAGTGTTTTTGACAGCAGCTGAATCCATTTATATCTACTCTGGTAATTAAAGAAGTACCAGTTTCTTTCCACATTTCTGGTATTTGAGGCTTTTCGTTGTTGTTTGTGATAGCCCACACTACCATAGTATGGATCACATAACTGAGGTTTGGATTTTTATTTCCCTGATGATTTTCTGCATGTTTTCATATCCATATCAGCCACTTGGATATATTTGATATATAGAGATATATTAGAGATATATCTTTTCAAGTCCTCTGTGCATATTGGCATCTCTGTTATTGAATTAAACTGTTACTTTTGCATTGTACTCTAACTACTAAATGTTTAGTTACATGGACAGCAAGTATTTCACAGCAAACATTTTATCCCATTCTGTAGAGCATCCTTCCATCTTCTTGGTACTTACCTTTGATGTGCAAACACGTTGACTTTGATAAAGTCCGTTTTACTTTTAAACTTTTATTTGTTGATCTAGTTCCACCTTTGCTGAATGCATTTGGTAGCTGTTACCGAGCCTAAAGTCATGAAGATTCCCCCTATGTTTCCTTCTTCTGAGGATTTCATGGCTTTAGCTGATACATTTAGAGTAGTGATTTATTTTGAGTTGAACTTTGAATGCTGTATAAAATAGTAGTTCCTGTTTACTTCGTTTCTCTCCTTTTCTTTCCTAGGAACTCTCCAAAGAAAGGGGTTGCACACTTTCAATCTGACTTCTCTAACCAAGTCTGAGAACATTTTGTCAGCCACTCTGTATTTCTATATTGGAGAATTAGTGAACGTCAGCTTGAGCTGTCCAGAATCCCAAGGATGCGCCCATCATGCTCAGAGACAACACATCCAGATAGACCTCTCTGCATGGATCCTCAAATCCAATCAAAGCCAGCTCTTGGGTCATCTGTCTGTAGATGTGGTCAGACCTTATAGAGACAGCATGACTTGGCTATCAAAAGACATCACTCAGCTCTTAAGGAAGGCCAAGCAAAATGAGGAATTTCTCATAGGATTTAACATTACCTCCAGAGCACATGAGCTTCCCAAGAGGATGCTGCTTTTCCCAGAGCCTTATATTTTGGTATATGCCAATGATGCTGCCATTTCTGAACCAGAAAGTGTGGTATCTAGCTTACAGAGACACAGAGATTTCACAGCCGGAATTGTGCCCAGACTGGATAGCCATGTCAGAGAAGCCCTCTCTGTTGAGAGGAGGAAGAAGCGCTCTACTGGGATCTTGCTGCCCATTGCAGAACAATGAGCTACCTGGGGCAGAGTATCAGTACAAAGATGATGGAGTGTGGGAGGAGAGAAAGCCTTATAAGAGCCTTCAGACTCAGCCCCCTGAAAAGAGCAGGAACAAAAAGAAACAGAGGAAAGGGTCTCATCAGAAGGGACAGACACTGCAGTTTGATGAGCAGACCCTGAAGAAGGCAAGGCGAAAGCAGTGGATCGAACCTCGGAACTGTGCCAGGAGGTACCTTAAAGTGGACTTTGCTGATATCGGCTGGAGCGAATGGATTATCTCCCCCAAGTCATTTGATGCTTACTATTGCTCTGGAGCCTGCCAGTTCCCCATGCCAAAGGTAGCCGCTCTCCTTTACCTTGTGCTCACTTTATTTTTGCACAGGGTAGAAGAGTATGCTAAATGTATGTTTTCATTTAGAAACCTCTATTCAGACCTTTACTTAAAACATCCTAAAGTCTAAGAAAATGGGCAATGTGATTATGCTTGGGTTTTCCTTGATGACTGTTAAATGCAATATGAGATATGAAGACTATGAAAAGCATATGTGTACAATATGCATTTTTTTGTTTCCAAACATGGCGTCTATCCCAGCCATGTGGTCACTTGTAAAGATACACCTGTCCACAATGAGCAGGCCCCAGATACCAGAAGTTGACCTCTGAGTGGTGTTCCAGGGAAGGAGGATTTTGTGGAAGCAAGAGAAAGGACTATCGGGTGTGGCATTCTGATATAGAGTATTGCTAGATAAACGGTTCTTGTGGGCTGAGTGTCCCTGTTCTGCTCAAGATCAGGGTCTGACTAAGTGAACTGACCTGAACCCCAGCAGATGCTTACTTCATTTGCTTGACTACTAAACACAAAAAAAAAAAAAAAAAAAAAAAAAGAAAAAGAAAAAGAAAATAAAAAAGATGCAATAGTAAGAGTAAGGGACTGCATTTTATATCAGCATACGCTTCTACCATGTCCAATGACTCTATTTCAAAGCAAGTCCAAATGACAGCTCCCTTGGCACTAAATAGTACACCCGACAATAAAAGTTAGCTGCACCCTCCAGCATCCAGTTAGATGCTGCACTTCTGTCTCAGTTTTCAACAGTTTACACATACATCACACAGTGACCACATGGACAAAATGTAGAAAAGAATAGAAGTACATTTTTAATAAAATATGAATCAGTTCTTTTCTGCTGTCTAAAAATAGATAAAATGTTCCTTTACCTCTTAGACTGTCAGTTTCACTTCAGGGGTCCTTATTATCATATTGATAGTCTAAGGTGTATTCCTAGAATCTGTAACTGGCATGTACATAGAAAGGGCTATACACAAGGGCACGTCAGTCTCTGGACCAGCAACTCATCTAAGTCCTATTTTCCTCATTAGTTGTTTCAGAAAGATGAGCTTTATACATTCCCTATGAAGTTGTCTTCCCAGGAGATTTTTGTAATTTCTTATTTTAAGAATCCAAACATGGGCAGCTAAAGAAATGAGAAATGGCTCAGTAGTTAAGAGTGCTAGCTACTCTTCCAAACATCCTAAATTAAATTCCTAAAAAGCTCATGGTGTCTCACAACATCGTAATGGAATCTGATGCCTTCTTCTGGTGTGCATGAAAACAAATCACACACACACACACACACACACACACAACATACAAGAATGATAAATAAATAATTCTTTAAAAAATAATCCAAACATAAAGTAAGGATATGAGTTCAGGGCTGTGTCAAGTGCCCTATCTTGTCTGAAGAATCATAAAGATTTTCACTGCTAGGACAAAATTTATTCAACTGGGATGACAATCAAAATCTTGGGTATAACAAAGATGGTGAATATACAAAACAGAGATGTGTCCTATTTTACAGTATTGCTGCTTTGTAACACTGAGAAGCTGGGATGTAATCCAAAGCTGACTTTAAGTCAGAGTGACTGATTTTAGGTAGGTCTTAGGGTTTGTCCAAGTAACCTCCTTCCCTTATTCCCATAAGATGTATTTCTTCTAGGTAGCTTAAACAAAAATATCCTCTGTTCCTTCCTCACCACAATCTCCAGGCTCCACACAAATGTAGATGCCCTATCCTTTTGCATCATCCTCCAACTCGGAATGTTTCCTCCTCTCTCTATTCTTTCCCAACTTGTATCCCTTGGCTTCATTGTACTTCCTTTTGCTGTTTATGAATCCACTGTCTCTTTAGAGAACTTCAGTGTGGTTCCTAGTGATGAAAAGTAATCATCCCTTGAAGTTGCCAGGGGATAAGTTAGTAACCACAGATAAACTTAAGGAGAGATGTATGTTAGAGCATCTGCAGAATTAACTAATCATGCTTGCTCATAGTGGGAGTCAAGCAGCTTGGGATTGTGTTAGTACATAGACTCTGATGCCGTGCTTGTAAAGTGGAGGCTACAGTGATTCTGCACATCTAACAGTGTCCAAGGTGAAGCTGCTGGTTCACAAACGTCTCTTTAGAACAGCAAAGTAGTTAGTTCCTTTTGGCTTGGATGTTGGTTCCATATGACTAAACAATAATGGCCTCTTAGATAAGTCAATAAAACTTTCTACATGTTAGTTTTTCTTCAGCACAGGGAAGGAATGAAGTACTAGAGAAGAATACATTGAATGGGCACTCTGTAACTATCTGCTGTGGATCTAACGAGTGGCCATTGCGGAGACCAAGTGGCATAGTAGAGTTAATTACGCTGGTGTCTAAGGAAGCTCTGCATAGGGAAGGCAGCTATGCAAAGGAAAACCACGAGGCAAGAAAGGTTTTGTAAAATTTTCAGCCCCTTTTCAAACCTCACAAAACTAAAAAGGATTCCTCCTCTGGGTTCAACAGCCCACAAGCTCTTTCCAGGGAGCTTCTCCCTGGGGAGAACGGAATGAAACGAGGACCTGTTGTGGTAATCGGACTCATCATGTTTATTGAAACTTGGAATGGCAACATGTACGGGGACACATGTGGAGGTCTTTTCTCTGAGGTTGAGCTTTCCCCTTGCCAAATGAGAGGGGAAGTTTGGTGTCACCTTGTGTGGAACTGCTTGCTTTTAACATGTGTTAGGGGGTTTCCTTTAAGCTCTCGTGACTTTGTATTTTTCAGTCAGTACAGTACCAAATGAGGATGGGAAATGCAGTGTAAAAGAAAGGGGTGGTTAATATGTACCGCTGTTAGCAAGTGTCTGGTATGGCATCCAGAATGGGATATTTAAGTAAAAATATAGTCTGAGCAGTAGAGGAAAATGAAGGTCTCTTCAGATCATCACAGCACATGTGGGCTGACTGAAGTGCCAAAGAACTCTCAGACTTTAGAAATAGATTTTGCCTCAGAGGAAAGTTCTCCCCGGCCAGAATCCTCTGTTTAGGGGCCTCCTGTTTTTGGCCTCCTGGGCGAAAGCCTGGCCTATATGGCGGGATTCTTTGTCTGCAAAAGTCGACAACCTGCTCTATAATTCAGAACAGCTGTGTTCCGCCTTTCCCAAATTCAGGCTTTGCCCTTTCACTGATTCCAATTAGATAGTTTCTGGGCCATCACACCCATGTGGGCTGAACTGGAATAGTGTAGAGGAAACCTCATGGCCCGGGTCAGGAATGAAGCTCTCAGCCGATGACATACTCTCCCTTTCTAATGTACTGTGATCAGATTTAACTAGAGGACAGCATCCACATCTTGGCAGGTGCAAGCATGGCCCCTGTAGATTTCATTCACAGACACAACACTTTGGATTTTTTCCCCCCTGATTGCCAGTTCTTACGGCCAATCTGTTCTCCCTGAGGACTCTCGGAATGATGCCACATGATGAAAAAAATACCCAGAGAGTCAGGCCAAGTTCTGTGCCTCTGCCTCCCTCACCACCTTAGCAGCAATGGAAAACAGAAATTTCAAATGAAAACGATTGAGCCATTGTTCTGATAGAGATCCAAAAAAACAACAAGGGTTAGAGAAATGAAGTTAGTTCTACAAGGAATTGTGCAAACACTGGGAACAGCAAAGATACAGCGTTAGGCAACGCATCGTTGAATACTTTGAAGCAAGCACTCCATATAAAGGGATTCACATTAATGGATGCAAAATGATGGGCACTTAAAGATCTTTCAGTTGTAGTCTTGGTCACAAAGACAAGCACCCTCAACATGAAATTTGACAAACCTCATCAGAGTCACACCTGAGTGGTGGCAAAGGCGCACCCCACCGTTAAAAAGCGTGATGGTGCAGAGAGGAGCTCAGATTTGCACTTGTATCAGCTCTAAGCTTAGAAGAGAGTCATGAGGACCATGATCCTAGCTCGAAAACAACAGTTCTTACTGGCAGCATGCTTCACACCAGCGAATGACAGCATGGATTACTTATGCATGATGTGACTATTTCTGGTAAGGGTAGCTCCGTCAGAGGATTCCATAGCAAGAAAATAGGGGATACTCCCTAGTCATCTGAGAGGTCCCTGATACACAACACCCCAGAATTAAGGGCTTGGGCCTGATTCTGGTGAGTCCACTGGAGATTTCTCAGATATTCATTCCTAAACCCATCCGTTCTGACTTGGAGAGAAAGAGAGAGAGAGAAAAAAAAAAAAGACAGGAATTTTCCCTAGGTAACACCCATGAATATTTTCCATATCTACATCAAGCCACTTGCACAGAACCTTTTAGTTTTTGTTGATAGGAGTTATTCCTCATAAATGGGTAAGACGGAGGGTGTATTTCAGTCACTTAACAATATTGCTGCAGTGTCTAGATACACTATTCTAGGCACCAAGGGACGTGGCACATAGCCATACCAATTGCTCAAGTACTCATTTAATTAAGGCCATCTACAGACTAACAACCAGCATTAACCATACAAACCTAAGTAACAACAGACAAACTGGGTTTAAACTGCCTCTAAACTTTAGCAGCTACGTTTGAAAAGGCTGAATCTTTCTAATAGCTTCAGTCAATAGAAGAAGAGATATCCAATTAACGCAGCATGTCCTGCATGTGTGTTCCAGTGCTGAAGGCAGTTTCTGTAAGCTGTACTGGACACATGAGGTCTTTTGTTTTATTGTAAAAACTAATTATGTGGAATATGGAATCACTGTGACTTTTCATAGATGCTTGAATCCTCTTTTGATCCCCACATTTTTTTCAATAATTTTCAATCCACTAAATTCAAACACTTTAATACAGGGCAAACAAATAAATTACAAATACTGGGAGTTTTAAAATTCAAGGGAGAATAACTTGATTGTAACAATTAAATGAATTATTTTAATTAGCCAATTAAAGCTATTCTTCAAAACAGCTTCTTCAAGTTACTAAAAAGCAAGAGTTAAAAACTAGCCTGTACTGTTGACAGTAGATTTTAAAAATTATTTTACAAAAATTGAGATGTAGCGTATGATCCTTTTCCACTGAAATTAAAGACAAAGAGTGATTCAGATAGCATTTCCTTCATCTTGCTCAGCACCTGTCCTTTCGTTGACTTACCTTTGATTTCTGACAGTTCATCACTTCTTACATTCTTTCTTGTCCTTAGACCGATCTACACCTTAACGCCCTAACTTCACACAGTTCCGTCCTGGTGTTCTTTACAGGCTGGAATTCGAGTCCAGTTCATGATTCAAAGGCCTCTGTAGCCATAAGAAAAGAGTTTTAGCTGAAATAATATTGTCCACTTTGGGCAAATTAACTTCTGTGTTTTAATGTTGGGTTTTCTTTCAGCAGAGAGCCTCATGTAACCTGGAATGAGTTTCGCTACCTGCTTCTTGGCTGGCCTGACTCCTGAGTTAGGATTACGATTGTACCCTGGTGCCTGGATTTCTTTTTTTCTTTCCTTTTTCCTTTCCTTTTCCTTCCTTTCCTTTTTTTCCTTTTCCTTTCCTTCTCCTTCTTCCTTCCTTTCCTTTCTTCTTTCTTCTTCTTTCTTTTCTTTCTTTTCTTCTTCTTTTTGGTTTTGTTTGTTTTGTTTTATTTTGTTTTTGAATGGCAGCTGGGGATGGAACTCAGACCCTCACAGATAGTGGGCAAGCGTTTTTGAGCCAGAACCCAGTCCTCAAATTTTTGTTTCTAAACATGTTTAAAACAAAACTAATTATATCCACCTAGGAAAACTTATACTAGGAGAGTTTGTTTTCAGGCATTGAGGCTTCTCTTCTGGAGTTCTTCTGACTACTGTGGGTTGAGATTGGGAGTTTTTCAATACTTCTAGGAGGGTTGAGCTGTACATGGCTGTCTAAATAAAATACATTCTCTTTTCTCAGGGAAGAGATTGAATCAAGGTTTCCTTGGTCAAACTTCAGTCATCCATGTGAAAAGCTTAGACCCCCATACTTGATTCCCAAAAGATAGGCATAGTCCACCTTAGACTACCAAGCCACCCCATTTAAATTGCCCATGGCACAACAGTGACCCCCAGTGGTCAATGATGTGGTCTTGTCAACCCCAGCCTGTAGTCTGAGCTAAATAATTGTATAATATGAATGAAAGATTAATCCTTTTGACAACTACAAAATAAATTAGTAATTGGCCTTTATTCCACCTACTTTAATTTTAATAAAGTGAACAAATCTCTCCTTTGTAGTTGATGATGGTTACTGTTAGCGTTGTTTATTGGAGTTCTTTAAAAGTTCATAGAGGGTCAGGGACAATTTGTTGTTGTTGTTGTTGTTGTGGCTTAATTAAAAACATGAAGAATACAATAATTCCATGGTTGGAGGCTAAGTTGTTTCTAATTAAACGATTCCTGCTAACAGAATGGAGTTCAAAGTTTCGTTGTACTTGCCAGCTGTTTGACTTCAGACATGTCATTTAGCTTTCTGAGTCTCTGAGGAAAAAAATGTGACCAATTTGTTGTGAAGATTAAAGGCACCACCTACAGAATCCCCAGAGCATAGCAGGCACTTTATAGATGATACATCCTTGGAGGTAGATGAGTTTGGGCTGAATATTCAATGATGTAGGTCTTTCCTGGGCTGTTCAAACAAATCTATTGTAAGTAATGAGACCCGAGGAGAACAGTTTCACCTAACATGTTGCTCTTATTTCTCTTCCCAGTCTTTGAAGCCATCAAATCACGCGACCATCCAGAGCATAGTGAGAGCAGTGGGGGTCGTCTCTGGAATCCCGAGCCTTGCTGCGTGCCGGAAAAGATGTCCTCACTCAGCATCTTGTTCTTTGATGAAAACAAGAATGTTGTGCTCAAAGTCTACCCAAACATGACAGTAGACTCTGTGCTTGTAGATAACCTAGCCGAGAACTCACCCAGATGCTCCATTCAATCATTAGTTGGATTTTCTGAACTTTTTTATTTTGCACTGCCAATGCATTTTGTCCCAAAAAAATGTTTTATTGCAGAAAGAAAATGAACAAATAGATTGAAGATTTTCCACCAAACAAAACCGGACTGGATTTTCCTTTGAATGTAACTAAAAGTAAGATTTTAGTAAATGTGAACATCTAGTTCTTTTTTCTTAATCACATAAGAAAAAATTGTTACTCAAACTGTTTTCAGAAGTGTTAGAGAACGCATCATTGACTTATTTTTGTATTGGGCTTTAAGACTAGGTGGGAAATAACAGCAATAACTTATCATTTGTCATTTGTCGCTACTCATATAAAGATGAAAGGGAAGTAGATAGGAATCTTGTAATTCTTTTAATTGGGTTTCTTGCCTTAGGCTCCTGAACAGCCAGCAACTGCTAAACACCCATCTGACTTTGACGTTCAACGGGAAGGTTTCTGAGACTTGTTTATCCTCGATTTTTCTCCACATTCATGGTGTGAGACGAGTCAGTGTGTGCAGAGTGCTAGTGTGAGTGTGCATCGTGCAGCTCACTGTACCTCTTGCAGAATAAGAAAAGTTTCCTTAGTGTGGTTCTATAGCTCCATCTTCATGGCATTCCTGTGTTTTTATCGATATCATATTCTGGCAAGCACCATCCACTGATGATTGCATGATCCAAGAGCCTACGCCAAGAGCGACGTGTCACTGATTGGAAATACAGATGTTTTCACTGCCTTGACTCCCAGGAAAAGAGAGCCAGAGGCTTCATTTTTGAAACCCTGGGTGTAGTTCTTCTATATTTTTTTCGTTTCTTTTTTCTACATGTATTGTCATTTGCTCTAAGCTAATTTAGGAAGTGCTTCCTGAAGTTATTAGCTTTCTAGTTTTCCTTTTAATATACTCTCTCTTCATGTGATGCTGTTCATACATGTTGAGGCTTACAAGCTGTTGTTAGAAATGACCAAGTGAATCACTATTTTGTGGTGACTATCATGGTCCACACGTTTCTAGGCTCTTCTGCACAGAGATCAAGATAGTGTCCTCAGTCATGGACCCTATACTCCAGCAAACTTGCTAAAAAATTATTCACTAGGAAAGAGTCAACACAGACACAGTTTATTTCCATTTCCACTTGTCATAAGTATGCATCTTTGATTTCTGCCTTTGAAAGTTGTTTTATCTTTCACTCACAGACTGGTAAGGTATCTCAGTGGGCAATGGTGCTTGCTACCAAACCATTCCTGGAACCCACATGGTGGAAGGAGAGAACAAGATTCCACAAGTTATCCTTTGGCCTCTACACACACACACACCACACGCACACGCACACGCACACGCACACGCCACGCACACGCACACGCACACACACACACACTGAAAACTTTTAAAGATCTTTTGGTAACTGGACTGATCTGAAAGATGGAAATGATCTCAGGTTGTGGATGGTTGGGGGCTTTGTCTCTGAGGACACTCCTGATCTTAGATCACTCTTATATTATGATTAGATATAAGTACTCCATTTCAGAGCCTGTATGAGATCAGAATGTGTTTTTTCCCATCTCTGCCTATAGCTATCTACAGCTGTCCAGTAGTTCCTTACATCATCTTTCAGGGATGATGATAAGCAGATACAGAAATATTGCAAGTATCTCTGTTCGTAAATCAGATGAAGCAACAGGTACAGTGTTCAGTGTTCTGTTTGAAGGCTATTACATAAGCCTGCCAGGCAAAGCTCTTTTCACTTTGAAAGGCTTTATCATAGTGTGGAATTGTCCTAGCTCTCAAGGAGACCAGGGTTTGAAAGACTAAGTGCAAGGACCAAGGTTGCCCATATTCCTCTGGCTCATTCCCTTTAACATAAAGTTATAGACTTTCAAACTCTGGTGGAGAATAAAATTACTTTTTAACAAAATCCTGACAAATTTGAAAGCAAAATACATAACAGAGACACCAAGCTACATATTCATAGGTCTGTCATCGTATAAAATTTATTTCCCTGAATAGATTTGATGAAACTCTTTATTTCGCTTATATACCAACCCCAAACCCTTGCAACTCTTTGTATCACTTCTCAGCCTTTTATATTCAAATTTCTGTTGTCTTTTAAAACCCAAATCAATTCCTACTTTTTGAGTCAAAAAGTCTTGACTCAAAAAGTCAAGTGTGGTCAAGTCTTCTTGATGATAAAAGTCCTCGAGTACTGGCCAATTAATATCTCATTTTGATTAGTGGCAAGCATTTGAAAAGCAGCACACACCGAGCTTTGACATTTTCTTAGCAATGTGTCAGAGAGAGGTCACCGACTGTTGTTCTAAACAGCAGCTGACTATCCTCTCAGCATGTCTTAAGTTGGAGGTACAATAACATGTACAAGGAAAAGATGACTCCTAGTGGATGGAATTAAAGTAAATTGGCTTGCATTTTAAACAATAAGACTTTATTTAAGTGTAATATTAAATAAATGCCTAATCTGCAATGTGTTAGGTACAAATTTCCATACAAGATTTTGAGAACTCTCCTATACAATTTTGGGGTTGATGGGAAAAAGCTTTACATTTTGAAATGCTATTTCCAAAATAAATTCTGCTTACCTTATCTCTATTTCTATCTCTCGCTCCTCCTCAACATCATTCTTCCTCTGTTCCCTCTCAGACCATGTCCTAGCCATTCTTTACATACGCACACATACAGAGAGAGAGAGAGAGAGAGAGAGAGAGAGACAGACACACAGGAGGACAGAGTGAGTAATAAAGAGACAGAGAGAGACACAGTCTGTGACTGAAATAGAGACAAAGACAGACATTTAAGAAAATATTTCTTTTTTTTTTTAAATAAAATGGCTACAAAAATACCACTGGGTTGATATTTGATACCACAGGTTTGACCATTGATTCCTGAGCATAGGGCTCATCATGAAGTCTGGTTAATATACCCAGTGACACTCCATTTGAGAAAACTATTTTTTTCTTTGCAAGCTGGTATCAGTTGCAGACAGGTTCTTTGTTAGGGGTGGAGCCTGTGTCTACTTCCCATTTGCAGATCTGGGACTCCATCTGGCTCAAATATATGCATTCTTTTTCTGATAACTGTTTCCTAGAATTCTAGCTAAGTGATTCCCCATATCCATGCAGTATTTTAAGAATTCTTCATTGTAACCTGTGTGAATAATAAATAATTTAAGGAATTAATGCTGTAGAATGAAAATGGAAGATTGAATGTCTTGACTTCAGGACAAGTTAAATTCCAGGTTAAATCCTTCCTTAGCTATGTATTAACCGATGGCCATTTATTCACTAACGTAATGTTTTACTATCTCTGTATAAAACTTGTATTACCCATTTAATACTTCATAAAAATCATGAATAACAGTATCATCAGTCTGACTTATACAATGTTTATGTAACTACACTATTCAGTTAATCTTGAAGCTTTACATTTTCTCTGTGCTACCAAGTAGCAAATGTCTAAACATGTTGAATCAAGGTTCGGTTAGAGAATAGCTATGCATTCCTGACATGGAAGGATGAATAAGCAACTAAGTAAGAAACCTTGAGTAAATCGGATTTCTCAGTATTTTAACATGGCTTTTGAGTGATAAAACAATCCCTCCTTTCTAAAGATGAAGCTTTCCCCTCAACTTTTCACACTAGTTTCTGTGAATGTTTTAGTTGAAAATTTAATGCTTGTACAGTCAATAGCAATTGGAATATATTATATGTATATGGAAAAAGTTTAAAGATGCTTTTAATTTATTTAATAACTGTTGCTTTTCTATATTGGTAATGATTTTCTTCCTTACTA
The DNA here is from genome assembly GCA_021653895.1 of Mastomys natalensis. Classification (NCBI taxonomy): domain Eukaryota; kingdom Metazoa; phylum Chordata; class Mammalia; order Rodentia; family Muridae; genus Mastomys; species Mastomys natalensis. Next base: position 819,574 of record JAJTUV010000143.1, read on the forward strand.
GGTGAGAAAAACAGCTTTTTTACTACAGTTCCTAGATAGGATGTGACATTTAGTTCCTTAGGTCCATTCCAAGGGTGTGGCAGTGTAACTGTGAAGGGCCCTTCATTACTGATGTGTTAAGTTTTCCTGAACTTGTATCATTCTCCTCCAGTAACAAAGACTTTTCATCCTATATTACAAAAATAAAAACAGCTCAGTTCAACATTTTTCCATTCTTTGCTTTTTCCTGAGGAAGGTTTTAAAAAATGTTTCTCACTGTGTTGCATTGAAAAAAAGGACATACGCTGAGATACAAAGTTAAATCTTTCAAGGAATTAAGTCTTCAATGAACAGAGCATCCCTAACTTCTAATCAATGAAACACGATCAGCATCTTAGAACATTGAAGAGACATACCCAAAGGGGTAAAACACGATCAGCATCTTAGAACATCCAGAAACACACCCAAAGGGGGAATATCTTGAGCCTTTGCCACTAGAAACCTTTACCTTGATTCATTTAAAGGTTTCTTCCCTCTGTAAACAATAAATTCTAAATCTTGTGGTGGGAATTTAGGTTTTTAATTCTTCCCCTAATTGTCTGGCTTACTATCTCAATGATAGCTTTGTTTCTGCATCCATGATTAACACATATTGTCCATGGTGGAGTGTTAAGATCTAAATTTAAACTAGTCTGGACTTTGAGATGCTGTTTAAATTGCAAATGCTCTTTAATTAAAAAATGGCCTGAGGTTGTGAAGTAAAACACACTTTCCTACTCTTCTGAGTCTATGCAACTGTGATGTAGTGAATCATAGGCCAGCTGAGACTAGAGGAGCTTACGGATCTTCTTAAGCAAGTGCTTTGATCTCACATAGCTTCGTTTATCTTACATATAAATGAGGTAATAAAACCCCCACCTCTTTACCAGCCTTCCAGTTTGAAGGTTAGAATCAAGATTATACAGAGAACTTGAAAAACTAAACACACACACACACACACAGAGAGAGAGAGAGAGAGAGAGAGAGAGAGAGAGAGAGAGAGAGAGAGAGAGAGAGAGAGAGAGAGAGAGAGAGAGAATTAAAAACCAGTGAAAATAATTAAAGAGAGAGCACTCAAAAGATGAAATAAAAATGGCTGAGAAATATTTTTTTTCAAAGTTATTACTGAACTGAGCCCTTAGGTCATCACAGAAATGCAAATTGAAACCACTCTGAGATTTCATCTCTCAGTCAGAATGGATAATATTTTTTTTAAGACAATTAACAGTGAAGAGGTGGGGAAAGAAGGGACAATGGGATTCCAAGCTGGTGAAGGTACTATGAAACTAGATTTCCCAGGTTGCTAGAAGTGGATATACCACAGGATGCAGCTATCCCATCTTGGGTATACATCCAAGGGACGCTGCATCCTACTACATGGGCACTTGCTCCTCCATGTTCATTTCTGCTCTGTTCACAATATCCATAAGAAGGCAATCTCGATGTCCATCAGCTGATGAAGAGACAATAAAACCATAATATATCTTTACAATGAAACGTCTGTTAAGAAAACTGAAATTTGCAGACAGATGGACAGAGATGGACATAATCATCCTGAATAAAGCAACTCAGACACACAAAGACAAATATTATGTTTTCTTTCACACGTGGATAATGGCTTTGAATCTTTAGATGAGTGTCATAGGTGTCAGAAAACTAGAAAGGGATTATGGTGAGTGAAGATAGAATGCATTGATGTAAAGGGGGAGTGTGGAATAGTGGGACATGAAAGGTTAAGTGAGATGGGGGATGGGAGACATGAATAGAGGCCTCTCTTTATATTGTAAAAGCATTATATTACATTATATATAATGCTTTTACAACCATAGGCTTTCTCTATCTCTATGTATGTATGTGTATGTGATTGTGTAATGTGTATGTGTATGTGTATGTGTATGTACGTGTATGTGTATATCAAGTAAGTGTTGGCCACTGGGGACTCACAAATGCCCCTAAATTACACTGTCATTGCTCTTAGTTGCCCTCCAGAACTTGATGGCAAGACCCCATTACTGATGATACCAAACACTTGAGTCATAAAACATGGAGAAATCAAGCTGGTACTTACCTGGAAGGTTCATCGCAAATGTCTAGCTTTCATGGTGTTGGAAGGTGCTATGCACACATGCAGAGTAAAAAACAACAAAAAAAAAAATTCATCAATCTAATCCAGCTGTGAACCCTGTGAACTACAATAAAAACTGGTTTGGCAAAAAAATAGGCCACCTGGACAATAGGAACATAAATATTATGGAAGTCACCAAACACTTTATGATTGGATTGAAGACCTGATCCACAAGAGAGAACCCTTACCTGGCACCACTGTCAGGGCCAAGAACCTGATGCAAGATAGGCTATGGGTGTTAGGAAAGAACCCAATACTATCCTTCTGCTAAAAGGACACAGTATGAACTCAACTCTTAAGGACTTACTGCTATACCTATAGATTAGTGCACCTCTCAAACCTCTTCAGAGAAGCTTCATCTTACAGTAGCTGGTTATTAACAGAAGGGACCCATGGCTGACCACTATACATAGAATAAGAGGCTTTAGACTGCTCAGATCTAAATGGGACATCTGTATCATTCCCTTCTCCTCAGGAATCATCACAGAAGAGGGAAGGAAATATGGTAATAGCCATGGATAGTGGACAACTACAATGAAAAGTGATATCGAGACACAACAGGACAATTTTATATATAATATATAAATTATATTATATAAATATTATAATATATAATATATATAATATACATATATATATAACTACAGTGGCAATGATAACAAGTACAAGACCTGTGCAAGCCAGAGCCAGACCAAATCCTAGCATGGACCAGGGATGGGGCAAGCATGAAGTTCTGTCCCTAGCTGAGGAGCTACTGGCAATCAATAGTTTCTGAAAGAGGCAGAGTTAGTTTTCTAACTAGAAGATTGGTCATGTATTAATGACTAAAGCAGGTGTGTAAGGAGGTGGAATGAAATCTGTGAGGAGTTGGTGGGAGCTAGAGAGTGCCGGTTATCAAAATATAACATTTGAAATTATCAAAGAATTGATCAAAACGTTATTTTTAAACTCCTGCCTCGTGTGGTTTTGATGAGGATTAATATGATAGTGTGTGCAAGTGAGTTAATTTCCTAAAACAGAATAAAGAATGTCTTAGTATCAATTTTTATTACTATTGGTCTTATCCAACTCCTTAGTGCGTGTGTTTTAATCATTCAATTTGGCTTCCATTTTCTTCCTCTGCTGTTCTTGATGCATCCACAGACCCTAGCACTGGCAGTACTACATTATGGGCTTTCAATCCTGCTGAGCTCCTCCAGCTCTGAAATTTTTACATAGATGATCTTCAAAGTCCCTTCTTTCTCTGGTATATCTGATTCTGACCCAAACATCTAATTATGCCACAACTTGGAAACACTTTTTCCTAACCAGGCTTTAAAGGACAAACAACAATAACACAAGTCATGATAGGACAGGGAGAAAGGACCACCCTCCCTCACCTGAGGAGATCAATCATCTTCACTGCTGCTGTATGATGAGGCTTTTGAGATTCTTCTACTTTGTATGTTTATCTCAAATGCCATCTTTCATCCTTTCATCCTAATAGTCAAATATAGTTCTTCAAAAAAAAAAAAAAAGACAGATTTCATATAAGAGAATATATTCTAGTAGTTGGGCCTTCAGACATGGGTCCACGTAGTTCCAGAATTCCAACTATGTCATTTAAAACTATGTGACCTTTAGTAAATCGTTACAGCTCATCTCCTTCCCCTGCCTAATGTGTAAAATGAGAATGAAACACTTTCCTATTTAATAGTGTCATGAGGACACCCTGAGTCACTACACAGGAAGCACATTCATTCAGCACAAAGTAAATACAACTAGCTTTATGATCCATTGACTGTACTTATATTTCTGAGATTATGTCTTTGCTCAATCCTGAGCAATGGTGGACAGTGTCTTCACAGTGTTTATCAAGGTACTTACCTCCGAGGCTTGCAGTCCATCTAGTTGGAGACTTGTGAAAATTTTCCTATTCCTATCCACTTTAGCTCAGCAAGACTAGACTTTCCTAACTCTCTCTGTCTCTCTCTGTCTTTGCCATCCCCCCTCTCTTTCTCTGTGTGTGTCTTTCTCTGTCTCTCTCTGTCTGCCTCTCTCTCTTTGACTTCCTCTGTCTTATCATGATCTCTCTCACACACTGCATTCTTGTTGTAATGGCATCCTCTGTTGTGTAACACAGCAAGAATAAACCTTACCAGAGCCAACAGTAGGCTCTTGAAACTTTCATCTGCTTACACTCTGAGCCAAATATATTGCTTTTCTTTATATATTACCTAAGGTAACATAAATGTATGAGAACATACCTTGAATTACTTCCATAAAGGAGATTCTGATCATCTCTGCATCTCACTAAGCATGACCAGACCAACAAAATAAGAACACACTATCATATATTCACCAAGAATGTGGACTGATGGTCAGGTGGGCAGTTTTCATCTCCTAAGCAACAATAGCATTGCTGCTCCTTCTCTGGTGAGGAAGAGCCATGAACAAAGGGAGGGATAAACCAGAAGTGCCTCTCATTCCTGTCTCTCTTAGCGGGTGAGCCGTGTGCTGAAAGTGACTCTTCCAGCAGCTTTTGGGATAGGAACTGCCTCTTTCACTTTGAACTCAGCACTTCCATTAATTACAATCCTGACATGAACAAATGTTATATACTGTAATATTTTGGCATCATTTTTGGATTCTCACCTCTCTGTCCCCACCAATCTGTATATGTGTGATTTCTCTACCCTGTTTACTATGCCCATTTTCTCTACAGTCTATAGAGAAAGAGAGCTCTAGTCTAAGAGACAATTGGAAGCTTTCGATAATTACTGTACTCAGATGAGAATGTGAGGTATCGTATGTTACCCCACTCTTCAGTGTTGTCAGGTTTAATTAACAATAGTTATTCATTCAGTCCTCATTTTGTTCTGAAGCATGGAAGCACTTCCTTGATAATAATAAAGAATCCAATCCTAAGCAAAGTTATATCAGAATATAGTACATGTCCCCCTCCCCCATATTAACAATCCCCCCTTTGCCAAAAATATCAATTAGCTATATTGACCTGCTTTATGGAAGTTTTTGTTTACCATGAGCACTGACCCATGGACCCACACAGTTTTTCTTTAATGAGTCATTTTATTAAATGAACTTACTGTTACAAATGGAAGAAGTTAATGACACAAAATCTACATGCTGGCAATTGTGATAGTCATGTAGTCAGAGGATGGGGGTCACTGGAACCCAAAGACTATTCCAGTAACAATTGTGAGCAGGAAATTTCAAAGCTGTTGCAGTCTTTGAATGACTATGACGCAGAAGTAGACGGAATGCTTGGGTTGGATTTATTGAGGACATCTGCATCAAGACACAAAGAGGCCCTCCAAGCTGTACTCCACACTGTGATTTGGAGCATGTCATCTTACACTCTTGATCTATAACTGTGTGGCACAGGCAGGCTGCATGTCTTGTAAGCTGAGCTGAGAGCTCTTCAAACTTTGCTTTTCCTTTCAATGTCACCAGCAGCTCCCCTTTCCTTCAGCAGAATGAGACAGTGTTGGTTGTTAAGTCCATTTCACTGCAGTAGAATCTAGATCTAAAAGAGACAGGGAGCATCCATCATCACAAGAGACATTTTTGTCAGGTAGCAGGACGATGACTAGTTTTGAACAACCCATTAGACAGAGTAGAAGATCTTGTGCTTGAGAACAGAGGAAAAATAACTTAAACAGGAGTATATACTTTGACTTGATTAAAATTAATCTTTTAATATAAAGTCTCAGAGGAACCTGGGCTTGTCTATTATTCTTTCTCTTGTAAATTTCTGGAATGAAACTTGAGTTTGAGATAGGAATCCACTAGTGGCAAGTAGTTATCAGGTGCCTTGTGGCAGAGTGGGGGGTGGGACAAATCACTCACCTCATGAGCAGAGACAGACGCCACATGCAGAATAGACCAGGGCCATTTTGAATGCCAGCTCTCAGTGATGTAAGAGCTTAGCATTGAGTTTAACTTCTAAACTTCCCATCACCTTCCTGTAGCACCTTTCTGGGAACTCCTCCTTTGAGGACCATTCACCATTCATCCAAATCACAATGTTATTGAAGATTAACTTATAGAAAAGCTTTGCCAGTGTATTGAGTTTATGAGGAAAAATGCCAGAGCCACACTTTGAACTTTAATAATTAAAGTAAAAAGTAAATACCTTGGCTGTGAAGTTTCTTACTCAAAGAAGGAAAATAGAAATATCTGCTTCTGTCAGCATGTACTTCCTGACATTCCACATCAACGTCTACCTTTGGTGACTGCACATGAGATGGATACCCCGGTGGAATGGTCTGCAAACGGCCCCTCCTTCAGTTTCTGTCCTGTACTTTGTCTCCATATTTGCTCCCTAGAGTATTTTGTTACTTCTTCTAAGAAGGATTGAAGCCCCCACCCACCCCACCCCCGGTCGTCATTCTTCATGAGCTTTATGTAGTCTGTGAGTTGAATCTTGGGTATTTCAAGCTTCTGGGCTAAAATCCAATAATCAGTGAGTGAATACCATGTATGTTCTTTTGTGGTTGGGTTATCTCACACAGGATGCTATTTTCTAGTTCCATTCATTTATATAAGAATTTATCGAATTCATTGTTTTTAATAGCTAAGTAATATTCCATTGTGTAAATGTACCACATTTTTTGTATCCATTCCTCTGTTGAAGGGCATCTGGGTTCTTTCCAGTTGCTGACAGGAGCCTGATATAGCTGTCTCCTTAGAGGTCTGCAAGAGTCTGATATATTCAGAGGCAGATGCTCACAGCTAACCATTAAACTGATCATGGGGTTCCCAACAGAGAAGATAGAGTGAAGACAGAAGGAGTTGAGAGGATTCTTGACACCATGAGGAAAGCAACAATATCAACCAACCAGAGCCCCCAGGGTCTAAACCACCAGCCTGGGAGCACTTAGGGAGGGACCCATGGCTCCAGCTATATATGCAAGGGAGCTGTTTATAAGTGGGAGAAGAGATCCTTGGTCCCATGAAGTCTGGACATACGTGGGGGGGGGATACTCGAGGGTGGGGAGGTGAGGTACGGGGGAGGGTGAGTGGGGGTACACCATCATAGAGGCAAGAGGAGGGGGGAAGGGATAGGGAGTTCCTGGGAGGGAGGGGGGAAAAGAGGGCAAGGGGAAAACATCTGAAATGTAAATAAAATTTCCACTAAAAAAAAAAAAAAAAAAAAAAAAACAAAGAAATATCTGCTTCAAAACCACTGACCATTTGAAGAGTGTTTCCATGATTGCCACCAGAGGCAAAAGGTTGGGAGAGTAATTCATCCACTAATGGACAAGATGGCAGTGGCTGAAGAGAGAAGGATGCAAATAAGTGGACCCACTGTTTGAAAGTACAGCCTAAGATTAGTTTTGATGTAGGATTTTGTTGTTTTAAAAAACGAATTTCCAATTGTTTGATTTTACCAGTGAAGACTCAGGAGCCACTGGTGTGAAAGCCTGCTACCTCAGAGAGGCAGAGAAAGCCCCAGCTGATCTTCCTCGACATTCCAGAAGGAAAAAAATCTCTTTCTCCTCCTAAATACCTGTCAGCTCTAAGACCCTCCTTTCTGTTTACTTCTGCACACTCCCTGCTAGGCGGCTACTTGCTCCACTCTTGACTTAGGGTTGAGTTTATTTAGCTCTTGGATTAAAGGTGTGTGCTACGGCTGAGCCACACTACAAGTACTTGTTTATAATAAACAAAAACTCTAGGATCAAAGGCTGAGGCACAATTAGAAACAGATTTTTAAAAATTTATTGATTCACCTTACAACCCAATATCAGCCCTTCCTCACCTCCCGGTAACCCCTATTGCAAGTCTTGCCCTCATTGCACTCCCCAGTAAAACCTCCACCCTCACTAACCTCACTCCCCATCCCCCACCCCCACCCTACCTTCTACCAATTGCAGCACAGTGATAAACACAGATAATTGACAAAAACAGCTGCTCTACTCATTCTAACATTATATGACCATGAAAGTCCCCAATAAGGCGTTCTTCTGACACTAAGAACTTATTAGATGGCATTGGATCTTCTGAAGTTATTCCTAATTTAATCAGGCACGTCCACTTGGGCATGAAGCCGCTTTTTTTTTCCACCTTAGGAAAGTTCAAAATACTTGTAGTTACATATGTGGCTTCACAAACCTGTAATCACAGTACTAGGAGAACCGAGGCAGGAAGATTGCTATGAGTTCAAGTTCATCTGGTCCACATTGGGAATTTACTAACAATCAGAGCCACAAAACAATGGCCTATGTCAAAACAACAACAACAAGAAGAAATGTAACAACAAGAAAATGTGTATAATCTAGTTATGGTGGCCAGACTCTGTAATCTTAGCCTTCTAGGGGTAGTGACAGACAGTTGTTCTAGGTCATACGTCATTACATAGAAAGTTTAAGGTAGCCTGGGCTACTTGAGATATCGTCTTTAAAATGACATGTGCAGATAAATAGGGAGAAAGATAGATAAAGAAACAATTTTAAATTGCTTTGCTCTGATTTTCATCAACAGTTATTTCAATCCATTTTTGATAATATCTCAGCTTAATTAGTGATTCAGGCAAGTGATTGGATAACACAAAAGTGCTAGCCACAACGGTGTAAAAGGTTGTACAAGAAAATCATATTATGTGCATGCAATATAATATAATAAGGTAAAAATATTATATAAAATACAAATTTCAGTGTATATTTTACAAAACTCGGCAATGTTCCCCCAAATTTTCATCTACTTCTTTGGGAATATCAAAACACATAATAAACATTAAGGAATAGTTTGGTCAAGAAGGTAGCTATTTTCAAGGCTGAAATAGAACATCGTGAGTCTAAAGTAAACAAAGACAGTTCATTTTAGACTCTCCAGCTGGTTCTCCATGCAAGGTTGAATGTTTGCCCAGAAAGCCACAGACCTACAAAGGGAGTCTTGAGCTTCAGTTATCCAGAGATAGAGTTGCTTTCTGCTTTCTGAAGACTTACATTCCTCCATACTCTTAAAAAAATAACATTTTTTAAGACACAAAAAGTCCAAGACAACTGACTGAACTGTTTCTGTATCTGGCACTTAAAATAAAATTCACAGGATTCCGACACTTAGTTGCTTTCACAATATGTAGAATACAGTAAGATTCCCACTAGAGTCTTGAGTGAAATTTCAGAAACATGAATAAGATGTTTGAAATTAAAACATTGAGCAATGAGTATAACTAGATAGATTTATAAATGTAAAATGTCAAAGTTGAGAAGTCTTCATAAAGTGTGCTTGGAAAATCAGGGGAAGTAATGAGAAGGCATTTTTGTAGTTTGTTTTGCTCTTTATCATTCTGATTGGTCAATTGGTAGATCTTTCTCTCATTGGTTAATTGGTAGTTCTTTCTCTGATTGGTGACTTGGTAGATCTTTCTCTGATTGGTTAGCTGGTAGATTTTTCTCTGATTGGTTAATTGGTAGTTCTTCCTCTGATTGGTTAGCTGGTAGCTCTTTCTGATTGATTAGTGGGTAGATTTTTTTTCTGATTGATTAGTTGGCAGATCTTCCTTTCCTCTTTTAATAGTGCTGGATATTTCTTAGTTTGCTGTGCCAGACTAGATTGCTTTCTTCCCTGGTCTCCTCTTATTGTCTATTGCTCTCATGAATGTATTTTTTCCTTCATTCTTGTGTTTTAAACCATTCTTCTCTTGTACATAGAATTTTGCTATGCATTTTTTGATGTGCTGGCTCAATTGTCATGAATTGCCCTAACTTTTGTTTGTCTTAAAATAATTTCAATTTCCCCGTCTGTTTTAATAAATAATTTTGTTGGGTACATCAATCTTAATCGACAGTTAATTTCAAAGCTTTAAAGTATATAATTTCTGGCTTTCTGTGTTAGATAACACATCTAATGTTATTTTAGAATTTCTGCCACTGTATAGTAATTGGTGTTTCACTTTTACAGCTTTAAATAGTTTTGTTTTATTTTGTATTTTTGATATCTCTACTATGATATGATACAAATTTTTTTCTTCTCATGTTTACTCGGCATCCAAAATGCTTTCTGTGTTTTAATATCTATTTCTTTCCCTAGGTTTAGATAGGCTGACAAAGGCATGTGATTTTTATCTCAACTCCTTCCTGTATCCCTTGCATTCTTAGGATTGTTCTCAACTATACTACAAAGCTGAAATGACAAAGATATTATGCAACTGATACAAAAACAGGTATGTAGATCAATGACACTAAGTAAAAATAAGTATATCAAAGATCCCTTAATTTAAGACCTAAGATGCTCAAAGTACAAAAGGAAGTCATAAGAAAAACACTTTGGGATATAGGTGCTGTCTTAGGGTTTCCATTGCTGTGAAGAGACACCATGACCAAGGCAACTCTTTATAAAGAGCAGAATTTAATTGGGGCTGGCTTATAGGTTCAGAGATTTAATCTATTATCATCATAGCAGGAAGCATGCAAGCATGCATGCAGACATGGTGTTGGAGAAGGAGCTGAGAGTTATGCATCTTGATTCGAAGGCAACGGGAAGAGACTGGCTTTTTAATAGTGGGTGGAGCCTGAGCATAGGAGGAAACCTCCAGAACCCACCCCACAGTGACACACTTCCTTCAACAAGGCCACACCTCCTAACAATGCCACTCCCTATGGGGCAAGTATATTCAAACCACCACAGGTGTGGCTAAGAAGTTTTTGGGTAGAAAACCAACAGCATAAGAAATAACCCCAGAAATTGACAAGTGAGATTACATGAAATTTGAAAACATGCTGGACAACAAAAGATATTATCAAGAGAGTAAACACCCTACACAATGAAAGACATTCTTTCCTAGCTATATGTCTGAGAGTTAGCATCTAGAGTATGTAAAGACCTGGGAGGCAGGGGGAAGCACACAGAAAAGGAAAGGAAGGGAAAGAAACTGCTAATCAATAAATAGATGGATGTCCTGAACAGACAGTTCTGAAAAGAGAAAGTACAAATGACCATAAATATTTTTTAATTATTTAAAGTCCCTGGCAATCAGAAAAACTCAAAACTAGTTTGGGACTCTGTCTTGCCCTAATCAAAATGACTAACACTTAAAATATCAAATGATAAGTGCTGACAGGGGTGTGAGGAGAGGGAATTCCTTATTCTCTGTATTTGGAGCATAGTCTGTTGTGGCTACTATGTAAATCAATGGGAAGCAGCTCCAAATGCTAAAAAAGAACTATTATGACTAAGCTTTAACCCTTTTGGGCAAAAGTGCAGTACACTCTGCTACAGAGGAGCTCGCTCACCCACATGTTTATGACCTCTCTTTCTACAACTGTGAAAACTGGATGTCCTAGATCCATCAACAGATGAGTGGATAACAAAAATGTAATGCATACATATAATGGAATTTCAGTTTTGAAAAAATGAGGAGTTATGAAAACTTCAGGGAAATTGATGGAACTAGAAAATATTAAGTGAGAGATCCCAGGGTCCAAAGGAGAAACACCACTTGTGCTTTCTCATGTGCATCCTAGTTTCTAAATGGTTAAATATGTATGGTTAAGTGGGATAAGTGTAGGAAGGGCCCGTGAGGCAGACAATGAGGGCTTAAGGAAGGCATATGGGGACGCAAAGGTTATAAAAGTGGAAGGGGGACGTTGAGGGCAGAAGACTGGAGTGGAGATTGGAGGTAAGGCCATGAAATCCAGGGAGTAGATCAAGGAGATTAATCAATAAAAATTGTATATACAAATGACATAAGGAAACTTGTATTTTATAGGATAATTCTTTTAAAAGAGGAAAAAAATGAAATGTTTCTAAAGAAAACAGCCAACTTCAAGGTGTTCTGACTTCTTCCTTGGCTCAGAATGTGCTGATGGCTCTTTGTCTAGTGTCTCTTTCTTGCTGAGTCCCTCTTTCCCATGTGTGGACATATGGACTAACAAACATACACATGCACACAGTAACCAAAATCATTGTCCCACACTTGACAAGTCTTTCTTCAAATCTCTTCAGTCTTCCTGATATACTTATATTCTGATATTCTTATGGACAAAGAGTGAAAACTTTTGGACTATCAGACTCCTAATGAATCAGCCAGATAATGAGCCTCCATGAGAAACCAAATACTAGGGTAAGCAACCCACGTCATTCACAATAATTCAGAGAAATGTGCCAACAACCCATCATTTATTATTGATGGTGAGAATTTTATGCTTATGAAAATGTGTTCTATCATTAGGCAACTTTTAGTGTATACCAATTTCTGTTTATTTAATCTACCAATTCACTATAAATGCCCAATAGTCTAAATCAAATAAGGTTTTCTATTTTCCTCATTATGAATAGGAATGTAAATGCTATGTTTTATCTTATGAGCATTATGAACTTAATTAGAAATTTTAAAAATAATAGAACTCTAAATCCTTAAAGTAATCTTCGATACGGACATGTAGTGGTAATGTCTTTCATACATACACTGGACAGTAGGCAACATTCATTTCTTTTCACAGCACTGAGCTTAACCATTACAGTACTGTTATATAAGACTTGGATGCCTTCACAAAAGCCATATTCAAACTCCAGTTCTTCCAGACCCAAATCTAACAGCATGAAGCACGCGGTGTTATAGAAATTTGCTCTCTTAGCAATGTGTATGACTTATGGTGCTGACTGACATGCAGGAGATTTTATTACCCATCTTCCTCCTATGGCTATGAAGTTGAGACTCAAAGGTAAATGGAATTTCTAAATTTGTATGGCAAACTACAATGTGCCTTTTATGTTATGATTGTTTATTTTACAATTATTTCATTATTACTATTTCTTAATCCTGCAAGTATTTATTGGGCTGTGCACTTTCTGGAGATACAAACACAAACACCCTGGTGGTGCCTGTCCTAAAATGGTTCATTGTCTAGTAGGTTCGACATGTGACTCTACAGGCAAACAGAGTCTACAGAGTGCCAAGAAAGCCAAGTGGTTTCTACCTTCCTCAAAAATTCCAACAATATTGTGTAGAGAATAGTAATCTGCAATCTCTATTCTTGACACTTAGACAGTAGAGATGATTGTTGCTGTCTTAGGCTGACTATTGGAGTAGCTGTCGCCTTGATTTCCTGACAGCTGAAACTAATAGTTTGGGGACATTTGGACATGGATTCACTAAACATTTATTTATTATGTACAATATTCTAGGCACTATGGATATGAATAACCTTCCACATGGGGACAGCATTATGCAAAAATTAATGATATAGTATGATGTAAGCATGCTCAGAGAATCATCAGAGTCTCCCAAACCATTGCTCTTAAGTAAACCATCAAACTCAAACTGACCTTAAATCACCAGCCATTGTAAATATAGTATGATTGAAGGTATTATGTTAATAATCTTCTAGCCAGCATGACCATTTTGACTTTCCCAGAGACTATTCCAGATTTCATTTGTGCCTTGGCATAACTAAAGCAAACACACTTTCACTGTCAAAAATGATATTATTTGTTTAACAAATTATATAGCCAGCCAACTTCTGATTAATAGAAGATAATTCCTGCTTTGCTTTAATACAGAGAATGGTTTGGTTTTCAGTTCTGAAACACCGGCTCTGTGGTAGGCATTATACTAAAGTCCTTCACCAGCATTAAATGTAACAATAATGTGTTATCCTATAGATAAGAAAAGTTAAAGAGTTCACTTATTTCTTAAGTAGAATGACATAATACCATAATACTAATGATAACACTAAGATTCCAGAGCAATCCTGCCTGGCTCCACTACAGTAACAGACAGAGTAACTTTGGCCACAATATTAAGGACAGAGAACTCCATCTCAGAGAAGTTGAGAGCTTAGTATGATGATTGGGCAGGCAGGTTGGAATCAGAAAGATTTTAAGTGGAAAGAGAAGGCCCATGGATTCCTCGGCCATCTGCATGTTCTCCTTGTATAGGAGCAGCAAAACTAAGTCATTTTCTCTGCTCTTACACTTGAACCTGAGTAGCACCAGGCCCTATGGAGCCTGTATGTACATGTTTAGAATGTAGACATAGTGTGTTGTTACCATGGAGATGTGTTGGTATGTCCCTCTGAGTAAGGCTTCCTGCTTCCTGTCCTTACACGTCTCTTTTTTTACCCCTGAGGATGGGACCTTGATGCAGTGCCCAGCAGGTCAGAAGAGAACATTTTTTCACTAGTGAACTAAATCTTTTGTGGTCTGAAGGGACTGAACCCTTTTGTTGTTCTCTTTATTGACCTCAGCACTAAGATAAACTGGAGCAAGAAATTACACGTCTGGGTTTGGAAGCCTCATGGAAAATGTAGTTAAGAGAATTTGATGGGGATTTTACCAATCTCTTAAGCTTTCTCACCTTCAATAAAAATCGAGTAATTGGTTTATATGCTAATAAAAGCAATTTGTCATAACCTTGGGGAAATGTATACAACAGAACAAGGTAAAAATAAAAGGGAAAGCTTCCGTATTCTCAGCACTGGTGGAAATGTTCCCATGATAATGCATAGGAGCACACAGATAGGAGCACACAGTTTACTCTCTAGACAGAGTCATCATTGTCCTGTGTTGTAATGTTCCTCTGTAAGTTGTTTTTTTTTTTGGTTTTTCGATACAGGGTTTCTCTGTGTAGCCCGGGCTATCCTGGAACTCACTCTGTAGACTAGGCTGGCCTCGAACTCAGAAATCGACCTGCCTCTGCCTCCCAAGTGCTGGATTAAAGGCGTGCGCCACCACTGCCCGGCTTGTTGTTTTCACTTTAGAATTAATATTCTTTATGATAATGTTATACATGTAGACCATATGGGCATTCTTCCATCGGATGTTCTGTGTTTGTCTCCAATTATTTAGCCACTACAACATGGCAACATACTTGGTGTTGGATGTTGTTAGCTGTTTTGTCTGTTATTCCACCGAATGTTACCAAGAGATTATTATACAAACAGTTCTATATAAGCACCCACCCCATTGTTTCTTTCTTCCCAGATTTAAAGCACAAGTGAAAAGTTACTTGTATTTCTCTGAGAATTTCATACACAAGTATACTGTATGTACACCCCTCCCTTTGCTCCCCAACCCCCTCCCTCATTCCTCCCCCAACTCCTTCTCAAACCTGTGACCTCTGCTTTTCTAATTAGCATTGTTACATATATGTGTGTGCTTATACACAACCTATTGAGTCTGATTATTGCTGCCTGTATGTACATATGTTTAAGGTTTAGCATTTTGGCTTAGATATGTTACATATGTTTTGGTTTAGATATCCTATCAGGAGGCTCAGCACTAAAGAAAACTGATCCTGCCTCCTTCAGCCACCATTGCCTGACTGCAGCTCCTCATCTAGGTGTGAGGCCTTGTGAAAAATTTCCCCATTCTCATTAGCATGTCTCCTGGCATGATCACTGTGCAGCCAACCAAATTTCTCTGATTTCATGAGTGCCACATCTTGCCATCTCCAAAAGATGCTATCTTGCATCAGGTAGCAGCTTGTTCCTTTTAATCAAATTCCAAAAAATTCAAGTCTTTCCCATTCTGACTCAACATCATTAGGCTTCTACTAGTGAATATTGATTCTTTTAAACTTTGCTGCTTTAACGAGATTTTTTTACGTTGTTGTCATCAACAGCACTTAGTTTAGTTAACTGACTAGTTAAATAGTAACCAAGATTAATTTAATTACGTAATAGATTTAATTTGTGTAATTTCTATTAAACTGAAATGCATTTGCTACACGTTATTGATTACCTCTAGTTGCTAGTTAGAAATTGGTATTTTTTTCTTCTCATACATAAGAATTCTTTGTTAAAACTATTTTTCCCAAGTGGCCAGCAATATTTTTTATAGGCACTGAGTTTTCTTTTAGTGACTTTATATGTATACCTATAGATGTATACAAGCATTGGGAAAGTTATAGACACAGACATAGATATGGATAGATAGGTCACTGCTACAGGTCAGTATGAAGGGCCTCTCTTATCTTCCACAACCTAAAGTAAATACTTTATCCTTAGTATACTAGGTGGTAACTCCTGTGGCCATCTGGCTATGAAACTTAACACTTTCTTTAATGTGTTTTAGATATTTCCATTAAAAATTTCTCTATATTCCCTTGAACTGTAAGCCTGTGGTGTCCCACAATGCACCTTGCACAGCACTTGACAGTTATTAAGTGATGAAGAGGAAGAACACTTTGTGCTTCACCTTTTCAGTTCAAACAGCGAGGACCGGTTCCACACAGCCGTTTTCACATGGACCTGCTGATGGTCAAACAGTAGACATTTCTCCTGACATTCATCTGTACTCATTTCATGATTCATCCTGGATTCAAACAACAATAAAGTCCCCTCACAACAGCTGTTCCTATGGGGCAGGCTTACGGCAGCAAAAGCAGTCACAAAAGATGTGTCAGAGTTCCTCACGTGGAAGTTTGAGATTCTGTTATTTAGTTCATGTCTCAGATCCTTCAACAGCAGCAGCGCTTAACCCCCACCGTCTGTTTATTTTGGTTTGAAAACTCTGTATCCAAGCAGCCAGACCTTAGCTTTCTCTTGTACCACTAGAGGGAGTCCAGTTATTAGATGGAGATGAAACACAACTTATCGCATCCAAGCTTTTGCCTGCTCCGGTTCAGCTGAATGTGGCACTTCTGCTTGGAAGACATTTGGCCAGAAGACGTTTAGTCCTGGAGCTACAAGGTTGGGTTTTGTCGCCATGAGATATTTATTCATTGGTGAAGGTCTTCAGTGAAGTTTTGGAGAAGTACTCAGATGCTGACAAAGTTTGAACCTCTCTGTTTTTCTTTTGTGTTGATTGTTCTCAGAATAAGAGAAACACTCATGCAAAGCTACCAAATCCAATCATAAGTGAAATGTGACCGACAGAAGGTCTGAGAGAGAACATAGATCACCACTTCAAACCCTGAGCAGTCACTTGTACAAAAGCAGATGGTCTAGGCTCCATCAAGTTACCCTATTTCTGACTTAGAATTGAAAAAAATATATAATTTTACACATTTATATAACAACAATATTAGGTTTCTAATAATATGTCTAAATGGCATTTGAGCCAAAGAGCTCAACTTCATAACAAGTGATACAGATTTAAAGTGATCCCTGTTTACAGGAATTCCTTTTGGAACAATCAAGAGGTTAAAGACAAGAACCAATCTTTTAACACATTAGTAGCACAGCATCTTAAGGGTGGCCTGGGAAATCGGATGAGCAGTATGGTTGAATTCCTAGAGGATATTTTTGATATTTTTGATATTTTAAAGAATGTACAATGCTGACAACTTTTATCAGTCTCTTTTGTAAAGTTCAAGTGGAAAAGCTATCAGTATCATTTCCCTTAGTTTAATCCCCAGTCAGATACTTTACTGCTGTTCAGTGATGTACAAGGGCAGATGAACATCCAGAAAAATCAACTGTGATGGTGAAGTCCAAACCCACGGAGGCAAACATCTACAGATAAAAACCTAAATTCCTGGCAGATATTTTGAAATGACTCTGTTGATAACAAGTTCAAGGAAAACCAGCAAAACCAACAGGGCAAGGACGGGAACAGTGAGCTGAACAGGGAGGGGCAGAAGTGACTGTCAAGATCGAGGAATCTACTTCTGCTGTGATATCGATGACTACGGATGCATATTTGAGAGGGAGGGACGTGGGAGGCTTCCCTGACAACACCTACCCTCCTGCTTCTAAAAGTAACAGCCTAGAAAGAAAGCCGCAGAAGAGAACGCTTTTTTTTTTTTTTATTGGAAATTTTTTATTGGAAAATTTTTTTTTACATTTCAGATGTTCTCTCCTTACCCCATTTCCCCCCCTCCCTCCCAGGAACTCACTATCCCTTCCCCCCTCCTCCTGCCTCCACGTTGGTGTACCCCCCACCACCCTCCCCTGTACCTCACCTCCCCACCCTCGAGTATCCCCCCCCACACGACGTCCAGCCTTCATGGGACCAAGGATCTCTTCTCCCACTTATATATAGCTCCCTTGCATATATAGCTGGAGCCATGGGTCCCTCCCTAAGCGCTTCCAGGCTGGTGGTTTAGACCCTGGGGGCTCTGGTTGGTTGGGATTGTTGCTTTCCTCATGGTGTCGCGAATCCTCTCAACTCCTTCTGCCTTCACTCTATCTTCTCCATTGGGAACCCCATGCTCAGTTTAATGGTTAGCTGTGAGCATCTGCCTCTGAGTATGTCAGACTCTTGCAGACCTCTAAGGAGACAGCTATGTCAGGCTCCTGTTAGCATGTACATCCTGACATCCACATCAACCTCTACCTTTGGTGACTGCACATAGGATGGATTTCCAGGTGGAATGGTCTGTAGACAGTCCCTCCTTCAGTTTCTGTCCTGCACTGTGTCTCCATATTTGCACCCTTGAGTATTTTGTTACTCCTTCTAAGAAGGACTGAAGGCTCCCCTATTTGGTCATCATTCTTCATGAGCTTTATGTGATCTGTGAGTTGAATCTTGGGTATTTCAGGCTTCTGGGCTAAAATCCAATAATCAGTGAGTGAATACCATGTATGTTCTTTTGTGATTGGGTTACTTCACTCAGGATGATATTTTCTAGTTCCATCCATTTATATAAGAATTTATCAAATTCATTGTTTTTAATAGCTGAGTAATATTCCATTGTATAAATGTACCACATTTTTTGTATCCATTCCTCTGTTGAAGGGCATCTGGGTTCTTTCCAGTTTCTGGCTATTATAAATAAAGCTGCTATGAACATAGTGGAGCATATGTCCCTTAAAGAGTGTGGCTGGGGTGCTGAGGAGTAGCTCTCCACAGTTGATGGCTTCAGGGCGGGTCCAGGGATGCAGGAGGGGAGGACTCAGCCCTAATGAGCAGGCCACGGAGAGTTTAACCTACGCCAGTGAGAATATAGAGAACACGGACTGGACTTCCTTACTTTTACTTTTCTATTTTTATTTTTATATTTACATTTTTGTGGGAGGCGGTCAGTAGGGTGAGGGAGTAGACACAGAAGGGCTGGGAGTGAGTGTTGGGTGCGGGGAGCATAGCGTGAAATCCCCAGAGAATCAGCAAACATGTTACATTGAAAAATTACTGTTAATTGTTATGTATTATAATTGTTGTATTTTCAATTCTAATTTTTTGAGACTATAATACATATGTGGAATAAAATGTGATCCTGTCTGCCCCATTTCCTCCCTGTAATTCCCTTTGTATTTCCTAACATGAGCCCTATGAACTCATTTTAAAATTGTAATATGTGTGGAAAGAATTTTTTTCTTTTCGTTAGATTTAAATTTTCTGTTGATAGTAACACAGTATTTGAACCAAGATGGCACTGTTTTACTTTTATACTTGTAGATATTGTTAGAATTGACTTACTTTTTCTTTTCCCCATCTCTCACCCCCATCTGTCTGTCACTTTATAAATCATTTTAGATAGTTGCTAATGTAATAGCAATACTGGACCACTACATGATTCTATGGGCAAATTCCCTGAGTAGACAATACTGTGTTAAACATTAAAGTCTATCGTGTGTGCTCATTTTCTTACTTGCATACTGTATGTATGAATAGAAACTGTATAGGCAGGAGTATTAGCCAGCCCTGTGTGAAAGTAGAAAATAAATCTGACGGCCCAGTTCTGCTTGGGATAACTAGAATTAACCCGACTTCAAGGAAGCTCAACAATGACCATGGTGAGAGAACCTCATCATTCTCAGTGCCACTGTAAAAGACAGACATGGTGTAAGTACATATCAATTCAAGAGACATGTTAATGCTACTGCAATAATAAGATTGATTCCGTTAGACCAGTGGTTCTCAAGCTGTGGTCTCTAAGATCACAAGAAAACACAAATATTTACATTACAATTTATAACAGTAGCAAAATTACTGTTAGGAAGTTGCAACAAAAATAATTTTATGGCTGTGGGTCAATGTTAACATGAGGAATTGTATTAAAGGGTCCCCCGAATATTAGGGCAATTGAAAGATATCTGTGGTTCAGAAATCTTGAATAACACCCCACCACCATATGTACAGTTCCAAATATTTTCCCCAATTTTGTGCTACCCTCCCTCGCCGTTTTAGTGTGTGCAGCATTCAGAAACTTTCAGTTTGATGGAACATTACTTGAAGATTTTCCCTATGTGATCTTTTAAGGGTTTTCACGGCTTCCGGTCTTGCTTAAATCTTTAATTCACTTTGAGTTTATTTTTGTGTTTGCGGTAAAATACAGATATTTTTGGATGCAGATGTCTAGTACTTTCAATGCAATTTGCTGAAGAAACTATCCTTCCAGATCAAGCATTATCGGCACCCTTATTAAATATTGATGATTGGTGTGTGTGGGTTGCTCTAAGGTTCTCTGTTTGCTTCCGTCGGTCAATGTGTCTGCTTGCACATACAGTAAGCCATGTGATTGCATTTTACCTTCTGCAAGGTTCTGAAAGTCAAAAGTCTATTGCTTTGATTTTTTTCCTTCTTTCTTAAGATTTCCTTGCCCAAGTCTTTTGTAGCTCCATATGAGTTAAAGTATTTTCTTTTCTATTTCTGAGGAAAATGTCTTTGATATTTCAATGGGTATTGCATAGAAGCCATTGATGGCTTCTATCTCTATGTGCAATTCAAACAGTTCGTGATCTCAGGCTATCTTTCCATGTACTTACGTTGTCTTCAGTATCATGTTCTATATTTTTTTTATATTCAGTTCTTCAAGCTCTTTGGTTAAATTTATTCTCAAATAATTACTGTTTTAATGCTATTTTAAAATGAAATTGTTTGCCTGATTTCTTTCTAAACTGTTTTGCTTAATGCATATGAGACAAGATTTTATTTTTATTTCATTTGTTTTTAAATTGAAAACACATATTTTTCATATAAATATATCTGATTACAACTCTGCTCCTTCATCTAATCCCAGATCCTTTGTATCTTCAATTCACATAAATCCACACCCTTTTATGCTCACTCTCATTAGAAAACACTCATCTAAACAATAATAAATTAATAACAATAATATTAATAATAAATAAGATACTATAGAAACATTGTTTTTCATTGGATGTGCACTCATTCTACATTACTCCTACTGATTCATGAATATGACCTTTACATCTTTTGATACCTTATGCATTTCTGTCTTCAAAGACATGAAGCTTTTATCACAGAAGTCTTTCACTTATTTGGTTCTAATTAGCCCAAGATACTTTATATTATTTGAGGCTATTGTGAGAGGTGGTGTTTCCCTGGCTTCTTTCTCAGTTCATTTGTCATTTATACAGGAAGGCTATGTGTGTTGTGTGTGTGTGTGTGCGTGTGTGTGTGTGTTAATTTTGTATACAGCTATCTTGTTGAATGTGTTTATCAGCTGTAGAAGTTTCCTGGTGGAGTTTTTTTAAGGGTCATTTATTTATAAGATTATAATCATCTGCAAATGAAGATATTTTGGCTTCTTCCTTTCCAATTTGTATCACCTGTATTTCCTTCAGTTGTCTTACTGTTTAAGCTAAGGCTTCAATACAGAGAAAATGGATATCTTTGTCTTGTTCCTGATTTTAGTGGAAATGCTTTGAGTTTCTCTTCCTTACAGTTGATGTTAGCTGTGGGCTTTCTGTAAACTCTCATTATTTTAAAGTATGTGTCTTTTTTCCCTAATCTCTGCCTAATCATGAAGGCATGTTGGATTCTGCCAAAGCCCGTTTCTGCATCAATGAGATTAATATGTGCTTTTGTCTTTCACTCTGTTTATATGGTGGATTAGATTTGTCAATTTATATGTGTTGAACCATCCCCAAATCTCTGGAATGAAATTTACTTGGTTGTCGTGAATGATCTTTTTAATGTGTTCTTGAATTTCTTTTTGAGTATTTAGAACAGAGTTTTATATTCATGCTCTAAAGGAAAATTGGTCTTTAATTCCCTAGTTGGATCCGTATGTCATTTAGATATCATGGTAACTACAGTTTTGTAAAAATAATCAGACAATGATAATTCTTTTTCTATTTGCAAAGCGATTTGAGAAGTATTGGTTGGCGTTCATTCTTTGACAGTCTGATGGCATTCAGAACTGAATCCGTATCATCCTGGGCTGCTTTGAGGTGGTAGGCTTTAAATTACAACTTCTATTTCACTAGATCTTATAGATTTGTTTAAGTTGCTTATCTAATTTTTATTTAACTGTGATAGGTGGTCTTTGTCAAGAAAATTGTCCATTTCTTTTAGATTATCCAGTTTGGTGGAGTAAAGATTTTAAAGAATATCCTTTTTATTCTCTGGATTTCTTTGGTATCTATTGTTATGTCCTCTTTTTTGTCTCTAATTTTTATTATGTCTCTCCATTTTTTAGTTAATACGTCCAAGTGTCTATCAATCTTACTGATTTTCTCCAAAAATCAATTCTTCATTTCATTGATTATTTTTATAGTTTTTTATTTTAATTTTTTATTTCAGCCTTGAGTTTATTTCTTATCATATTTTCCTTTTAGGTGTTCTTTCTTTGTGTGTGTGTGTATGTGTGTTCTAGAGCTTTCAAGTGTGCCATTAAATTACTAATGTGAGTTCTGTCTAGTTTTTTATGTGGGCACTTAGTACTGTGAACTTGAACTGACTTCATTATGCCCCATAGATTTGTATATGTTGTGCAGTCAGTTCTAAAATTTTTTTACTTTCTTTCTAAATTTCCACCTTGACACATTTTTCATTTAGCAATGAGCTGTTCAGTTTCTATGGGTTTGTAAGCTTTCTGTTGTTGGTGATGTCCGACATTGACCCTCGATGGCTGGATAGAATGCATAGTGTTACACTGACATTTTTATATCTGTTGAGACTTTCTTTGTATTAAAGTATGTAGTCAACTTTGGAGAAAGTTTCATAAAGTGGTAAAAAGAAGGTATGTTCTTTTGTGTTTCGATGAAATGTTCCACAAATATTTGCTGGTCCATTTGCCAGTTAGCTCTAGAATTTCATTGTTTAGTTTTTGTCAGGGTGACCCGTCAAAGAAAGTGGGGTATTGTGATTACCTACTATAACTATATGAGGGTCAATATGTGATTTCAGCCTTAGCAGTGTTTCTTTTACAAACTTGGGCGTCCTTGTGTTTGGGCAATAGATGTTTAGAACTTCTCTTGCTGGGGTTTTCCTTTGATAAGAATGTAATGTAATTTCCTATCTCATCAGATTAGTTTTGTCTTAAAGTACATTTTGTAAGATATTAAAATTAATTACACTGAAGCCGGGCGGTGGTAGCGCATGCCTTTAATCCCAGCACTTGGGAGGCAGAGGCAGGCGGATTTCTGAGTTCGAGGCCAGCCTGGTCTACAGAGTGAGTTCCAGGACAGCCAGGGCTACACAGAGAAACCCTGTCTCGAAAAACCAAAAAAAAAAAAAAAAAAAAAAAAAATTAATTACACTGACTTGCTCATGGGTCCATCTGCTTGGACTATCTTTTCCATCCTTTTACCCTGAGGAGATGTCTATCCTTGATGGTGAGGTGTGTTTCTTGAACAAAGCAGAAGGAAGATTCCCATTTTTTAATCCAATACATTAATCTGTGTCTTTTAATTGAGGAATTGAGGAGTGCAAATATCAATGAGCAGTGTTTATTTTTAATTACTGTTATTTATTTTGTTTTTACAATGTGCTTCCCCCATCTTTTAATTTCTGATGTGGGATTATTTATTTATTGTGTTTTCTTGGATGTGATTAACCTCTTTAAGTTGCAGTTTTCTTTTTAGTGTCTTGTATACAGCTGGCTTTGGAGATAGATATTGCTTAAATTTTGTTTGTTTGTTTTATTTTTTATTTTTTACTGGATATTTTATTGATTTACATTTCAGATGTCATTCCCTTTCCCCATTTCCCCTCCCTAGAGCCCCCTATCCCACCCTCCTCCTTTTTGCTTTTATACCATTTTAATCACACGCAAGTATTAAATTCAGTTCTAGGTTGAGGAACTAGCAATTACAATAGATGCAAATAGTCAAAGAACAAGCAAGACAGTAAACACAAACAGTCAAAGAACAAGCAAGGCAATAAAGAAAATTCCGTGAACACTCCTGTGATCACTGTTTCTAAGGGCTTATCAGGATGACCAAAATATCTGAGCCTACTTCCCTGTCCTAGCCCAAAGTCATTTTCATGTCTGAAGCTTACTTCCTTGTTCTAGCCTACTCTCTTCATCTTTTGTAATTGAAAGTTTTTCTAGGTTTATAGTCTGGGCTGGCATCTACAGTCTCTTAGAGGTTGTAGAACATGAGAAAAGACCCTTCTGGCTTTTAGAGTCTCCACTGAGATGTTAGTTACGTGTTATTCTAATGGGTCTGTCTATATATTATACTTAGTCTTTTTCTCTGGCAGCTATTAATATTTTCCTTGTTCTGTATGTTTAGTTTTTGGTTTTTATGTGCCAAGAGAATACCTTTTCTTTTCCCCTCAATTTGATGTTCTGTATGCTTCTTGTACCTTGATAGACACCCTCTTCTTTAAGTTTAGGAACTTTTTCTTCTTTGATTTTGCTGAAAATATTTTCTGTACCTTTGATGTTGGTTTCTTCTCCTTCCTTCTTTCTATTATTTCTAGATTTGACCTTTTCATAGTGTCCAACATTTCCTGGATGTTTTGTGCCTGGGTTGTTTTAGATTTAACATTTTCTTTGACTGAAATATTCATTTCTTCTATCTTGTCTTCAGTTTTTGAGAGTCTGTTTCCCATCTCTTGTGCTCTGTTGGTGAGGCTTACCTCTGAGGTTTTAGTTTGACTTCCTAAAGTTTTCATTCCTAATTTATCTGAGTTTGGGTTTTCTTTAATGGTTCTATTTCTGCTATCATGTCTTGAACTGCTTTTGTTTGTTTGTTTGTTTGTTCTCATTTTAATCCACTAATTGTGTTTTTACAGACTTTATTAATAGATTTATTCACATCCTCTTTGAGGTCCTTAAGTAAATTCATAATAGTTAATTTGTAGCCCTTGTCTTGTGCTTCAGGTATATTGTATTACTCATGGCCTACTATAGTGGGGTTGCTGGGTTTTAGTAGAGGCATATTGTCTTGGATGTTAATGATTATGTGTTTGAGCTGGTATGTAGGCATCCAGATTTGGGATGATTGTGATTCTAGGTAATGATATCTAGTCTTGTCTTTGTTTGGTTGGATCTTTGGTTTCTGTTTCCTTCCCTGGATCTTAGGAACATGTGGTATGTATGTGTTGCCTGTTAGAGAATACTTCTGAGTCCTTGCAGGTGTTTCTAGGTATTGGGAGTAGATACAATAATAATGGGGATGTGCTAGAATTGGGGTGTGTGTGTGAAAGGGTCCACATGAAGGAGTAAACCTGGGTCTGCCATGAGGTTTAGCAGTGTCCATAGGGAATAAAATCAGAGAGAGGGCGGTCTCCTACATGTGGTCTGCTACAGAGCTGGAGATGGGAATGTGGAATTGGAAATGGAGAAGGACAAAAAATCAAGATTAACTATGCAACAATGATTTTAATAACATGATTGTATAGCTAGAAACTTCATTGACATTCTTGTTAGTTACACATCTATTCTTTTTTGATGGTACCAAAGGTTTTTTGGATATAAGGTCATGTCATCTGCATGGGGAAACAATTTTACTCCTTCTTTATCAGTTTGGATGTCATTTGTTTCTTTTTCTGCCTAATAGCCCTGGCTAAGACTTCTACTACCATTGGAATTAGAAATGGCACAAATACACATTTTTACATTGTTCCTGGTCTTAGAGAGAATGGTGTGCAACAAGCCTGTCATATGTAGCTTTGTTGAGGTCAGTTTTAGCTATAAAATAGTTATTTCCTTTTCTTTTATGTTTATGGTGAAGGGGGGTCAAATGATGTAATGCTTTTTTTGCATTTATTTAGATAATTATGTGGTTTTATCTTTTGTTTTTTTTGATAAAGTGATCCATATTAATCAATTTACATATAGTGAATCTGAATTTGGCTTGCTAAATTTGCTGTGGAATTTTAAATTTGTATTCATTGAGGATATTGGCCTCTATCTGTCTTTTTCTTGCGTGGTTGTCTTTGGTATGATAGTAATGCTAGACCCATGACATGACTATGGAAGAAAAATTCCTTATCATCAACTTTTGGATAATCTTAATAAATATTGCTGCTGAGTATTTTTAAATGCCTGACAGAATCACCAGAAAACTATTTGACTCTTGGCTTTCCTTAGTTAAAGGCTTTTATTATTAATCAAATTTCCCTGTATTAGTTTGCTTTTTGTTGCCATGATAAAACACTGACCAAACACAACTAAGAGAAGAATGGGCTTATTTTAGCTCCCAGACTCCACAACTGAGGGACACCAAAAGAGGATCTTGAAGCAAAAACTAACAGAGGTTGCTGTCTACTGACTTGCTTCCTCTGACCTACTCAGCTTTCTTTCTTACACAGACCAGACCCACCTGCCCAGAGATACTACCACCCACAAGGAGCAGGGCCCTTCTACATCAACTAACAACCAATTAAATGTCTCCATAGGCATGTCCACACCCCAATCTGATAGAGAATTTCCCAATATATTTCCTCTTCCCACATGTGTTTTGTGTTAAGTTGATGAAAACTAACCAGCACAGTCCCTTCAATTGTTTATTGGTTCAGATTTTCTGTTCTTTCATGAGTTCATCTGGACAACATATATGATTCCAGGAATTTATCCATTTCTTTAGGATATCCAGTTTGTTGATATAAAATTGTTTATCATTGACACATCCCCATGGTATCAGTTGCAATGTCTCTTCTTTGATTTTGAGTTTAATTATTTGAGTCTTGTAGCTTAATAGAAAAAAAAAAAGAAAGAAAGAAACAGAAACCCAATTTAAAAGTGAAAAAAAAGAATTTCTCCAAAAGAAGAATAACAAATGGTCACAGGTGAGAGAAGAGATGGTCATCAGGGGGATGCTGACCAGAGCCAGAGAGAGGTGTCACTTAAGATGAGAGGTATGTTTGAATGGTTGTCACCAATAAAATGGAGTGAAACAACAAGGCTTAGTGAAAATGACTTTTAACGTTCTTTCCTTTCTCCAAGTACTATACAATGATTTTTGTCACATTATATTTAAAATTCCTACATAATATAAAAAGTACATTGAACCAAGGCCAACTTATTAGGATTCTGTACAAAATAATAGAACCCTGGAAAGAAAATCCATAACCTGCCGACAATCTGTAGAATCCATTTCAATTGCTGTGAGCAACGTTGTGTGCTTTAGCACTAAAAACTGTTAATATTAATAAATAAATGTTATGTTTCGGTGTAAGAAAGTTTTACCACCAAAGTAAGATAAAAATTAAAGCTGGTTCTGTCACTTGTATGTGAAAAGCCATCAGTTCTGTCTTGTTCCAGTGAAAACTTAAAAGGTAGGAGAAGTTGAATTTGCCATAGGGAGAGTAAGAAGCTGAGTTTGAGACAGTCTCTCACTCATGGTTTGGACACCTGGTCCTCAGATGGAGAGACTGCTTAGGAAGCTGATGAAACCTGTACAAAGTAGCAGCCTTGCCAGAGAAAGTCTGTCACTAAGGGTGATTTCACGGCTTGGTCATATTTTCTCTTCTCTTTCTCCGCTTCCCATCTGAAGATGGTCTGTGCTCAACTAGCCTCCTGCTTCTTTGGCTTTCATTCAAAGTTTCCATGCTCTTTCTCCTGCAAGAAAGACCTTCTGGCCTGTGGGTGGGTAGGACAAATTCAAGATCAGACCAGGGCCAGTTTATCCCAAACTTGTGGGCCTATCAGCTTAGCTTCCCTATCTTTGTTCAAACTGACCAACCTTGAATTAAGGGAGGAAGACTCTTCAAAGATCGTTAGAACCCCCAGCCCTTAAGGAAAGACTGACCTTCAGTTTCCTGAGTCCCCCTTCTGATTGCAGGGGATTTTCTCTCTGTGCATTACTGTATTTCTTCACCCTACTAATAGCCTTTCTTTTCTGGCTGATTCTGCCTGCTGCTGTCTCCTATATCTATGCCCCCCTCATCACCACTGAGACCTCTGGACAAGAGTTCCTAGACAGAAGCTGTGTCTTCAAAGACTGCTTATAACTGTAATATTGTGGTGAGTTTGGAATGGAGCAGGTCTAGAGGCTAATTACCTTTCTAGGGTTTGTTTCATTGGGCACACCCAACTGCCATTCCTTAACCACTTTTGTGTCAGAACTAATGTCCAATGACTAATTGATAAAAACTTTTTGAAATCTATTACCTTCACAGATTACTAATAACCACCAACCCTGAAGCTAAGAATGTCATCAGATAGCATCTTAGGCCTCTAAAGAAGTTTTCCCATATCCCAGTAACCACTACTATGGCATACCTACCCATCAATGTGTTTTAAACTTGCCTTGATTATAACATTGTTTAAACTCTGAACTGTTTCCATGTTGCAACATAGAATTTGGAGTAATCTAAATCTGTATTCCTGGGCTGTGTTCACTCAAAATGTCTCCAGAAAAAACTATCTTTTACTCCCTTTATGATGAAATCTGTCTTTTTTTTTCTTTTTCATTGACATACTTGTTGTACTCAAGATTTTTTTCTGCTTCTTAGTTTGTTAACTAGCAGAGAAAAGGGACTCAATTAAGATTCCTAAATGGTAAAAATTTCTATCACAGCAATATAAAAGTAGCTGATATAGAAATTAGTACCAGGAAAGCAGAGTTGTTGAGGTGATGAACTCGAATATATTGGGTTTTGGAGGACGCGGAATCCTTTGGAACTTTGGCTAGAAAAGCTATTGAATACTTTGAGCAGAACTTGACAGGCTTTTTCATGGGAGCTTGTAAGACAGCAATGCTTAGAATGGTGCAGAAAGTGGAGGCTCATCTCATGGGGTTTGGAAGCACAAGGAACTCAGCAGTATGGCTAGGGGTCAATTGCGATGTGTACAAGGAATCTGCATTCTGACCCTGTCCTGGAGATTTGTGTGGGGCTAAATTATTAAAAATTAAAGTAGACTTCATCAAGACCCCATTGAGTTTGTGGCATAGTTATCACTGAGTATTCCCATGTAGGTCTACAGAGAAATATAGCAACAGAGAAAGAAAAAAGGTAATCAACAAATATGTGGTTTAAAGAAGAAAAAATTAACACTAGGAAGCTTAAGGCAGCAGCTAAGTCATGTGGTAAAAAGGAGGCAGCAACTGTTAGATTATTGCCATTAAAGAGAAGCCTCCTGTTCATGCTACAATCCATAGACCCAAGAGTCGATTCTGAACTGAGCCATTCCTAAAAGTAAAACTGCCTTAAGACCAGTATGTCCCCAGTCATGGCTTCAGTCTGTAAAGGAGGAGAGCCTGAAGCTGAAGCCTTCCCTGGTTTTAGAAGCTGAGAAACCTTTTCATTAGCATCAGTACACAGAAGCTGCTTCAAATGATGCCCAGAAAGGCAAGCTCTGCCCTGAGCCGCAAGAGGAACCTGGCAATGTCTCCCATGTGGCACTGCTTGAAAGCATGAAATATACAAAAGGAGATTCTCTCCCACGATTTTAGAGATCTGATGAAGCCAGGCAACATGTGGCAAGGTTGGAGTCCCTGTGAAGAGGCTCTGAATGGGCATTTTATAGAGCTGGGAAGGTGAGGCATAGTGTTGAGACTGGCTTGGCCACATAAGGGACAGTATGACATGGTTTCCTGCCCCTGGAGTAGAGCCAGCACGGCAAGAGCCTCTGTGAGCATTGATGGTCAGTGCTATGGACTCTTATGTGTATAAAATGTACATAGTTTCACATTCCTCATCCAAGAAATGTCTGCTCTGCCAAGGTGAATGTCTCCATGATAAGCAGAGACAGTATGAGTCTGGGAGGCAAGGGTGTGTATATGTTTCAGCAAAATGGTAGAATGCTGTGACCTTCAGGACCAATCTTAAAGCTGTAGGGAAACTCTAAAAACATGGGTTTGAAATATATAATTTATCAACTATGCAAAATATAAGGATGCAAAATTAAGTATATGAGGGTCTTCGTTAACCTAAAAAAAAAAAAAAAATGAAGGCAACTGCACTATGAGCCAGCTTGTCGGAAAGATACAAAATCAGGCAGATACAAAAGCAGTAGATTCCTGAATTCAAACTCGGTCTGAGACAGAGCAAATTTAGGATGAGGCAAATTTAGGAGATGAGCTAGCAGCAGACAATAGTCGTTTTTTAGAATTTCTTTTAGCAAGAGCTGAGCTGTCTGGAGTTCTCTGGAGAATGAAATTTAAGAATTTTTTTCTAGTAGTATTTCTGATTTTGGTTGGAAAATCCATGGAAAGCAAGCACAGTTCTTTTAGAAATTTCTCTAACAGGATGTCTGACCCAAGCATTACTTAGCTCGCTTAGCATGTTTCTAGCAGTTATCCAGAGAAGGTTATCTGAAGATTGAACACAGCTCCTTCAGAATGTTTTTGGGCTTTCTGAGTTTGATCAGAAAACCTGAGAATTACTTTTAGAATTTTTTCTAACAGAATTTCTGACCTGGTTGGAAAATCCAAGAATTGTTTATAACAGCTTTTCTGACCATGAGCTATCCAGAGAGCTTTTAGAAGTAGAGAGAGCTGTCTCAACCAGAGACATAGGCCCTCAGCTTGTACCCACCATTTGACTTCAAGTCACCTGTTTCACTGCTCCCAGACATCCTCTTCTCTCATAACACCTCTCCAAGCTGTGGCTGGTCCTTAATAACAGAGTATACTGGCTGGTTTTGTGTGTTAGCTTGACACAGCTGGAGTTATCACAGAGAAAGGAGCCTCCCTTGAGGAAATGTCTCCATGAGATCCAGCTGTAAGGCATTTTCTCAATTAGTGATTGAGTGGGAGTGCCCATTGTGGGTGGTGCCATCCCTGAGCTAGTAGTCTTGGGTTCTATAAAAACCAAGCTGAGCAAGCCAGGGGAAGCAAGGCAGTAAGTAACATCCCTCCATGCTTCCTGACCTGCTTGAGTTCCAATCCTGACTTCCTTGTTGATAAACTGTAAAAATTGCTGTAACTTTCTCAAGTTCATTGGTATTGTTCTTTTTTTTTTTTTTTTTTTTTTGTAGTTTTTGTTTCTGTTTTCTTTTTTTTATTGGATATTTTATTTACATTTCAGATGTTATCCCCTTACTCCATTTCCCCTCTGCCCAGGAACCCCCTATCCTATCTCCCTCCTCCTGTTTCTATGAGGATGTGCCCTCCCAAACACCCCCTCCCATCTCCCCACCCTCAAATACCCCCCCCCCCCAACACACACACTGAATGTCCAGTCTTCATGGGACTGAGCATCTCCTCTCCCATCTATGCCCGACAAGGTCATCTTCCCCTACATATACAGCTGGAGCCATGAGTCCCTCCCTATCTGCTCCCAGACTGGTGGTTTAGACCCTGGGAGCTCTGGTTGGTTGATATTGTCGCTCTTCCGATGGGGCCGCAAACCCTTTCAGCTCCTTTAGTCTTCTCTCTAACTCCTCCATTGGGAATACAATGATCAGTTCAATGGTTAGCTGTGAGCATCCACCTCTGAATATGTCAGGCTCTGGCACACCTCTAAGAAGACAGCTATGTCAGGCTCCTGTCAGCATGCACTTCCTGACATCCACATCAGTGTCTACCTTTGGTGACTGCTCATGGGATGGATACCCAGGTGGAATGGTCTCCAGACGGCTCCTCCTTCAGTTTCTGTCCCACACTTTGTCTCCATATTTGCTCCTTTGAATATTTTGTTACTCCTTCTAAGAAGGACCAAAGCACCCACACTAGGTCTTCCTTCTTCATGAGCTTCATGTGGTCTGTGAGTTGCATCTTGGGTATTGTGAGCTTCTGAGCTAATATCCAGTTATCCAATTATCAGTGAGTACATACCATGTGATTGGGTCATCTTACTCAGGATGGTATTTTCTAGTTCCATCCATTTACCTAAGAATTTCTCAAATTCATTGTTTTTAACAGCTGAGTAATACTCCATTATGTAAATGTACCACATTTTTTGTATCCATTCCTCTGTTGAAGGACATCTGGGTTCTTTCCAGCTTCTGGCTATTATAAATAAGGCTGCTATAAACATAGTGGAGCATATGTCCTTGTTATATGTTGGGCATCTTTTGGGTATATGCCCAGGAGTGGTAAAATGTCCAGTGGAAAAAGGACAGCATTTTCAACAAATGGTGCTTTTTCAACTGGAGGACAATATGTAGAAGAATGCAAATCGATCCATTCTTATCTCAGGTATGCTATGTCCAATTTTCTGAGGAACCGCCATACTGCTTTCCATAGTGGTTGCACCATCTTGCAATCCCACCAACAATGGAGGAGTGTTCCTCTTTCTCTACATCCTGGCCAGCATCTGCTATCACCTGAGTTTTTGATCTTAGGCATTCTGACTGGTGTGAGGTGGAATCTCAGGGTTGTTTTGACTTGCATTTCCCTGATGACTAAATTAAGGATGTTGAACATTTCTTTAGGTGCTTCTTGGCCATTTGAATTTCCTCAGTTGAGAATTCTTTGTTTAACTTTGTACCCCATTTTTAATAGGGTTATTTGGTTGTCTGAAGTCTAATTTCTTCAGTTCTTTGTATTTATTGGATTGGTACAGAGACAGGCAGGAAGATCAATGGAATAGAATTGAAGACCCAGAAATAAACCCACATACCTATGGTCACTTGATCTTTGACAAAGGAGCTAAAATTGTCCAGTGGAAAAAGGACAGCATTTTCAACAAATGGTGCTTTTTCAACTGGAGGACAATATGTAGAAGAATGCAAATCGATCCATTTTTTATCTCCTTATACAAAGCTCAAGTCCAAGTGGATAAAGGACCTTCACATAAAACCAGACACACTGAAACTATTAGAAGAGAAGGTGATGAAGAACCTTGAATACCTAGGTACAGGGGGAAGTTCCTGAACAGAACACCAATGGCTTATGCTCTAAGATCAAGACTTGACAAATGAGACCTCATAAAATTGCAAAGTTTCTGTGAGGCAAAGGACACTGTCAATAGGACAAAACGGCAACCAACAGATTGGGAAAAGATCTTTACCAGTTTCACATCTGATAGAATGTATTGTTCTTTTTGAACAGTTGTTTCATCTTGCCCACCTGGCCAAACTGTGCTTGTCTTGATTAGAGTTCAGCAGACTTAAAGGCAGATTAGGACTTGCAGAAGGTGGAGCCCCTGTGCTACACCTTGTTCTGCCCCTTAGGGACAGAATCTTTGATATGAAAATAGACATAATGGCTCTTTGGAAGTCAGTGTCCTCTGTTATTATGTAAATGGAGTCTAATTGGAGGTCCATTTCAGTGAATAGACATTAGCAGGCACTTTCTCAGCAACCTTCAATTATGGTACAAGGTATTGTACCTCAGTTTCTAACAGTACACTACTTCTATTCTAGGAGTCTTGGTGGCATAACTTTCCTTATGTATTATTTCCTAAGCAACGTTATTGCTAAACCTTTGATGACCATCAAACACACAGAAGATCCTTAAAACTATTAGCTTACAGACATCTGAAGTATAGAAATTCCTTTTCCCCCCCTTTGGTCAAGTTTCTCCACACATTCAGTGATGAAATCTATAACTGCATGGAAGCAAGGCAACATTCCAAAAAAGAGAAAACAGAATAGAAATTCTCCCCATCTCCCTGTACACTGCCTGTTTGTCAGTTCTGGACTCACCTTCCATAGTTCTCTCTCTCCCTCCTCTCTCCCTCCCTCTCCATCCCCCTCCACCCCCCCCAACATTGTACATTTATGGCCACCATTATCCAGCAACCCTATCTGAAAATTAGCTGACACCATGCTTTACACGTTGTTATTAGAAAAGAAAAGAATATCATATGTACATGCATGCATATTCACGCATGTGCATTGTGTGTATATATGCATATTGTTTATACATATACAAATACATATACACATATACATATTTACCCTACACGTTGAAAGCTCTGAGAATCATCCTCCCCCCATACATACCCATCTCCTCCATTCTTCTCAGTCTCACACCTCTCCTCTCGCTAGGTAGAGCCCTCCCCACTCACCACACTTTTCCATGACCACTGAATGCTCTCTGTTCTGGGCCTAAGCCCATCTGTCTCTCACTGAACCAGGTAACTCAACAGCCAGCTGACCAGTCTGCCTCCTGCTGTCACTCCCCATTCATGTCCTACAGAACGGAGCCACCCCATAGCAATCACTAAAAACATAAATGTGATGAAATGGTAGAATAAACAGAGATATGAAAAATCTATAAAATGTAACCTATACTCTGGGTCTTGTGTTAATGTATTTCCTGTGAGAAATCAACTTAGGTTTATCAATCAACTTAGGTTGAATCTTACCATTAGCTGTAATAAGAAGTGAAACATAAGAATGATAATATTATTTATCATAATGAAATATTATTCAATATAAAAAATAGCATTGTATCAGGGGGACCAAATACATACACTTGAAAAGTGTTATGTTAAATATATAAGTCAGAAGCAGAAAGACAAATTCCACATTCTTTCCTTCAAATGCTGAAGTTTAAGAAAAGCTGAGAGCAATGCAAAACAGGATTACTAGATGCTAGAATGGGGAGGGAAAGGAGAGAGGACCTCAGATAACAGGAGCCTAAATACACACAGTAGTAAGTTCCAGCCTCCCACATAACAGGTAGGGGGTTGTAGTCTACAGCAACCCAGAGTATACTAGGGAATAAGAAGTAGAACATGAAGTGATGATAAGAACATGGAAATGTTAAGTATGTATATATGTATGTATGCATATGTGTATATGTATGTATGTGTGTTTCCATGCATGTATATATACATACATGTATGTATACATTTATGTATGCATTATCATATCACACTCATTAATTTATACCATTAAAATGTTTTAAAATAAACAGATTCAGAAAAGATGTAAACCTATATCCAGTTAGATTCCTCTTCTGCTTCAAATGGGGAAAATGACCTGGCTTCCCATTACATCTGAGGTAAAACTCAAAGCCTTCAAGGCTCTCAGCATCAGGGACATTCTGTCTTTTCTAAGCCTCACAACTGGAGACCTGCAAGGCTTCTCTTTCTTCTATAAACACAGTATATTCACAGCTCCTGCATTTGGTTTCTTGTTGGTCTAACCCTGCTTCTCTTCACCATTCAGATTTGGCTCAGACATCATCCACTCAGGAAGATGTCTCCTGACCCTTTGCTCACTTCCAGTCTTCCAGCTGCTCATCCACACTGTTTCCTAAGATCTTGTTTAATGGAATTCATCCCTGTGATGAAAGTCTCTGGTATATTTATATGAAAGAGAAATAGTTTTCTTAAGTGAATGAGATCTTGGTTTTCCATTTGAAAAATAAACCTTGTTCTTTGGTTAGAAGCATCCCTTTGCCCATTGGCATTGGTTCTGGAAGGCTCTCACTGAAAAAGCCCTAGGTAATATAAAATTAGGAAAGTCAAAGCCCAAGCTTTGATCCTGAGGGAGGTTGCCCTAGATTCAATTATCTCCTCCTTTACCATCTAAATGATGACACTTTGTAGAAAAGACCTGAAAGTTTCATGTATGTAAAGACATTCCGAACAGAGCAGAAGGAAGAGGATGCTCCCTTCCTGGGACCTGAAGGATTAAATGAACAAAACCAGCCCCCTTTCTGTCTTGGGATTCCTCACAGGCTTCTACTGAGTGGACACAGGAGAACTGAGAGGGCCTCAGTTGTAGTTACCACAAATCTGCCTTCTGCATTGTAAAGCCAGGACTGTAACTCTCTAGGAGCCTGGCTATGGAGCTGGTCAGAGAGGATGCCCTTAGCAAGTAACAGATGGCAGACCTCAGAGGGACTGAATCAGACCTAAGTGTCTCTTGTTCCAGCAATAACTAAGGGGAATGTGCAGGTCTGAAGGAGACTGTGGGTCCTGGCCCACCAGAGAAGACAAGAGCTGTATGTCTCCAATCAGAGCCTTGAACATCACTCTGACTGCATCTATGATGACATGTTGCCTTACATACTTCTTCTGTGTTGATAAGGAGCATAATGAAAATAGCTCAGTTTGAACCCAAGAATTTTTGTCTCAAAGGGATTAAAACTTTCATAGAGCAATAGTTACGTGATTTCACAGTTAAAAGACCCGGGTTGTTCCATGGAAAACTAGGCTCATTCCAGAGGGATGGAACTTGTGCCTAGACGTGTCTGTCAACTTTCCCCACAAAAATTTGAGAACCACTGCCCTGGATGGACTGTTCCAGATATTTGATTCAATTGTCTTTAAACATGATAAGACTTTATATTCTCCTTGTATGGGATTGCAGTCCACTAACAAGGATATACTGTCTTTTCCTATACACAAATTCTGTGTTAGATTAATATTCACTGTTCTGTCCTTATGCCCTACCCATTACAGTCTGTGCTGTACTGTAGAAATAGATGATATTCACTGCTGGGCATTCAACTCCTGCAAATGTGTCTGGTGCAGTTGAGTAACTAACTGAGCCAAGTGTATCAGTTTATTGAACAATTATTTATGCATATACATTTGGCAGAGAACAAGCAGTGTTAGATCTCTGCCTCGGGCTTTGGAAGAAGGTGGAGAACAGAAGTCCAGCAGAAGTACAATTTCAGCCTTTGTTGTAACCTATCAAACATCTCCACGGAGTGCTGCCAACAAGAAGTCTTCGGTTTGCATCCTTACAAGTTATCCAACACCAAGTGGTCAGGCCTGAGAAGCATACAGAGTCAGGCAGCACTGAAAAGACCCAGCAGGTTGTATTTATATGCTTATTTATTTATATGTGCACATAACAACAATAGTCAATGAGAAGGAGGCCATGAATTTGTGACGAAGAGGGCAGACATGGAAAAGATAAGCCGACAAAAGAGAGAGGGGAAATGATATAATTATTTTTTAAATAAATTATCGAAATAAAAATATACATCAGTAAGGATACATAAGAAACAAAGTTGACATAAGTCTATAAATATTTAACTCAAAGATGCAGATTCAAAGAAATTAAGGAACCCCATGTTATACAAGTATGGAAGAGGTTACCACAGTTAGTTGCCAACACATTGATTTGGTGTAGTAAAAGCTGAAGATAGTGAACATTATTATTATTATTATTATTATTATTATTATTTTAAGGGTTTGCTATCTGGCCAACATCTATGATGCAAATTAATTTTTTAGAGTTGGTTTTTGAAAAAATATACAATAAGTGTCTAAGACAGAGCATAGACATGAGGGATTTTATGGGCATCCTTGGAGGGAGGTCTTTGCTGTAAGCATCATATCTGACAAACACAGTCATTCCTTAAGACCGTGAGCTTTGTGCCCTTCTTATCTCACTATCTGGAACAAGTCCTGCAACATAAGCACTCTCTTAGTAATGATTTGAAAATCTATGAAGACATAGCTTAACCTTTCTCTTCATAGCCTCTACTCATTTGTTGAGTAAGAGATTCCCATTGAGGAAGTTACTGCAGAAAGAGCCTAAGGGCTTGAATGAAGCGGGGATATTTCCCCACTACATTTGTACAAAGCTAGGGGATTCGGCTGTATGAGAGGTGGGCGGAGTGAGGAGTCGGGAGGAGGGAAGAGGAAAAGGAAGAGGAGGAGCGAGAGGAGGAGCAAAGATGTAGCAGCCATGGAGAACCACTGGTCCAGGACAGTCCTGGGTAATGATTTATATATTAAGGTTAAATAATGGGGAACACCTCTAATTGTGTGGGCATCTTGTTAATTGAGCATTTCTAAACATATAAAGCCTTTGGATAATAATTAAGCTTTAGAGTCTCATTTCTACCGGTTCCACGTGGATGGTGGGATGATCTGGGCTCAGCCAAGCATTGTGGAGACAGCGTGGGAGATTGGCAGAGCCATCTCCCACGCTGGATCTCGTGGGTTCCAGGACTGGTGCTTCTGACCTGCCTGAGCCTGCGGCCTGAGCCAAGCAGCAGTGGGATCATACCGCCACTCGTGGCCTCAGGCCTAACCTAGTTGAGAACATGGTGGTCCCGTAACAACAAGATAGATTGGGTGTTGTCATTTTAAATATTAACTTTAACACTTGAAGAAGGGGTAGAGTACTGTAAATGCCCTCTGGGTAGATTCCTGTTGTACTCCTGAACTCAAAGCAGTTGTGTCTACCTGCACAAGCCCCGCACTAGAGTAGAGTCATGTACACCCTGTCATAGAAGAACAAGGACTCTTCCTGGAATACATAGAGGCAGTTAATGGTTAAAATACAAACATTTTCTTCAGTGGTGTAGCCACTGGTAAGGCATCATGCTCCTGCAAGTAACCCGTCCACCATGCTCTGTAAAAACACTGATGGAACTCATTGGGTATTACACAGACTCACAGACACACAGATACACACACACACATACACATTTCAAGAATGGGGGGTGGGGCATAAGAGGAGTTGGAGTAAGGGAGTAAAGGGTGGAAATGATGTAAATACAGCATTCATGTTTGAAATTTTGAAAAAATTAAGAACAATCCAAGCAGAATGCAGAACAGAGGGCTGCTCCAGACCCTAAAATTCATGATCCATTCCAATCCAAGGCT
The DNA here is from genome assembly GCA_021653895.1 of Mastomys natalensis. NCBI lineage: Eukaryota > Metazoa > Chordata > Mammalia > Rodentia > Muridae > Mastomys > Mastomys natalensis. The sequence continues at coordinate 858,167 of JAJTUV010000143.1, forward strand.
CTTCTTGCATTTTAAATATCAGGGCTATGCAGTTCTCTCCCAGTCAGTGTGTGCTCTTGAACACCCGAGCTTTCTTCCACTCACCTAGAGAGGAAGCCTCCATTTTCCGCATCAAGCTCCAGGACTGGAGACTGGGTAAGGTCTTCCTTAATTGCAACACATTTCTTTCAGCTTTTAGCTCCTGTTCAGTGCATGTCTTTCTTCATCCCTCACCAAGGAAGTTTACAAATTTCACATTACTTTCCTGCATATAATTTTAAATTCTTTTTTTGTTTGCTTTGTTTTTGATTTGGGGATTTTTAAAAATTGGATATTCTACTTATTTACATTTCAGATGTTATCCCATTTCCTCATCCCTCTCAGAGTTGGACTGTGCCTACGCTATCCACTATCTCCTAAAACAAATAGGTGTAGCAGTGTCCTTTGATCATTTCCCCATGAGATGCTGTGAGTGTCGAGGGAAGATGGCTTATTTACTTGTTTGAGTGCCTTTGAGCCCTGAAAGAATATACTCAAGGAAATGCACCCAGGGGCCTCCACCCACACTTGAATAGGATTCAGATGACAAGATCCTAGATGGTGAGCATGAGTCTGATGATATATTTATAGAGGCTCCTGAGAGGACATAGATTTGTTTTGCATATAGAAGTAATGCAATATGTGGCCAGAAAATAAGATTGTGGCTGTTTTAAGACTTGCCGCATAAGTTTTGAATACTTTCTTCATCAATAAGTCACATTCATGCAACCCACCTTCATGTCTGGATAGGGTTACATTCCCATCAATAGAATATGGCAGAAGTGATTTTAGACCACTTCCATGAGTTCACAGGGAGTAGTGCAGATTCTGCCTCATTGACTAGAACCTTCTCTTTTGGATTCCAGTGCCGCTTTAGACGTATCTAGCCTAAAGATTCCAAACTGTTGAGGCAGCAAGCATAGGCTAACTGGTGCAGTGTTAGTCATTGAGAAGTTCCAGCTCAGGCACGCTGGCTGCCTCGGATGCTCTGGTGCAGACTCCTTACCTTCCATTGCTACATGTCTAAATTCCTGGCACAAAGGATCTAGAGAGATGAAATGATGCTTCTTGGTGAGTGTTCTAAGTTCAGGGATAATTTATTAGACATATACAGCAATGGGCACTAGTCCAGGCAAAAGCATTACAAGTAAATTAGGAATGCAATAAGTATTTAAGGCCAATATGGGGCTTTGGGAACCGTCAGCAGTTGGTGATTGATATAACTGGAGAATCTTATATTATTGAGACAGTGCATAGAAGTGCTCCTAGTCTGGTGTCTGACAGTCAAGATCAGGATGTATTATTAGGTTAAAAGCACATGCACACATTTTTTAAGTGGTTATTTCCAGTGACCTGCTACTACCAGTATTTAGGTCCAATGTTTCAACATTTTAAAGGTATATTTTGAAATGACAGATGAACCAGTATGTGATTTATTGTTAAAGTCATGCAAATCTAAGCCTCGTCCTTTCTTTTCTGGATTTTAACATCCTGCAGATATTAATACTTAGATAAAAATTAAGTGGAAGCTATAATGATGAAAATTGACCCCGCATGGGAAAATCTGATGAAGAAAAAATAGTATTATATTCTACAAAAGAGAAGTTAGAAATGATTTAATTGTTAAAAGTATGATGGCTTTTCACATATAGGGATAACTTTCCATTCTTGTGTGTGTATCTTTAATTCATAAATTTTTAATGAAGGTAAGTTCAGTAGATCACTTCATTTTGGTGATGATTAATGTGTTTTATACACCAAAGTTTGATCAACTATCTTTACTGCAGACTTAATTTAACTCAGAATTTTGCACACAGACGCCATTGACACACGTGGTTCAGAACTAAATAGTTATTAAGGCCGCTTTAATTTTTTAATAATAGAGATAGTAACAGTAGCTCTCATCTATGCAGCAAGGACCATTTCACAGATACCAGATAAGGATCTGTCTGTAGATACCATTTTACCTCACCTTTGTTCTACAAGTGAGAAGCTAGTCCCCAAAGGCAAATCATTTTCCCAAGGTCACTGAGATAGAAATCAAGTTGAGATTAAAGATAATTCAGTCACACACCCTCATCTTTATAAAGGAAACACATTAAATCATGTGTGGGAATGATATGGCCACTCACAGAAAAGATTAACCTCTAAGGTGTGTTTTAACTCTACACATGTAGGATTTTCTTTTCAATTACAATAATGGAACACTCTTGAGAAAAATCACTTACTATTACTGTACAGTTATAATGGCCATCCAATGTATCCATTTTCTACCTGCATAGGTTGGTAATTATAAAATATATACATGGAAAAGCATATAGTACATAAAAATCAAATGCAAATAAGATATTTTTAGACTTTAGAAATTCTTTAAGCATGTTATATTAATCCTATTAAAAACAGCTTTCCTATATACAGTACATAATCTTTAAAAATCTTCCCCAAGAAATAAAACTCTTTGGTTCAGCAAAGGACTCTAAATGTGTAAATATAATTTCTTAAGGATGCACTTTCTTATTCTGGGCTTTGCTTATCTGGCTTCAGTCTTCAGGAGACAGACAGCTGACTTTCTCTAAAGAAAGAACATATGTCTGTGGAGTGGATGGTTTGCCTTTCACATAGAATATATCATATGAAAATACAATCAGAAGCTTAAATGATTCAGGAATTGGGATATCATCTCTCCTTCTCCAGATTAAAAAGATGCAGGGACATCTGCCATCATTTGGGAAGGAAGGGATGACGTGGAACACCTACAAACACCAGGAAAGCCCTCAGGGACAGGTGTGCAGTGCACTGGAAGCTCTCCTAATTGCTTCCAGTTTGGAAGATTGCCAAGAGGAAACAGGGAGAGGCCAGATTCTGGGTGTTCCTTTTTCTTCTAAAATCTCATCACATCACCAGTAGCCTGGGTTATAATTATATATATGACTCAATTGCCTCCTTCGAGCAAAGCCATTACCTCTATAGTGATTACAAATCTCAACATTTGCCAATGGGCTTCTCATTAAAAATCATACATGGTCTTCCTATACTTTGGGCTTACTAATAGCAGTAGTCATCTAATAGCAGTAATCATAGGACTGAACAGAATATCTCAGAGTTTGAAAGAGTCAGCAACGTTAGCTATCAGTGTTTGCTATGCTTTGTCTATGGTGGGAAGGAAATGTCCTTAGTGTTTCATCCACTGAGTTGTCTACTTTGGTAGTGGAAATATATATATATATATATATATATATATATATATATATATATATCATAAGATAAAACCTTCCCAAAGGCCCATCATTTAGCCACACTTTCCAGACTATTTTTAACAAAGTTTTTGATAAATCTCTACAGTATTACAACTGGCCAAAGAAAAAGGAATGGTTTTGCTTTATTTTTTTCTAAGTTATTAAAAATGATATACTTATCTGATTTGATTGACTGGCCTTCTTTAGTAACTGGCACTGTTCACTAATATCCAAATGTTTCCCTTTTCCTTGATAACATCAAAAAATATATTAGTGTATTTGTAAGCTGAAAGAAAATAAAACTCATGGTCTTCTATTGACTACCTAAGATGTCTGGAAACCACGATTTATGGATGTCGCATATATCCCTGGTGTCTGTTGAGCCCTGGAGAGATTCTTCTAAAGGTGCTCAATAGTCCTCCTTCTATCTGGATAACTTAGGTGCTCAAGGACAAAAGCCATATTTATTTTATTAGGATTCTAGGCATGAAAGTATGATTTGGAGGGAGCAACAGATTTCAGAGAAAACTATGTTATGCCAACAAAAAGGGATCAGACCATGGAAATGGAAAGGGACAACCTTTGACCTCTGAGACAAGTACAGAATGGGAGACAGGAATAATTCACAGCATCTAAAGGAGATGTTGTCATTCAGAACCACATCCAGCCACTCTTCCTCTCTGTCTATCAGAGTTTTCTTTTCCATAATTGTCTTCCAGGAGATCTAACAATGCATTGAAGAGAGGAATAATCAGCATGGTGTCACTGTTCCTCACAGGCCTCTTCCGGGGCACGGCGGTGTTTTTCTCCTGTCAGAAGTCTTTATCCCAGCCTGACATTTCATCCGGAGGCACCCCCTTTTCAGGAGGATACTTGTCAAAGTAGCTGTGATCTATGGGGCCGCTGAGCTAATGGAGACAGGAGAGAACGAAGGTGAGGACAGGGGTGACTGAGCATGGCAGCACATCCTGGTGAAGCTTGGATGTATCTGAGTGCTGACCTCACACTGGAGCCTACTACATATTACATGTTATTACATACTACATGTTACATGTTACACGTTACACATTACATAGAAAAGACGACCAGTTATCTGCATTGTGTCACACACAGTCTCAGCATAGTGAGATCATCTCATTAGAAGCAAGTGATTTTATCATTGGTTACGCTCATCAGGAGCTGTGCAGCACGAGGAATTATATTCTAAAGAAAAGGTGAAATAAATACTATCTACCTTCCTGTATCAAGTTAAGGAATGTTTTCAAAACAAGAATCTTTTAAATATTAAAATTTATCAGAGTTTCTCTTGTATTTAAATTTCTTGCCAGATTTGAGCAGTTACAGTATCCCTGTAAAGTATGCAAAATAGTGAACAAATGGACAATCCTAAATCTTGGTGGCATTGAAATGTCACTAGGAAAGTTAAATGACAGCATTACACTATTTTGTAGCCATAGTTTGAAATTCTTTACTTAAAACAAATTAGAGACCACCTAATTATACAATCAGATTTTCAAAAGCATTGATGACACTATTGTGATTTACTAGGTGTTTGTGGGCACCTCCTGCAATTGTCACCATTGTGGCTAGTGATATCATATTGGACAACATAGGTTGAGAGAAACTGGACACCACATGACTCAGGAGAAGTGTGTCAGGAACTAATAGGCCAGCGTTCTACCAAATTTATGTGTGCTGTCTGAAGGAGTCATGGCAGTCCTGTGCCTTCCATTGCACATTCGTACTTCAGAGGTTTTCACCAAAGTTAAACAGTTATGGAGAATTAAATTTCCAGTCTGATATAGTCACATAAAATAAAATAAGACCTTCCCTAATTTCTCGGAATACACTAACTATAATTTAAATAGCAAACAAGAAGATTAAAGATCTATTGATCATTTAAAGCTTGCTTATGCACACACATACACACACTACAGTGCACAGCTTCTCATGCACACACACAATACAGTGCACAGCTTCTTATGCACACACACACTACAGTGCACAGCTTCTCATGAACACATACACACACTACAGTGCACAGCTTCTCATGCACACACATATATACACACACACTACAGTGCACAGCTTCTCATGCACACACATACACACACTACAGTGCACAGCATCTCATGCACACACATACACACACACACACACTACAGTGCACAGCTTCTTATGAAGGAACTGGGTCTTCATGCTCATGTGTTAAGCACTTTCCCACTGCGCCTGCTCTCCAGACCCAGCCATATTATTTAAGTTTTTAGATCACAATTAGCAGGACAAACTCCCCTAGAAAGAATTATTTTTTAAAAATCTAAAATCTCTTACATACATGCTCTCTCTCCTTTCCTCCCTCCTGCTTCTCACCCCCTTCAAAATATGCTTTAAAAAACTAGTTCTTAGAAACTAATTGAGGGAGTGTTCTAGCAAATACCATACCTCTCTTCGTAAAGGTGATGGAAGGCTCCGTGCTTTCAGCCCCTCCCAATTAAAACCATTTAACCACCTAAAATGAGAAAAATATGAAGGATATTACTCACATAATCCGTGATCAGCATGTTAGAGTATATCTGATGATCCATTATGTTACTCCCTACCTCCAAAAGTGCTGCTGTAAGAGCTGACATTTAACAGGGGGATGCCTTGACCCATTTTATATTCAACCCATGACCACTGGGCATTCACATTGCCCAGCAGTATTTCCCTGTCGCACTTAGGCCCAGAACTTACCGTGTAGCACCTCCTCAGACTTTCAGAACTTTATGCCCATCTGTATAAGATTTATTTATTTTATGTGTACAAGTATTCTTTTTGCCTGAACGCATGCAGACTTGTGCAGACATGCACCGTCTCTTGAACATATCCGGCTCAGAAAAGGGTGTCATCTTCCTTGAACCAAAGTTATAGGTGGTTGTGAACTACTGTGTGGGTGCTGGCACTGAATCCAGGTCCTTAGCAAGAGCAACAAGTGCTCTTTACCACAGAGCTATCTAGTCCCGGTGGTTCTCAACCTTCCTAGGGCTGAGACCCTTTTACACAGTCCCTCATGTTGTGGTGACTCCCAACCATAAAATTATTTTGCTATCTCTTAACTGTAATTTTGCTACTGTGATGAATCATAATGTAAATATCTGTGTTTTCTGATGGTCTTAGGCAATTGTAAAAATGTTGCTCAACCCCAAGTGGATTCTGAGCCATAGATTGAGAGTCACTGCTTTAGACCCTACCCTTGTTTCTTGATTCACTGAGAGGTAATGAAGCGAAATAAAACCACAACAGAACAAAACTCCAAAGGCGCATAAAAAAATGATTCATGATCCATCTTCAGCCCATTTGCACCCCATCTCTGCATTGCCTTTTCTCCTGAACTACGGATGGGCTTCCTTATCTTCTCCCTAATGCCAGTGTCTCTGCTACACGCTTGATGACATCCTCTCTGGTTATTGCTGAGGTTCTTCTGTCCTACACTGTCCCTGCTGTCCCTGCTTGGTTATCACACAGAAACAACTTCATTCTTACAACAAAACACATCCTTTGACCTAACTTCCTCTCCAATTCAGTCTGCTTCTCTCCTTCACTTTAGAGGAACAATGGCCCCAGGAGTGTTTTTAACCAGTCCATCCAACCACTCTCTCCTGAGTACTCTGCAGTCAGTTCCAGTTTCCTCTACTCCAGCTCCTCTAGTGCCTACACAGTCCCAAGAGCAAAGCGCACTACAGTGAGTGACGTGTGGGAATACTGAGTCGAGCTGACAGCTGGAATTTCTTTTATTCAGATCTATATCATTAATGTAAGCAGGTGAGTCTGGTCTTTGGCATACATGTCATAGCAGACATCAGGAGGCCTCCCTTCTCCTGGAGACCTGTCTCTTGGAATCTTACAAAGAACATGGAGCAAGGCAACTCTCCACCTATTGATCATTAGTTATTAGGCTATTGATGTCAATTTAGCCAGGCAGCAAACATGTATGGAAAGACAACTTGTCCCAAGTATGAAAAAATATGTAATATTTTTATTTTGGTAAGGTTGGTAGACAAAATAAGTAAATATCACAAATGTTTGACTTAAATTTAGACACTAGTAAGTACCAGGAAGATGGAAGAGAGCAGAGTGGTAGGTGGTATTGGGATGAGGCGAGCGTGGAAGGATTACTCCCCACTGGGGTGGTATTTAAAGTATGAAGAGAAGAGAGAAGCTATGCAGAATTCTGCAGCAAGGACCTCCCAGATGGAAGAGGCAGGAGTCAGCTGAGATACAAAATGTAAAGGAAGTAGGAGGAAAAAGATACCCAGGGTTGGAAAGATTATTAGGGTCAGAGATGGTGAGTAACTTTAAGGAAACAGTGCAATGGAACATTTGTCAGTGTGAAGCTCATGGTGATTGTAACAGCATACAGAAGAGCTTCGTGAGCTGAAATGAGATGATGTCTAGCATGGCAGACGGAGGGAGGGAAGCAAGAACCCCATTAGCTGAGGCAGTATTGTTAATACTGGTGTTTACTGTTGTTCTAGTGAAGAAAATAGCCTTGCATTTCTTAGAGGATTCGCTGCAGTCTGACTAACAGCAACATTTGCTTGGGGTGAGTGACCATTCACTTAATCCCAGAGTTCTACGACAGGCTACATCACATGCAATGCAGGAGACAGGCTGCGGTTGTACGCAGTGCAAGTGCAGCACATACTGGTATGTGAACAATATTCAGCAGAGCTGCGCTGACATGGACAGAACAGAAATTGATTTCAGGAGATTTATAGACACTGTTCTCAAATGTTATGGTAAGGGGTTTGGTTTATCCTCCTGTCAGGAATCATAATTACATCGACCCAAGTTCACCAGCCTTTCTTTGTCTTTGGGAGAAAAGACTGATGCTTTGTTTCCAGGTTAGCTAATAAACAAGAGAGTAAAGATGATTTAATAAAGGATGCACAAATTGGGCATATGTATAGAGTAGATGTCATGCCTAGGCATGCTTTTAATACAAATACAAATAAAGCTAGAATGAAAAGTTTCCTTTTAAAAATGAATTTTGTTTTACAGAGAAGTAGGAAAATCTAATACAAACATTAAAGAGATTTTGAGAAAGATCTACTTTATTATTTTAAAGTGGGGTGTGTGTGTGTGGAAGGGTGTGGGAGCGTGTGTGCACCTAATAAGGAGGCCAGAAAAGGGTGTCAGATGCCTTGGAGCAGGACTTAGAGGTGGTTATGTGCTGCTGACATAGTTGTTGGGAACTGAACTCATGTCCTCTGCAAGAGTGGTTTGTGTTCTCAACCACTCCAGCCCTAAAAGAATGTTGTTTTTAAATTTTAAGAATACACTTGGTAGTAAGAAAGTTACAGACTTGGAAGATTTGTATAAAGTTTAAAAAGCATTTTATCTAGACCAGCAGTTTGCAACCTTCCTAATGCTGCGACCCTTTAATACGGGTCCTCATGTTGTGATGACCCCCAACCATACAATTATCTCCATTGCAACTTCATAACTGTAATTTTGCACTGTTATGAATCATAAGGTAAATATCTGACATTCAGGATATCGGATTTGCAATCCTTATGGGGGTCATGACCCAAGTGGAGAACTGCGATCTAGACTGATACACATAGACAACCCTCCCCCCCACACACACACCTGAGCTTATCCATTAGCTTAGCTTGGTAGCTTGGAAAAAAAGTTCCAGGAAAAGAGAAAATTAGGACAAAATTCTGTTTTCCAGTTCAGAGAACACCATGCAATCTGTTGTATCTTGCCAACTGTCCCCTGAACTATGTCCCTGAAGCTGTGTGTGGCAGAAGGAAGCCTCCTTATTACAGAGAATGGACCCATCAACCTCGCTGGAAGGAAAAGCAGTATCACATCAATTTGCTTGTTCATCCCACTACAGTCTGCCTGGTATGTTTGGATGAGCTTCAGGTAAAGGAGAGGAAGAGAATAAGGCTGGAACTTCTCGGTATTTATGGTCACTTCTGTTTTCCAATCACCCCAAAGCAAAGCTTGACAACTCCTTAATGACAACAGAATAAGAATCACTTTAATTGTGGGACACTTGTCAATAAGAATGGTGTGCTTATATGTCATTTTATAATGAGAATAGAAGCTGGTAACAAGTATGGGGTGCAAGGAGAAGATAGATTGAATTTTAAGACAAATAATGATCTTTTATCTAGAACAGTGCTTCTCAGCCTTTAATCGAAGGCAACCCAAAGAATGACAAAGAATCAAGTATTACAAGCACTTTAATGTCTATGAAGTTCCAAATAAGTTTGTCTTGTATGTCCCTCTCTGATGTCTCTCTCCCTCCCCCCTTTTCTATTTAATTCACCCTGTGGGGAAGCTTGGTTTCACAGTGGTGAACACATGGCTTTGTTGCAAGGGAGATCATGAATTCATACAGCAAGACTGGCATCTTAGGATTTATTTATTTATTTATTTTATTCATTTTGCAGCTGCAGTTAAAGAGAACAAATAGTAGCCACATGCCTCCTGTTGTGTCCAGGCTGCTGATGGTCCTCTAATTCCTCAGTGAAAAATACCAGCAGAGTGGAGGAGTGGGGGAGGGGAGGGCTTTGGGGGCAATGCATGTGCTTAGCGTGCAGGGAACTCCAGATTTTACCCTGATCCCCAGCACATGCGCACAAACATCAGTCCGCAATCCGAGACGAATAAAGCCTTAGAGATGGTCTCACTTTTGGAAGTGAACATGTCAGCATATTCAAAGGCTTACAATAATAAAATTCTCACATTTATATGTGGACCATCAAGGTAGAGCCATAAGCGATATTTTCTGTCCATAGATTATAAGCAAGATGGAAACATCCTGAAAATTCTAGGACTTGCCAAAGATTGATTTAAAACTCATAAATCTTAAAGGCTCAAAGTGCCACATTTGAATATTTAATCAAATTAGAAGGGATGTCAAGGAAGTTATCAGGGGTCTAAAAGCTATTAAAGGGGAATGCTGGATCACCATGAGATGACTCCAAATTGTGAGTCTGTGCAAATCAATGGAGTCCAACAAATTGAGGTTTCAGATCTTTGAGAATCATTCTCAAGGGAAACTACATTTTAAACAAATATTTAGTAGTAGTTAAAACTGAAATAGAATAGGGGTGACTTACAATATATCACACACTGATAAAAATGGACATAATTTGAAGATATATTAAATTGGATTTAACAACTTAAAACTACCAAACGTCATAAGTAATACCACAGTCAACTGCTCTCCTGGTCTTGGGTGCTGTGGTTCACAGCCACAGCCTGGCATCTTTATTCATCACTCGCTGCAGGAAAGGTTTTAAGGAGTCAGGATATGGCTTCTATGGGGGAGCTGTTTAGATATGAGCAGGCTTTAAGGACTCTGGTGCTGGACTCCTGCCTCATGGTGCGCAGCCTGTAAAGCCAAAGACTAGAGCTGCAGAACTTCAATTACTTTTAAATGACCTGAGTCATTTCTCTGCCCCGGAGATGTGACCTCCTGAACTGCTCAGAAAGCCATTAACACTATCTCAAACAGGATCCAGAAGCCTCAAACCTTGTAATATTGCTAGCTAGCAGGAGCCTTGGCAACCCATTGCCCTTCCTGTAAGATCGAACCCAAGAGAGCTTGTCAGTCTGGACAAGAAAACATCCCTCGGGAAAGCTGTCTGTTCACGGCACTTAAGGAATGATCACAGAGCATACCTACACAGGTAGAAGTGATGATCCTGCTGGCCACTCTTTGCTTTCACAGTGACATGAGATGCTCTGCTCTGCAGTCCTTTGTCCACTCCCTTCTGCTCCCTTTGGTCACTGCACACTCTTATCCCTTGATGTCCCACTTCACTCAGTAATAATTGTTCCCTATCATTTATACGACACTTTGTCTCTTGTGAATTCTTTTAATGGAGTTGTAAGGATTGAGGGTAAGGCCAGAACAAGATCCTGTCATAGTTCCTACTAAATACATCCCTTTTCCAGCACCATAAAGTACAAACTCATTAGTCAGTGATGTTTAATAATGGCTTAAGCTGTATCATTCTCTTGCACATCTCTTCAAGAATTATACCCTGCTCTAAAGCCAACTTAATAATAATAATAACAACAACAACAGTGAATGAAAAACTGTTTCTGTGAATGATGTGATTTCGTAGCTTTTAAAATAACTTTGCTCATTCTTGACATGCATTTCCAGTATTAAGGAAAGCATATTAAGACCTATTTAGGCAACTATAACTAGCAAACTATCCAAAGAAAAACTTCGCCCTTGAAACACCCAAAAGGTGAGAGCCTGTAACGGAGCATGGTGGTCTCCTGAGAGAACCTGTCATGGTCATCTCATATACTGGTGGCCTATATGTCAGCTTGATACCAGATAAGGTCAGTTGGGAAGACAGACCTCAACTGAGAAAATGCTCCCCACCAGATTAGCCTATGGGCAAGCCAGAAGGCAGCATCCTCCAAGGCCTCCGCATCAGCACCTGCCTCCAGATTGCTACCTAGTGTTCCCTGGATGATAGACTACAATCTGTAAGATGAAATAAGTCCTTTCCTCCCTAGGCTTCTTTTGGCCATGGTGTTTATCAAGGCAAAAGAAACCCTATCTAAGATACCTGGTTACTCTGTATAGTTCTGTACTTATCTCAGCAACAAGGAAAATCAGTACCTGTGTTTCTTAATGTCATTGATCCCGTTCCTCAGGTTCCCCAGCCTTTCTGTTGGGTTTTGCCTAAAATGATTAACGGAAGAAGTTTATAATAATAATACATGCACAGTTTTAGATAAAAGAGTAGTGTTTGCGTTTAAATTCATTCACTCAATAACTTTCATCAGATCCTACTGCAGGCCAGCCACTTGACCACAAGGAGAAAACAGTCACGGCCCTTCCGTGGAGGAGCCACAGCTGATTACATCTATCACTTCTTCACATGAGCCCTGGATAGACTTTGAGTAATTACTAGCTTGCAAACTTAGTTGCAAACGCTGCTAAGAAAACTGGGAAATGTGTTAGAGTTTCATTCACATCTAAGCTGCAATCTCAGAAGTGTGTAGGTATTCCTATTTGCAATTCCCAAACTAGGTTTGATGTTCTACATTGGCTAACTTTAAACCTTTTAAAAACATCTCCAAAGGTGGGGCAAGGGTGCAGCAGTGCATTGGAGTTTAAGCAAAACAACACAAAGCTCTGGAAGTCTCCAATATTTCCCTGGAAACTGATATTAGCCAAAGGCTGAATAATTTAAAAGAAGACTGGAAGTATAATTTCTTAAAGATAAGGGGCTGGAGAGATAGCTCAGTGGGTGAGAACACTGACTGTTCTTCCGGAGGACTCAAATTCAAGTCCTAGCACCCACAGAGCAGCTCAAAACTGTCTCTAACTCCAGCCCCAGGAGACACAATGTCCTCTTTTGACTTCTACGGGTATGCACATGATACATAGACATACATGCAAGTATAATATACATATACACAAAATAAAAGTAAAATCTTTTCTTGAAAACTGTTTAAAAAAAACCAAAAAGAAAAGAAGAATACCAGGGAGCTAGAGACATGACCCATCTCAGTGGTTAGGGGAATTCGCTGCTTTTACAGGGTACCTGTACTGGATCCCCAGTACCCACATGACAGCTCACAGCAGTCTATAACTCCAATTCTAGATATCGTGATATACTAGGATATACTTCCTAGCCTCCAAAGGCACAGGCATGCACCTGTGCACAAACACACATGCAACCTCTTCTCAAAATATATTTTTAACTTAAAAACTTTCTTCAGTTACAACAGCAACATTAGATGTTCAAGAAGTGAATGCACAAACCTAATTGTGAATCTACACACTGCACAAGGAGGGAGTGGAAACCTTCACACTTCCTCCGCCATGAGGTGTCGCCCATGGTCATTCTCACCTGCAAAGCCTCCGGATCAAATCCTCAGGTCGCCTTGTTATCTTTCTGGGAAAATCCATCTTCTCGATTCCTTTGAGAATCAAATTGTAGGTCATCATTTGGTCTATGCCAGAGAAAGGAGGGCTAGAGAAGACACAAAATAAGACATACTTCAGCAAGAGTCTGGGAGGCTTATGGAGGAGACTCCTCTTTTGCTACTTCTCTTTCTGCTCCATTCTGTTCTCCAGTCCCCTCCTCCCTCCTTAGTTACTTTACAACAAATTTGGATATATTATGGAAAGCCTTCGACCAATTTCCCATCACTTGAATGATACTCACAAATAAGTCCTAAAAAAAGAAGATTGAAGAAGAGAGATAGGGAGGGTGGGTGTGATTTCCTTGTGTGTGTTGTTTGTGGTCACGGAGTTCTGAGACAGGAAGTGTGAAGGAATGTGTCAGGAGTGGGCAGGAGTGGGCAGTCGATGGGGGAATGAGTAAGCTTCCAGGGGTGTGAGAGATTACGACAGCGTCCTAAGTTTCCTGTGGGCTACAGTAAGGATCTGGGCATAGATCTGAGACAGTGGTAGAACTTACAGCAACTCTAATCAGCTGTTTTTAATACAAGAAATAAAGTCCAGTATGGGGTGAAGCTGACAGGCTGGTGGTGGGAAGTTGAGCTGAAGCACGCATGGCTCTATCTAGTCCGTGGATTGTATCAATTATGTCTCTTTACCAGATTTATATGTTGAAACCATACTCTTGAAGTGACTGTACATGGGATTTTATAAAGCTAATTAGGTTGAGAGTGGGGCCATCAATGAATAGGATTAGTGATCTTCCGAGACAGGATTATGGCTGGCCATCTTTTTCCTAGTGAGGATCCCATAGGACGTCTACAATTAAAAGAGAGTCCTCATTAGAGCCCAGCTCTTTGCTGAAGCTTCCAGCCTCCAAAACTGAGAAGAAAAGAAGAAAAGAAGAAGAAGAAGAAGAAGAAGAAGAAGAAGAAGAAGAAGAAGAAGAAGAAGAAGAAGAAGAAGAAAAGCCACCAGCTTAGAGAGTTTTGTGATATAGCCTGGAGTAAGACTAATGATAAAGCTAACTGGATTTGCCAACATAGTGAATGCAGTGGGGAAGAGTGAGAAGGAATTCAAGAATGATGCCTAGCCACAGTGCCCACAGAATAGAACTATTGTCTCTGAGAGAGATAAATGTGGAAAGAGGCAAATGCTGTAATTTGGGTCTAGGGTATCCCCCAGAGGCCAGATCCCTAAGCTGTATCATAATGGAGAAGAAAAGGAAACTTTTGGGAATGAGGCCGGGAAAAAAAAGGCCACTGGAGAGATGACCTTGACCGGAATATTGGGATGCTTATCTCTTCCTCTTTGAGTTCTAGCCAGCGAATAGTGACAGACCTACTTTGTCTCATGCTCTGTCATACTGTGTCACGTTCCCAAATCTACAGGGTCGGTGAGCCATAGATTGAAACTAGGAACCAGAATAAACCTTTTCTTACTCATAAAAGACCTTGGGTATTTTGTCACAGCAATGGAAAGCCAACTGACTCAGCAGTGGTGCATCTAGTCCCAGGGGAAAGGATCACAGCTATGTTTCAGAACCTCATGGAACTGACAGGCAGACCATTGGGTTTATGGACCTAGCATTGAGGAAAAACACTAAGGAAGTATGACTTGGTCCATCTCATAAGCTTTATGACTGTAGGCTTGAGGATATGACCCAATGAGTGTTAGGTGGAAGAGAGGCCAAGGACTGACCGGTCCAATATGAAACTATCAGGAAAAATGAGGAAACTCAGAAATGAATACAGAGAATGAGCTATGAGTACAGGTTGAGGGAGAAGCAGGTCCTGTAAAGCACCAAAGAGAATATTTCAAAGAATATCCTGCTGGGTAAAGTGTGGTTAAGATGAAGCCACCAAGCTGGGTAACATTTTAACTCATATATCACTTTGATTTCTAAAACATTTTTGTGTTCACTCTAGTACACCATTTCATTTAAAGTTTGAAAATTAAACATGATCTAACCACTCTATTGTCTAGCAACTATGCCTGTGCTATTTGGAAATCAACTGTCCTCACCTTTGGCACAATAAAATAAAATAATAAAACCTTAAAGCAAAGGTTTTATCGAGTTTCCATTAACCTATGCTTCCCCTGTGAAAATGAAGTCGGAGGCAAAGCCATTGGTTTGGCATCTTCAATATACACAGATGCATGCATGCATGAGCATATTTACAGCTGTGTTGTTATTTTCATGGTGTTCTTTTCCTGATATCCTGAAACACTGGATCAGGAAATTGAAAATGGACTTTTCTTCTGCCCTGAAAATGTCTGGCAAAATAACTTATGATGGTTCAAGGCCTCCTTACCAATTCCAAGCTGCTGTGCCTTCTCTCCCTCTGTTATTTCCCCAATTTATTTTGCTATTCTGCATGACACATTTCCCAGGGTGACAAAGATTTCCCAGAAGCTCCAAGAACCACCATGCCAGTACCTTTCCCCTAGAAATCTCTAAGATGAGGAAAAAGAAATACTGGCAACAACCTGGGGTTCTCCACATCTAAGAAAATTTGTCCTTCTCAGTGACTACCTGAAAAATTCCATTCTTCAATCTAAATCTTAAATAATGACTATTTAAACATGGTTATAGATAATGAATAGTGATTCAGATAAAATACAGATGTCCACATCTGTTTCCCCAGTGTGTGTGGACAAAGATGTGATCCATAGGGTTTTTAACATTTTTTTATTTAATATTGAGACTTACAGTACTTAAGACAGTTAAGAAGAACACAGCTCAGTGGGAGACTGCGTCTTTAGAATGTGTAAAGCCCAAATAGATTTAGGTCCTTACTGTTGCAAAAAGAAGAAAGTTTGAGAAGAGTCTATGAAATCAATTTTTCACGTGGATATTGATGTTTACTTCCCTGCTAATGGATCTATCTCAGCACTGATTACACAATTCTTAGTACAAATGTCTCTACAACTAATGTTGAGCACAGTTGGCTATAAAGGGTCATAAATCATGCGTGTGTCACGGAAAGTACTTCACAGACAGAGCCAGGAGACCTGGAATCAAGTTACTGATCTCAAGAAGATAGCTTTGTGACCTACTTGTCTAACTTGTAAAATTTAAATCATAAAATAATCAAAAACATTTGAAGCATAAAGTAACAATAAAAATTCCTTCCTCATCTTCCTCATGTGTGTTTGAAAATTAAACTAGATTATGAGTATACGTGCTTGGTAAGAAGTGAAACATTTACGAATGAGGACTATCTTGTATTGCATGTACGTGTGTGTGTGTGTGTGTGTGTGTGTGTGTGTGTGTGTACTTGTGAATGAACATGACACTGTACTGTGTTAAATATTTAGGACTGCAGATTCATTAGTCCCAGGGTTTTTTAATCTATTTGAGGATGACAAGCCACTCTTAACTGATAAAACCCTTGCTGTGTCTTGGTTCTGTTCATTAGCACCTTGTAAAGGAGTTGTCAGGGGATTTGAATTTTAAATTCAGCATTGTAGCTTTCTCTTAGCATTTGTGATTAATGACATCTGGGAAAGATGACAGACTCTAGCTAAATTTAGTTTGATTGATCAATGAGTTTTACTGAACTAGGAAAACAGCTTTTATCATTTGTTTAAAAAGAAAGAAATTCTAACAAATCCAAAGGTTTTATTATTTCTATTTCTGGATCATAAATACTGAATGTGTTTCTGTAACAATGAAACCTGCCACTTTAGGTGAACTATAAGGATTCTATACTCCTTCGCTTTAGCCTTCTGAATCCTTTATGTTTTAAACTTCCTTTCCAAGCCCTGTGCTTGAAGCAGTATGAAGAGGAAAAAACAACATTCTTAAAAATATTCTTAGGTAGTTGTACTTTTAATTTTGCATTTTTATCATTATTTTATCATTATTATTTTGCTCTGAAGATGAAGCTGAGAGAGACTGGACTGAGCTGCAGACTCACACTTACTTGCCCGTTAGGAGCTCATAGACTAGAATTCCCAGAGACCAGAAATCCACACTGAAGTCATGTCCTTTGTTAAGAATGACCTCAGGGGCCACATACTCTGGAGTCCCACAGAATGTCCACGTTTTTTGCCCGGAGCCGATCTTCTTAGCAAATCCAAAGTCAACCTAAGAGAGGACATCAAAGAAAACTGAAGATGTTCTAAAACTTATGCTGCTTTTAAGTTTCTGCTAGTTTGTATGAGCTTTTATACAAGCCCAAACTTTCGTTCAAAACACAACACACACACACAAACACACACTCATATACACATGCACATACTTGTGCACACATACCACACACACAGAAACATACATACCATACGTACAAGCACGCACACAAGCGTGCACACACAGATACACGCACATGTATATACACACATACACCATCTCAGATATTCCTTTGTAGATCATGTTGTTGAGAAAGATTCCATCATATGTACCACATTACGCTCGAAGACAGTTCAAAGTTCATTCTTATGCTCCCCGCAAACAGTACTAAAGCATATTTTAATTTAGAGGCTTATCTGATGGATTAAAGAGAGGGGGGACCTAATAAAAACAGATACCTGTAACATTCCTCTAGGGATTAAAATAATAGCGAAGTTGAGAGTTTGGGAAGGAGTCTATTGCTAAGAAAAGAGGCTAAAACCTCTGTCTGTCCTAAAGATGAACTGTTCACAGCATGTACCAACTATCTCTTTCTGCATCTCAAAGCATGCCATCTTTGCCGAGTTTGTTTTGATCTCCGAACACTTGTGATCCCCACTATCGAGGAGGGTAGTAGATTATTAAATGACATATTCTGAAAAAGTAGTGAGCACCCACTCCAGCTTAGATTTTGCTCCATGATTATCATATGGAGCTGACCATGAGAAGCTCAGAGGACTGGGCCAACTTATGCACACAAGGTCCATACAACATCCTGTGATACACAGTGGAGAAGAAAGTAAAACCTCATCGTGAGAAGGAAAAGCTAACATCCCAGAACATTAGGGAGCTAGGACTGGGAGAATGTGGGTCCCACAGAGAGGTGATACTTGAGGTTGTCCCTGACTAGGGATGAGGAACTCTCCCACAGTCAGGGGTCAGGGGTCCCCATCTCTGCCCTTTAGAATGTGTCTCTCTCACTTTTCCAAACCTTTACCCAATGAGCTCTGTAGAACAGACAAGAGAGGAGGCCAGGGCTTCAGCAGCCTGTTGCTGAATGAGTTAGTGTGTATAACTGAAACCCAGTTCTGCGGAACAATAGCTGGCTTCTTCACACAGGGAAGTCAGCATCTAGCCAATCATCTCTAATGTGCACTAATTTCATTTTAACCTTCTTTACCTCCCTCAGGTAATAGGCATTAAGATTGTTTCTGGGCTCACCATACCCATTTCAATAGCTTCCTTGCACATGGGTAATTTCAATAACATATCAATAATCCATGCTTAAAAACGGAGAAAGTTAATAAATTCGCACTTTGACAATAAGGAAGAGCCACAAACCAAAACATCGATCTCGTTTGCTTGTTCAAATATTAGTATTTAAAGAGTTTGTGTTTTGTTAAAGAAGTTTCTTAGAAAGTCTCCCTTTTCCTGAGACCCCTTAGTCCTTTCCACATAAGTAGCAAAGATTCTGTTAGTGAAGAAAAGGAATGCAAATACCATGATTCAGAAATGAACTTTTCCTCTTTGCCTTTCTATGCAGCATGACTCAAAAAGATTAAATCTGAGAGATGACTGGGAATATTATAAAATTAAACTCTGTAACCAGCAGAGATGAGAACAGCTACATATTCCTCAGAGAAAGAAACAATAATGAAAGTCCTAACTAATTTTATAAAGGTAATGTATAAAGGAAATGTAAGAGGTGAGAAAGCAGTGATCATAGCTGCAAGTGTATATGTACATATACAGAAACATTGCATTTGGTTGGGTTATAACAGCTTCTAGACTGTTTTTTTAATTACATTTAATTTCCCTTTTAAGAAACTAGAAATTCATTGGCCTGTTTAGGAGAGCTATTCTAATTTTCAAAATAATATATTTTAATTTGAATTGCCAGTTCGGTGTTGCAATATTTGCATATTGGCTCAACAAACTGGTGTTAACTATATTAACACTCTAAGAATTCTAAAATTGTATCCCTATCTTCATCTACTTGGTTCATAGATTCATACCAACTTTGATCTAATACATTTGGCCAGAATAAATTGGCATTCAGAGATACCCAAAGTTGTATCACTAATGTAGAAGACTCCAGATTTTCTCTGTCAAGTTCTGTGCATTTACTATAAGAAACATGCTGCCCAACGCCCACCCCACCTGAGGACCATGGCTGCACCAGGGAGCCTTTCCCCCCTCCTCTAGGCTGCCAAAAGGACGTTCCACTTTCCTTTACTCAGAAACGCTCAATGAGCATCATGCTCTACCAGGTACCAGGACACACACAAAGCTTTAGCTCTTAAGTTTTTATCAAAAGAAAAGAACAATAATGATCATGGAAATGTATCATAATGATGATACATTATCACGTGATAAGACATTCTGTGGAGAAGCAAATGGAAGATTTAGGTGCTGAGAGCAAGAGAATATAAATAGAAGGGTCAGGAAAACACACTGCAGTGAGGTACACCTGAGCAGATTTGAACAGATATCTAAATAAGAGAGGAATGCCGTGAGTATATGAGAAAGAAAGTCCTTCTAGGAGGAAGGGACAGCACAAAGCCTGAGAGGCAAATGCTGGTGGTCAGTTCAAATCCTGCCAAGGTCAGTGTGCCTCTACTGTGGTCCATGGAGGCAACAAAAGTAGAAGTAGAAAGGGCATGCAGGTCTGTATGGGTTTGAAAAGCATAAAAGATGGTTGTGTCCTCAAGAGATCATGGAAAGAAAAAAGTTGAGACCCTCCCCATGTGTTTTCAAAATTTTCAAGGAAAAAAAAAACTACTCTTTCAGGGATCTCTAGAAAAGCTATGCACAGTTTTTTTTTTTTTTTTAACTGTCTGAATTAAATTTCCATTCCTGAGGATGGATGACAATGAGTCGAGAGGTTTCAAACATATTTATAATGGCTGAAATAAACTAGAAGGATTTGAGATACTCCCACACCTGGAGCTGAGGCTGTATCATTTAGAGAAAAGAAAAATCACCATGTGACTTCTTAGAACTGGTATCCATTGACAATGACCTTTCTTCACCCACAAGTTTCTCTTTGGGTTAGTAACATTTCTGAGATATTGGTTCAGTCACATAAAAAAATGGGCACAAAATGACTAGTATAATTAAGACAGATGACTCATGGAGACATAACATTCCACAAAAGTATTTATGTGGCATGTTTAGGGCACCGTCTTTACCTAAGACTAGATGAGGTAAAATGGAATCTCTGTCTTTCTGCCAACTCCCGCAATTGATTTAACATCCTTCTCTAATGGACAGCAATGGTGCTTTTCCCTAAGAGACAGGGGGAGAGGCTGAGGTAGGAGTAGAGGAGCCTTTTGTGAAACATCCCCTTTTCCCATGGGGCCGAGAGATTCACAGAAACAGAGTGCTAATTTGGGCAAGACAAAGGGAAGGACTTTATTCACACGGCTGAACTAGGAAAATTCCTTTGAGACTCATCTCCCAGAATTATCTCCTTGGAGGTTTCCCTGAATCATGGGTCTATTTCTCTCTCCTTCCACATTCTTTACTACCAATTACACCTCATAATCACATTCCTTTGGGTAGCAGGTTCTAACTGGATCACTAAACCCAGCTCATGAAGAAGAGTCCTCATACATCCATTTTGTACTTGTCTGTATTTGGAGTGAGGCAGGTATTCAACTTGTGCTTATTGTAGGAAAAAAGAAAGAGCTTGCTGACTAAAGTCAATCTAAATAAGATATATTATGGTAAGAAAAGCTACCACATACACTTGCATGATGTAGGATTCCATCTAACACTCAAAGATAAGTCTCTTGAGACAGGCAAATTGAGGCAGAAGATATTTGAAAGGAGAAGCAGCTGTGTGTGCTCTGCATATTGACGGGACAAGCTCAGTTCCCACTAGATAAGCTAGTCACACGGTGTCAGTAGAAAATGGTTGGAGCCAATGATTATTTTCATATTTTACATGAGGAAATTCTTGATACATAAAAAAGTGTGACACAAATGCAAGAGAATCAAAGGCCACCGCGCTCCACCAGTTATCTAACTAGAAGAGAACAGAGATAGAAGTCCTGCCCTATATTATGTTCTTACCCATTGCCAAGAGACCAACCATGCTTATGTACACATCTATCAATTGTCCCCATTCATTTCTAAGTTTACCACATATTTGATATCACAAATACAATAATGCTTCTAGTTTTTAATCTTCAGATCAACATTATCATACCTATTTTAGGCATCATGATTTTTTTTTCCAATTAAGCCTATAGTGATGCATTTGGACAATGAGCTCTACTTATATTGTAACACCATCTAAATAACAAGCTCTTACTCTCTGTGAGGATAAAACTACTACCACTCCAACTTGAACTTCCTCTGCCGAAGTATTTGAGCTATAATCAGTTCACATAACTGAGGACATAACTTCTTCCTACCTTGGTTTCCTTGCATGGCCTGATCAATACCCTGGCTATTCTGGGTGCTTGGATATCCTGATATAAATTTCTAGCATCAGCTTGCCAAGTATCATGAAAAGCTCTGGTGGCAATTTCATTAGAAGGATATCAGACTGTAGATCAGCTGACAGAGTACCTCAAGGATGAGAAGTCTTCCTGGTTTTAAACATGATGCATCTGTCTGTCTGAGTTGAGAATAAGTAAGGACTAGGTACTACAAAAATAGATTCAGGAAGACATTAGGTTTCAACTATACATTAATTAATTCTTACTCACATAATGGATTTCCCAGGGAGGTAAGTGAATCATCTTGAAGCCCTGATTCAGGGACACAGACTTCATATTTTACAGCTCTGCAAACTCTAGTTGTCTGTCCTTGTTGACAATCCAGAAAGAGTATAGAGACCCACTTCACAAGACATTTGTAAGCCAGATATGCTAGTGGTGTGCACAGCATTGCTACGATTTCACAAGCTATAACTATGTCACTTGGTCACAGTGACCCAGACAGAGGGCTGAGGAGTTGGGTAGCTCTGCCCGGAGGAGGGCATGTACCACCCCATCTATTAATTTAGATCTTTTCAACGTCTTTATATAAAACTCAGTAAAGCTGTAAAACACTTTATTACACTTGGTCCTAGGCACACATTTCCATTTTTGCAAGTGACATTTGTATCCCTATTGACTCTCTTTCTGGTTATTTTAAAATACACTGTGTACCATGACATCCTGCAACCATATTGTAAATCCTCCATTTAATTGTAAAGTCTGCTCTTATAAAATTTGGATGCTTATATAAAGAATCAACCAATCTGATAAGTTTTGTGTGGCTTTTCTACTTTACACTGTCTCCAATAATTTTCTTTTTACAAAATGTCTTACAGTTGAAATAACACAGCATGAAGCATTTCTAGCGTGGCTTTCTTTTGCTTACTAATTTAAAGTTATAGCAGTCCTTTCATGAGTTAAGAACTCATTTGATTTTAGAGTTGAATAGTTTTCCACAAAAATATTCCAGGTTAAACTGGATTTGCCATAGTTTATTCACAACTCAGCACTATGATAAAGCCATAAACCCACTGAATGATATCTTGGTTGCTCCCAGGATCTGGCAATCATGATAAAGCTATAAACATTTATGTCCAGGTCTTTAGGTGATCATAGTTTCTATCTCTTTCCAGTAAGTACAGAGAACATAAGTGTGAGATTGGTCCATGAATAATTAGTTTGTTAAGAAACTAACACTGTCTGTCAAGGAAGCTGTACTGTTCACACTCCCCAGAACTGAATGAGAATTCCTGAACACCCACATTCCTCAGCACTTGGGATCCTCCATGTCCTACACTTGAGCCTCTCTACCATGCATGTGGTGGAGGGGTGCTGTTTTAGTGTTTAACTCCCCAATGAGCTACAGTTTTGTATTTCTCATTTGTCTCTTTCCCATCTGTGATTTTCTGTGGTAAGCTGTTCATTGATTTCATTAGTCTATCTTCAATCGAGTTGTTTATTATTTGGTTTTAAGTATTCTTGTATATTTTTTTTTACAATGATCCCTTATCAGATATATCTCTTAAAAATGTTTTTCTCTGGACTTTGGCTTTGCTTTAGCAGATCAGTTCCTTTAAATTTCAGTGAAGTCTAGCTTGCCAATTATTTCTCTCATTGATCATAGCCTTTCATATGTATTTAAGAAGTCTTCCCCATTCTCAAGCCCATCCAGATGTTACTCAATGTAATTTTCTAGGAGTCCTTTGAGTTATTATGTAATGATTATGTCTGTGATTGACTTTTACCTAGATTTTATGCAGGGTGTGGATTCGATGTGTGGGTTACTTGGGGTAGATCTTAGATGCAATGCCACTTATTTAGACAGTTATCTTGTTTAAGGATCACCTTTTCTCTTTTATCAAATATCAACTTATGTATGTTTTATTTCTCCCTAACATTTGGAAGAGAATGTTTTTTCAAGAATTCACTCATTTCATCTAAGCTTTTGACCCCATGGGGCAAGTGACAGGATTCCTTGATCACTATCTCTGTATCCACAAAGCATGTAATAATAATATCTTCTTCATTTGCAATACTAATTTGTGAATCCACTCTTTTTTTTCTTACTATTTAATTTTGAGATTTATTGATTTTTATTGATCACTTCAGAGCATCAGGTTTTGAAGTGATTAGTTTTTCCTCTAGGAATTTTCTGTTTTCAATTGTAAGAACATGGTTCATTTTCAATGATCTTCCAATCACTTAGAATGTGATGTTCTGCTTGTTTCTGTAAGGTACTCCCTCAGTTAGGAACATAGGTTGATTTTTGATCCTTCTCCTTTTTTAATATGGCACTCAGTGCTTTCTGTTTCTCTATCAACAGTGCTTTGGGGAACATTACACAAATTATGAGAGCTTGGGTTTTTATTTTTATTTGAATCAAAATATTTTGAAACATAATTATGGGACCCATTGCGGTGGCTAGATATTGTCAACTACACAGAATTTAGAATCGCCTGAGATATGGACCTCTGGGCAAGCCTGTGGGGATTATCTTGTTTGCATTAACTGTTGTGGTGAGCCTTGTCTCTAGTGGACAGCACCGTTCCCTGGTTGGGATTCTGGAATGTATCAATGGATAAGGGAACACAGTGTCAGCGTGTGTGTGTTCATTGACTTCTGCTACCTGGTTGTGGTTATGATGTGACCATCTGCTTCAAGTTCTTTCATCTTGGTTTCCCCACTGTGACCCACTGTAGCCTAAAAATTGTGAGCTAGGATAAACCTTTCTCCTTTAAGTTGCTTTTTAAAGAGCATTTTACCACACCAACAGGAAAAACAAAACAACAAAACAAAACAAAACTCAAAGATACCGAAATAGTAAGTATAAGTGTGTTTACACCAAATGAGTTTGTCTTTCAGCTACAGATTACAAGTTCAATGTCATGTGGTCTGTGAGTACACACTATAAGGCTGTCACACAAACATTCAGTTGACAGAATACCATTCACAGGCCTAATGAGAGCGCCCGGCTCTTCTTTCCTATCCTTGTAGCTATCGTTATCATCACTCCTCTTCCTTCATATGCAGGACTGTGTGCTCTGGCCTCTGCATCTGTGTGGATCTGCAGCACACTTTTGCTCTTGTTACTTCCAGCATGACTTCTGTCCCCTCCCCTCTCATCTCAGTCTCCTCTGCTTAGGGAATACCCTTCAGTTCCAAAGCACTGAGTAGTCTGCTTTTAGTTGGTTGGCTTGTTTTGCAGTATCTGCTCTCTTTAATTGTTAACATTTCTTCAGATAATCCTCAAATCCAGAGATTCTAATCTCAGCCTTGCCTAGTTTGCTAACAGGCTCATAACAGCTACTTCTATTATTTATTTATTTATCTTTAGTAGTTTTTTTTTTTTCCTTTAGGATTTTATTTCTTCACTTACATCACCCATTTGTTCTTGTAAGGTACCTGGTTTGTCCCTTAAACCCTTCAGCATGTTAATCATGGCTGTTTTAAATTCTTCTGACAATTCTAACATCCTTATGATGCCTAGTTCTGAGGCTGACTCTGCCTCTTTAACTTATATTTTGCCTTTTGCAGGCCATATAATATGCGCCTGAGAGCCAGATATGAATAGCAGAACCAAAGGATTGGTTATGAAGAGTCCCAAGTAATACAGTGATAGTTCCCAGGAGGAAAGCATACTCTATGTCTCATCAGTTAGGCCCTGGGCCCAACCAAGCCTCTCTCATGCAAACTTTGCAAATATTTCCCGACTTCTTTCTCCTTATGTGAGATGAAATAGCTTGAGTTGGTTGAAGTTGGTATCTTTCTCTACTTCCAGGTCAGTTTGGCTCTGATAATAACCTATCAGGCCAGGCAATGGCTATGAGTTTCTCCTGAGACATTCCTCATCAGGAAAAATAAAGTACAGTCTCATTTCAAAATAGCTCCTCTCTTCTGCTGTTTGCAAGAAGCCTAAGGAGATGTGTCTGTCATGTTTGCTGGGAAAACTCAAGTAAACTCTATGGGATAAACTCATAAAGTGTGTGTACCTATGGAGGTTTCCAGTCCTGGGGCTTCTGCTCCTGCATGCTGTGACCCTCTTTGCTCCTTCTCAACCTCAGAAACACCTGCCTTGTGATGCGTGTCTTATGGATCCCAGAAGAGCCATTGACTTCTCATGTCTGACCAGCTCCTTACCTATGTTACAAGAGAGTGGTAATTTCCAAGTTCTTTACACACAGAACCAGAAAATCAAAGGCTTTTTCCATGGAACCTCTCAGGTTAAACTGTGTTTACAACCCAGAAATCTATCCAACCTGGCATGATGCATGTCATGAATTTGTAATTTGCTGCAACGGTCAGTTGCCAATATTTTAGAATGTCCACTATGTCCATGAATGAGATAGAATGTTAACCTGGCTTTTTGTGGAGATTTCCTTGAATGGTTAAATTTACATCAAGTAGCTTCTTAAAGTAAGGATAATCAGTCTTTCACTATTTTTTTTTTTTTTGGTAAGGAATTTGTGTAAGATTAACTGTAAAGTCCCTGAAATTAATAACATTTTAACACGACTGTTTTATTTCTCCTTAGATTACTTTATCTAGGCATTTTTAATGTATTTTGTGGACATCTAAAATTTCATATACAGTGTAAAGTTACCCAACAAGTTGGAAGTTAGCTTTCTAACCCACATAAACCTTGCCTTTACTATAATAATAATCATTTATAAGAGCTTTTTTCTATATATCTTATTTTCTTTGAAGCAGTGTGACAGTTTGAACCAGAAAATGTCCACCCATAGGCTCATATATTTTGAATGTATGGTTCTAATTGGTGAAACTACTGGGGAAGGATTAGAAGATATGGCCTTGTTACAGATATATCACTGGGGGTGAGCTTTGAGAATTCAAAAAAATTACACCATTGTCAGTGTCTTTGTCTCCAGTTGGGATTAAGACGCTCATCTGTTTCTGCTGTTATGCCTTTACTCTCCCATCACAGACTCTAACCTTCTGAAACTATAAATCCCAAATTAAATGCTTTATTTTATAAGTTGCCTTGGTCATGGTGTTTTATTACAGCAATAGAAAAGTAACCATGACAGAAACTGATACCAGGAAGTGGGATACTGCTACGACAGGCCTAGCCATGCTGCTTTTGAAGAACTGGGATGATGGTGGGACTTTGGACTAGCAACGTGTTGAACTCGATAAGTGAGGCTTAAGAAGTGAGCCATCCTAGTAGGATCCTGGGGACAGTAATAATAAGAGCCACATGGACTGTGGAATTCCAGCTCAAGCAGTCTCAGGGAGAAACAA
The DNA here is from genome assembly GCA_021653895.1 of Mastomys natalensis. Taxonomy (NCBI): domain Eukaryota; kingdom Metazoa; phylum Chordata; class Mammalia; order Rodentia; family Muridae; genus Mastomys; species Mastomys natalensis. The sequence goes on from JAJTUV010000143.1 coordinate 885,221, forward strand.
TATTAGTGACAAGGCTGGAGACTGTTCTTGTGGTATTTTAGCAAAGTATGTAGCTGCTTTCTGTCCTTGTCCTAAGATTCTGTTTGAGGCTAAATCGAAAAGTATTGAATTTCTTGACAAAGAAGATTTTGAAACACCCTAATAATTGGCTTTGCCATGGTCTTTAGTAATCAATCACTCTTATGCAGGTATACAATGAAGAAGAGCAAGTGAGGTGAAAGGAAATACTAAATGTGCTGTTTGAAGTACGAAAGAACACAAGGAATTTAATGGCTTATGTTGAAAGAGATGAGAATAGGAAAGAAAGGCCTTATATGAAGGGGATTAAAAAGGGTGTGTCCTCAGTGTAAGACCCCACCCAGCTAAGCCTCCAACCTGTGAAAAGTAAAGCTCCATTTCTGTACAGTGAAGCAGAGGAAAGTTTCTGACTGCACATGGGATTCAACAGAACCATGCTTCCAACTCAAGTGGTACCCAAATCCTTTAGAGCCATGAAAGATACACAAGTAATGGAGTCATGGCATCTTCCTTCATGGTTACAGAGAGCCACTAAGGACAGAGGTGAGGCAGAGGAGTCCCCATGTGGAGATCCTGATGGATCATCACATGAAACTATGAAACCAAAGGTCTAGACTGATTGGAGAACCCAAGATATTGGAGATGCTGGAGCCATTCTGCTAAGGAGAGCTGCAAACAGGGAGTGGAACTGAACCAGCCCAAACCAGCCCGAACCAGCCCGAACCAGCCTGAACCAGCCTGAACCAGCCTGAACCAGCCTGAACCAGCTTGAACCAGCCTGAACCAGCCTGAAGGGCGGGAACAGGGAAGTGCACATGTCACAGTCAGCAAAGCTAGAATGGAAGAACCATCTAAGCCCTCTGATGTCAGACACCGAGTTACAAGTCAAACCCCCATCTGGGTTTCAGACTTGGCTTTGGCTCAGTATTTCTTCACTCAGCCCCTATCCCTCTCTTTTTATAATGGTAATGTACATTCTGTGCCACTGTATGTTGTAAGTATGTAATTTTCTGTTTTATTTTATAGGGGGTTAGAATCAAGATGTTGTTTTGAGTCTCAGATGTGACTTTGGAGTTTTAAACTTGGAAGAGACTGAAAGACTATGGGGACTTTCAAAGTTGGACTAAATTATGACATGGCTACAAGCTTATGGGGCAGGGAGTATAACGTGACTTGAAGAAGAGTAGTCCAGATAGACTCATATATTTCTCATATATTCGAATGCTTGGTCCCCAGCTGGTGGAACTGTTTGGGAAGGACAGGGGTGGGCGTGGCCTGGCTGGAGCAGGTGAATCACTGTGGGTGGACAGTGAAGTTTCGAAAGATGCACACCATTCTCAGTCTCTCTCTTTCTGCCCCCAACTTGTAGACCAGATGTTACTTTCCCAGTTGTTCCAACCACCATGCCTCTGTTCTGCAATCATGGACTCTAACCCTCTGAATGGAAGTCCCAAAATAAATGCTTCTTTTGATGAGTTGCCTTGATTATGAGGTCTTATAACAGTGGTACAAACGTGGCTAAAATGAACAGGAGATGTACAGATTTGTTAATTTTATCAGTATTATCAAATAATCAACTTTAGGTGTGAGTATCCTTTTGTTTTATGATAATTTATTCTCCCTTCTAATTCCATTCATTTTCTTCTGTCATGTTAACTTCTGAAGTTGGACACTGATTCACTGGTATTTCCTATTTTCTCATTTACTTTCTGGTCCTCCTAGCTATTTCTAACTTGCTCCTCATTAGTATATTCTCTCACCTGGTTGCAATTATTAACATTTTCTCCACTAACTGTTGAGTTATTTTGGTGTCTTTAAAATTCCACCCAGATGACTTGTTGATTTCTATTTTCTACAAGTGTGACTATAGAACAATTTAATTTTACTTAGAGTTCTACATAAAAAAAAATGCAAAATATGTTCAGTGTTGATACTGTTGCTGATTGTTTCTATGACCCATAAGCTTCCGTCTATACTTCTGACACCAGCCCCATCGGTACTCACTATCAGACCCAGCTTGGTGTTTAAAATGTGTACTACATCCGTTTCTTCTCATCCATACATACGTTCAGGACACTGTTGGCTTCATTGGCCTTCCTTGGCTTGAAAAGTGAAAGATTGAAGAAGTAAAATATGGCAAGTGCATGAAAGAGACATGTATGAGATATTCATGATCGTATGGTTTTTCAATCTGTACTTAATTGACTTTTCTGGCAAAGTCAACTTGGGGCCAGGTAGAATCTTACTGGGGACAAATCAGTGAAACAACACCAACAAACAAACAAAATGAAAGGCCATTTGACTCAGGACTGAAGAGGAAGAACTGAATGGAGTCTTCATGCTTTACCACAAGCAAGCATGTCTGTAATTATCAGCAATGGGCATGCTCTTATGACCCTCTAAGACACAGAGCTCTGAATCTTAGCTTTTCTATTACTTATGCATTTTTTCTCAGATTGCCTATTTTTATTTTCCTTTTATTTCATTTTCAAACTGAAAACAGTCATATTTTTTTTTTAAAAAAATCATCCAGTGTAGTCTTTTCTTTTATCCTAGAAGTAGAGATGGTTCAACATACAGAAATTTGGAAGTGCAATGTGCAATGAAGCATATAAGTAGATATGAAGCTGGGCGGTGGTGGCTCATGCCTTAAATCCCAGAACTTGGGAGGCAGAGGCAGGAGGATTTCTGAGTTCGAGGCCAGCCTGGTCTACAGAGTGAGTTCCAGGATAGCCAGAACTACACAGAGAAACCCTGTCTCAAAAAACCAAAAAAAAAAAAGTAGATATGAAGACAAAAAAAAAAAAAAAGGCAAAAGTAATATGTCTCTCTCTCTCTCTCTCTCTCTCTCTCTCTCTCTCTTTGTGTATATATACATATACTACTATACTATGTATAGATGATGATATAGATATAGATATAGATATATAGATATAGATATAGATATAGATATAGATATAGATATAGATATAGATATCATGATAAAAGTTCTAGAGAATAGAACTGAAGAGAACGTATTTCAGCAAAGTAAAGGCTACATGTGACAAACCCACAGCCAGCATCATCCTGAATAGAGAAAGGATAAAAGGAATCTTCTTCAAATCAGGAATGAGACAGGACTACTCTTCAACATAGTTTTGAAGTTTTAACTGCAGAAAATAAAACAAAAGAAGGAAAGCAAAAGGAAACTTATAGGAAAGAAAGAACTCAAACTACCCTTTTTTGTAGATAATGTGATATTATACATAAAGGATCCCAAATTTTCTACCAGAAAACTTTTAGTAATAATCAATTTCAGCAAAGTGGTAAGATACAAAATCAACTTACAAACACAGAAAACAAGCAATAAAACATGTTGGGAATAAATCGTGGGAACACTCCCATTCACTAGCCTCAAAACAACTATCTAGCAATAAACCTAGACCAGATGGTACTGAGAACTCTACAATGAAAACCATTTTACTTTATGACCCATGAGATCATAATTTCATTTCTTACTTACCTTCATTAGATGTCTAACTTCCCGTGAAAATTTCAGGGTTTAACATAATGGAGAAATACACACATATATACATGCATGCATGCATATATACATACATAGGAGTGAGGCCAAGGTCACTGTTACAAGTACCCCGTGACTCCTGTCTCACTGATGCCAGGAACCCCCACCACTTCCAATCCATTCAACCACCCCAGGAACCCTCAGTCAATGTAGTTCTACAGGGCTTTCTGCCAACAGCCCATTCCCTATATTTTTCTCTGCTGAAGTTTGCTTTATGGCCCAGAATTTGCCAAAACTTTTCTCATGTGCATTCATCACCTACTGGGAACAACATTTTAGAGGCCTATGATGTCAAGTTTGCTCATTGTGTTCTATACAAGTTCCAACGCTTTAGTGTTTTGTGATTCAATGTTCTATGGATTTTTAGAAAACACCTTAAAAACAAACCAGGTTTTTTCTGTGACCTTGATGAGCTCTGCACCCTCTCATAATACATTCTCTCTTCACCTTTAGAAATACTTCCCTGGCAATGACACGGTGAAACATGATTTTTAATGGACTCAACATTTTCCAGACATATTCTTTCCATCCTTAATTTCAGTTTCCTGCATCTCATTTTTTAAGTCTTTCTGTTGCAGATATCATATATCTGATTTTTATTTTATAATTTCATTTGACAAATTCTTTTAAAAAAATCTGGAGAGTTAAGTTCATTTACATATCTTGGATTTCTCTCTAATTTCTTAATTTATGTTCTCCCCCCACCCCTGGCTCTCCTGTTTCTTCTTGCTGCCTTCTTTGAAGATGACATTTTATCCTCCTATTTTAATTTCAGAGACTCCTACTTTAAGTTTATATGCCGCTGCCGTTGAGTTAGTTAGCATTTTCTTGTTTTAATGTTATGCATTATGGTGTGAATGCTTTATACCCTAATGTGTAACGAGCTGATAGATTTACCATTGTCCTGCGGTCACCATTGCTGCTGCCTTAGACTCTCTTTGAGGAATGGGTTGTCATATTTTAACCTTCCATAATCATATCCTTTTTTATGTAGGAAACAGCTCTTGTCTTTGTCTAAATATGTCATCGCACCCTTCCTGAAATATGGTTTCTCTGGGCTTATAATTAAAATTTGTCAGTTATTCTTGCTCAGAGTTTTAAGCATGATTTTCTACTGAATTCTGGCTTCTTTTGTTGCTGGTAAGTGGTCAAATGAAACTCCCTACTCCCTGGTATCCCTGCCCCTTTATTTCTTTCTGTTTACACTGACTCCCCTTTCTCTTTTAAGATTCAATTTGTTTAAAATTCTATATTTCTCTACTACACTAGTCAATATCCAAGGGAACCCTGATGGTGCCCTGGAATTCAGAGGTTCTCCTTCCACAGAAAGCAAGTGCTGGCTCTGTGTGACCAAAGGAAGACAATAAAGTACTGACAAGTGGCTCCAGAGTAGGTCTTACATGGCAGGTTTGATTGCATGGACATAAAAATTGTATAAATCAATTTAGAAAACCAGATGTCTTTATACAATTTTGCTTGATATACTATTACTGTCTACAAATCATGAACATAGTCTATATTACCATTTAATTATTTTTATTAATATTTAATGATTATCCATGAAAAGCTATTATATCTATTTATTTGATTATTTTTATACTTTGATACTATTTTAATATAATATTTTATAACTTTGATGTTATAAGTATCACTTTGTTTCATTTAGAACTTTTATCATTACTATGTCCTTTCTTTTATTTATTTATTTATTTATTTATTTATTTTTGGTTTTTCAAGACAGGGTTTCTCTGCATAGCCCTGGCTATCCTGGAACGCACTCTGTAGACCAGGCTGGCCTCAAACTCAGAAATCCACCTGTCTCTGCCTCCCAAGTGCTGGGATTAAAGGCGTGTGCCACCACTGCCTGGCTATCATTACTATGTAAAAAAGAGAATTTTACTTGCTTATTGACTTTGAACCAACAATGTTTCACTTACACACTTTAAGTTCTTTGACTGATGTTTTTAGACTTCTCTAAATAATAAATAAATAAATAAATAAATAAATAAATAAATAAATAAATAAAATAATAATAAAATAATAACGAATAAAAATTCATTCTATATTCAAATAAAAAGAGGTGATTTATTTCGTGTTCTGACTTGGGGTCTTTTGTTGTCCTTTCTTGGCTTATTTCATTTGCTGAAACCTATTACCATGTTAACACTGTAAGATCAGATAATCTCTTTTTGTTTTCAATCTAATGAAAAAATGATCAATGTTGTTCATTGGGTATGATGTTAACACAGGTTTAATCCTAATTCCTTGCATACTGAGGCATATTCTCAATAAACACCTATGCAGCCATTTTAAAACGTGGGTCTCATGTAGCAGGATGCCCTTTATCAAGGCTTAAATATTTCTTTTTGATGGCTCTCCAGTGCCTTCACATTTTATACATAAATTAGTCACACAAGAGTAGTCCAATGCAAGCTACTCCACCATACATAAGAACTCCCATTGTATATTTAACTAATTATTATAGTCTTATTTTTCTCAGTAGACACTTAATTTGTTGGATCTTTCTCCAAACTTCTTAGATCACTTTTGAGAACCTCGAGGAGCTTAAGCATCTGCTTCTGCTCTTCGTTCTCTTGGCAGCTAATGCCCATGGTACTTAGTATTTTTTCTCATACATTTATTATTAATATATTTAGCATGAGCTTTCTGGAACTTCACCTCCAGGAGTTCTTTGTGTCCTGAATTGACAGGAGATCCTTTTACAAAGATTCTGCAGTGGAGTTTAGGACCTTGGGCATGCTTCCAGCATGAGTCCATCTTCATTTAAATTCTTGCTTGGATTTTTTTTTTTTCATTAAGAGCAGCTTGTGGCCAAAATTCTTAGAGGAAACTTTTTCATTACTCTCCTATGAGCTAATGATGAGATAAGAACGTCTGTCTGCATGTACTGTCTTTATAACTCCGATATTTGTTTAACCTGTTTGGCTCTTGCCTCTGTAGAGCGTTCTGTAGCTCACTTTCCCACACTGCCTAGATCTAAAGTTTGGTCTCCTATTCCTCAATGTCACAGCCACTAACTCCAAATGCTAGGTCATTCAGACTTGCTGGAACATGCAGCTTCAGTGACAGCACTAAGGACTGGTCCTAGGGGCTTGCCCAGACGAGGCCACTGCTGTCCATCTTAGGCCATGATGCAATGAAATCACCATTCCACTACTGCTCTATCTTCTTTCTCAGTCCCAAAGAAACTCCTGTATTGTCTAAGGAACCCCTCTGTGAGTTCCCAACCCTCTTCGTGTCTTACCTGGTATTTCCAAACATTTTGTAGTGAAAGTAACTCAGGGTATCTAGTTCAAAATATAATTGGTAATTGAAAATTCAACACTGACTTTTTAGATACCTCAAATCACTGTTTATTTTGCTCATTGATAAATAAATGAGAAGGCAAGATAATAATGGCAAACAGGACATCACTGCAATCTAGTCCTGTAGGTACTAAATATGCTCTCCAAGGGTTTTGGAAAAACAACTATGAAAAGTAAGGGATACATTTAATAAACAGTCTTCAGTCCTTGTGATAGCTTTTCTTTCTTCTAGAATATTCCAGAGAGTTTTCCCTAAAGACCTGGGGGAGGCACAGTCAATGGATGAATTGTGAAGTCTCATGTTCAGACCTCGCCAGTTCTGAAAGCTGTCTTTTACGGACAAAATAAAGCTTGAATGGATCAAAATGTTTCTTGGGAGTGAGCCAGGTTTCACATGAAAGGCCTCTTATTTTACCTCATAGGAAAAGATCTCTTAGAAATTAAACATAACAAATTTAATCACTCGGGCTAAATTTCACAATTATACTAACTAAACCTATCTCATATATTATGGAACAGATTCACAGTTAAAGTTTTAACATAGCACCTGCATCTGATAACTGATCTGTAAATAATGTTATCTCCCTACATCGAAACCCTGAGGTAGCAATATCTTTGTAAGTCTTAAGTACAGATGATATGGCTAGATGTGTTTGAGGAGCAATCAAAAGGGATGCTGCAAAGTCACTTTGGTTTCCTATCCTGTAGGTTTTCTTCCTGAGGTCCAAAGTGGCTTGATTTTCCCTCAGTTTGACTACCAACTTCTATTAGCATCTCACTGAAAGAAGTTTATGCCTTTTATGATCTTGTGTGGTCTGCAAGGGATTCTATTGGAATAAATGGACCACAGGGATGGATAGCAAGAAAAGCTGACGCTCACACAGCTTGGCCACATAGCTTCTGAATGCTCACTTCCTGCATCAACAAGTAGAAAGATTTCAAAATGGCTACCAATTGTCACGTTTCCTTCTCTCCCTACTTAGAAAGTGGATACCTAGAGACAGAAGTCACACTGACTTCTTTATTCCTCACAAGGCAGTTCCTATATGTAGCACCAAACAAACCACTGTTTAAATGATCAAACAATACTAACAAACTCGAAAGGCATTCTATGGTGCGAATCTTCAGGAAGAGTTGTAGATACAGTGAGCCAAAGAAGAATGTATACATAGTTAAGGGAGAAACTGCTCAGAGGTTAAGAGCACTGGCTGCTCTTTCAGAAGACAGGGATCAGTTCCTAGCTCCCACATGGCAGTTTACAACTGTCTGCAATTGCAGTTCCAGGTTATTTGACACCCTTTCTGATTCTTCAGGCACAAGGCGTGAATGCACAAGCACATACAAATATGTAAACCACCCAAACAGGTAAAAATGTGTTTAAATAGAATATACGCATAGCATTGCTCCCGGTATTAAGCATAAAGTATTCAAGGACCACGTCCCTCAGAGTAAAAATAGCAGCTGCCCAAAAACAAAACAAAAAAAAAGATTGCAACTATAGCACAACTTTGTTGCAGAAATATCTCCCATAGTACTATGAGTAAGAGAATGTACCTTACCAACTTAAGGTAGCCATCCGCATCCAGAATTAAGTTCTCTGGCTTCAGGTCTCTGTAGATAATGCCTAGTCGGTGCAGATAGTCAAATGCTTCTGTCACACAAGCAACACAGAATTTGGAGGTGGGTTCATCAAAGCTGCCTCTGCAATGACATGGTTTCTCCTCTTAATAATCTGAATATGTCCCTGGTGCAGTCCTTGGCATCTAGATTATATTATAATCTACTCTTAACCCAACATCCATTTACTTACATCTGTAGCTCAGTGGGCCTTGGCCATGAGAGCACTGATAAGCCTTTAAACAAATGATTTACTGGACCACACCCCAGTAAAATGAATCATCACATGTGATATTAGGACAAAACATCCTTGGCTTGTAAGAGTTCCACAAGCAATTATGTCATGCAGCCAGGGTTGAGGACCACTGTGCCAAAGAAGAACATCTAAGGACTCACCTGTCCATGATTCCCTTGCCTATTGCAGCACACCCTCACATTCCTCTTCTACTGCCCCTGTCTTCTCACTTTTTGTGACTCAGAAGTCCACAGCTTTCCTGTCTTGTCTTTTCCTACCTCTCTGCCCTTCTGAGTCAGTTTTTGTCATCTTTGGGGTGTCCTTTGATATACTGTTTCCTTACAAATCCACAACTTCTCTGCCATTATCTAGCTTTCATATTAGTGGGATATTTTAATATCACCCCCCCTTTCTTCAGATAAACCCTAAACTTATTGTTCTAAAGTTTATACTTTTATAACATGCAAAATTCTGCATTGTCTAGGAATCTTTCAAACTTTTACCGTTATGCCTTCTACATACCAGCTGCTTCATACCATCTGTAGTATGACTACCAAAATCATTCCTTTAATAAAATAAAACCTCTGTAAACATGCCATTCTGCTTTGTTTGGTGAGGACCTAATCAGTTCCCATCACACCCCTTGTTAGCATTCTGAATCTGAGTCTGCCTCCTCCTATCCATGTGACCTTGGATAGCTCAAAAATGTTGTAAGCCTGAAACCCTTTAGTCCATACACTAGGATGGCAGATTACTTTATAAGACTCACATGTTACTTCTGTAAAGTTAGCTAACAAAACATACCAGTTACTACCCTGATATCTGTAATAGGAGTGTTTTTCTATAATTGTGTCATAGTACCATCCTCATAGCCCAGCCCAGATGTGAGTTGGTAAGTTATTGCTTACAGATCTTTTCCTTACCTGTCCCTTAATATACTCCACAGCTCCCCACCTAAGCAGGCCTCCAGAAGCATGTATACATATTTATTGTCCTTGAAAGTACGATACAATCTGTGGAGACAGATGAAAACAAATGATTAGAAATGCAATCCTAACATCCTTGAAGCTGGTTAGACTTCCATCAGCAACATTTGAAGCAATGACTCTCATTTCCACATCGGACCTCTGGTAGTTTTAATATGCTGAACCCAGACAGTGGCACTATTAAGAGGTGTAGGCTTGTTGGGCATGAGCTGTGCCACTGTGGGCATGAGCTTTCAGACCCTCCTACTAGCCCCCTTGAAGCCAGACTTCTCCTAGTGGCCTTCAGATGAATATGTAGAATTCTCAGCTCCTCCTGCACCCATGCCTGCCTGGATGCTGCCATGCTCCCACCTTGATGATAATGGACTGAACCTCTGAACCTGTAAGCATGAACCTCTGAACCTGTAAGCATAAGCCAGCCCCAATTAAATGTTGTCCTTCATGAGAGTTGCATAGGTCATGGTGTCTCTTCACAGCAGTAAAACCCTAACTAAGATAACATCCAACAGCTGCACAGGGCTTCTCACCAAAGCCTTTCTGATTATTCCTCAGATCTCTGACTTTATCCTGTACTTACACAGCCCTGCCTCTGCCCACCCACAGACTGAACTTCCTCAGCTCCATTTCTTGAAAGGCTGAGCACCAGACCATCTTCATCATAAATTGGCTCATTATATCACCTATCAAATAGGGCCTCTTCTTCTTCCCCCAAACCACAGGCCAGTCCTATTACTTAATAGGTACCATCTGTAACAGTTCATTATACACATGTTGTATGCCCCGTAATTGGTTAGCTAGTATTGGAACTAGACTAGGAGACAAGCTTTAAAGTAGTAAGGCTAGTGGGGAATGACTTGGCAAGGACACCTAGAAGTGGAGAGAAGTCTGGGTGAGGAGTATGTATGATCCACATTCAACAAAGGCCCACCGCTAAGGAGCTCTGCTACCCTGGGCTGACATATAGTAATTTGATGGTGGGTAAAGTGGTTCTAAGCATTAAAAGTGATGCCTGAGAAGGACAGAGATCCTGTGCTTAACAGGCCGGATACTCCAAGCTGCGATAGGAGAGCCTCAGACCTGCAGTGCTGTGCCTGGACAGTCTGCCACACTCAACACTCAGGTGCAAATATTTTCGGGTGCTCAGAACCTGTCTTAGGAGATGGAGAGATGGCTCACCCCTTGCTGTTCTCACAAAAGAGGGACGCTCAGTTCCCAATACCCACATAGCACCTCACAGTCATCTATAATGACAGTTCCATCACCCTCTTTTTGGCCTGGGTGTACACTAGCTATGCATATAGTACACATACATACATGCAGGCAGACATTCATACACATAGAATAAAAGTAAGGAAGGATGAATGAAAGAGAGGAGGAGGAGAATGGGAACGAAGAGTGGGTGGAGAGAAGAGAGGAAGACACTGACCCTTTTCTTGGTTGTACCACACCCAGAGGGAAGCAGCTAGGAGAGCGGACAGATAATGCACAATACGGGACTGCAGTAAGTCACCTCTTTAGGAGCTGGGTATGGTGGCATGCATTTGTAATCGTGGCACTCAGGAGCAGGAAGATTTCTCTGAGTTCAGGGTCATCCTGAACTACATAGTTAGAACCAGGCTAGTCAGAGAGTAAAAGTTTCAGAGTGGGGGCTCCAGAGCTAAAGCCGAGGCTAGATGCCACATGGCATACCTATTGGGTCTTTCCTGTAGGCTGCACATCACCAGAAGTCACTGAAACTACACTTAGGGATTGTTAAGAGGTAAATGAAAATTTAAACTGTCTTATATCAGTGGGCTGATGAATATGAAAGTAAAGGTGGTAATGGCCTAGATAGTCTCTCCTCCAAGCTGCTAACAAGTCCAGAGCAAAAGGGAATAACTGTCACATTGGAGCTTTGAACTTATAGTACCAGGTATGTCCCTCTTTCGTAACTCTGTGTGTGTGTGTGTGTGTGTGTGTGTGTGTGTGTGTGTGTGTGTGTGTGTATACAAGTTGGCAAGCTTTCCTTAGGATAGAAGCAATTGAAAACTCCTACCCATGACCCCATGGGAGAATTCCGAGTAACACTTCCTGGAACGCCCACTGCGCACTTACTTCACGATGAAGGGCGAGCACAGCTCCTCCAGGATCCGCTTTTCTGAGTAGACATGTTCTTGCTGTTTTGTATCAACAATGTGCTTCTTCCTTATACACTTCATGGCAAAAGCAACATTCTCATTTTTAACTTTAACCTGAGTGAGAAACGGAAGCATTCTCATACTTAATGTATCATGACAATTTGCAATGTGTAATATAACATATTAATTAATGAGGGTTAAGTTGTTTTACATTTAAAGAGTATATTAGCTTTTAACAATGTATTTCTCAAGAATTGATTTCTATATAACTTTATACACTTCCAATCATTTTCAAAACACTTCATATAACTTGGTCCTAAAATTTCTCTACTGAAATACTAAAATAAATTCTCAATAAATTTCATTAATAGAAATTTTCAGTTTTCATTGTATAACATGATCAACTTTGATAAGATTTGCTAAGGCTTCTTATTTCTTAATATTCATCTCTAATTTTCAAAACTCCTATCAAATTAATTTTATAGCTGTCCTATTCAATGGGCAGCCTACTAATCGAATGAATTTATTTAAATTTAAATTAGTTAAAAGTAGAAATTCATTTCCTTGATTGTATTAGGCACAGTGCCAAAGCTCAGCAAATGTAATAGAAGCATACATCCACCGTGGTAGAGATTTGTATTGGAAAGTAAGAGAAGGCCTTCTCTGCATGCAAAATCAGAACTTATTATTAAAGGTAAATCAGAATAGAAAAAACTATCTTTTTCTGATAGATTAAAATCCATAAGCAGACAATACTGAATAGTAAATGGAAATTGGTACATCTTATATTCTCATCATATTTATCACTTGTAATGTCTATAGATTTTAAAGTGACTGGAGAAATTACTTCTTCAGTAGTTATTATCTAGGAAAGCAGATCTCAGCATTGTTAATTTAATCTTTTAGCTGTGTTCTTGGGTGGAAAATACCAGTGCATAAGAATATCTGCATAGAGCATAAGACTCATTACAAATATTCTTCGCCCTGTTAGGAAAGTGTTTTTCCCTTCATCCATCAGAGATGAGTTTGGAGTGGGTGTGAATTGTTCTATCATGGTCTGTAGCAGCATTCCACAGCTGCTTATGTCCAGCCATCCTGCAGACAAAGGCCTCCATGTAGCCCCAGGAGGTCACTGTACAGTGAACTGTTAAAAATCGTCTGGGCAAATATGGGCTTGGTTATTGCCAGGGGCTCAGAGCCATCTGTGCCCCAAAAGAGCACAGTTGTATATTGCATGGTTTTCTCAGAACACTTGCTCTAACCCAGGAACCCCGCTACTTCTTGGGAGCTGATTATTAAGCACAGTAAGGTGGTGCTAACTGACACCAGGCTCTGGCTCCCAGCTGTCTGTTGAGTGCTGCAGAAGGCTGCTCTTCAAGCATCCTCTTGCTTTCATTCTTTCTTGTTTCTCTGATGGAAACTGTTACATAACCCCAAAGCAGGGTAATGAAAGCCAAGCACAGACATAGAAGCAGGGTTCTTAAGGAATACTCCTATAATATTAAGGATTCCACCTAGGGTATTTCTGCTCGCCACTGCAGAGAGATACTGGGTTTGGACTGTACACATTTATGTACATGTGAGTGGTTGTTATGAAATACATTTTTTTTTACATTCTATAATCTCACAGAATGCCTACTTGGCACATTCTCCAATAATTACTATCAAGAAGGATTCATCACGGGATGTGATGTAAGAGATCACTTAATTACTATTTTCAAGCACAAATAGATGGAAATGTTTACTTCCTCAGACTCAGAACGCTTTAAGATAGCAATGATAACTCATCGGTTCCTCCAACCTAAGCTGGGATATAAAACAGAACAAAACAAAAAGTCAAAATGCTTCTCTCAGATGCTTGAAACGTAAACCCCTTACAAGCTCCACTCTTCCGAACCCACCAACGCCCAGTGTCGTGATAATCTCAAGGTTCTGGAATGGGGAGGTTGAGGAGAATCTGGCCACCTTCTCTTTCAGCTGAATCATCTCCAGAGAAAGGGCTTTGGACAACTTCCAGCTAGACATGGAGCGCCTGAAGAGAGAATCGAGAAGTCACACACACACCCCGAGCCGTGCTGGTACCCTGCCAGTCACAAACTCTCCTCTCACACTGCTTGCTCATGGGTGCCACAGAGACTGTCTCAACCTTTGACAGGGATGTATTGGATCATACCTGGAATCACTCAGCAGGACAAAAGTCAAATCCAGTGAGAGTAGAGGGATTTTGTAACATTTGAAACTCATGTCAGAAAAGCTGTTAATCAATAACCCAGGAGAGGACTCAGTGAAAGAGGACAAAACCAGTCATGTTTGTCATTCCCAGAAGGCCACACTGAGACTTTCTGCTGTTTGTCACCAAAGATTTTCACGCCTTAGGCAGAATGACTGCTTCATGGGACATGAACACGCACTCCTATTTTATATCTAAGTGCTGCTGTTCATAAATACCTGTTTCACCTCTGAATAAAAAGTAACTGTTCTGAGTTCCATATGGGTAAATTGTTACTCTAAAAGGCTGTAGGCACAAAGATCGGAGGTGCATATGTTGGAGAAAAATAAAGTACTGGCTGAACACTTTAACTCAAAATTTAGTCTTTCTAGAAACTCTGAGTGTACCTCATCAGAAGCCTGTCTCAAGAACATAAGCTTCGGTGTTCCCTCCTCATGCCTTAAGGTCGGGGGTTAGCAGAGTAGGGGATAATTCATCTTCAACATATGGAGCCCTGGGTTCAATTCTCAGCACAAAAATATTGCAATAAAAATTTAAATGTTTTATCAAGTAACAAAACATGAAAGGAAAGTTCCCTATTTTTTAAAACAAAACAAACCACTATTAGTAATTTGAAGAAGTCAACTCAACCCTTCCTGCTCACAAATATATCCTTGGAAACTTAAAAAAAAAAGAAAAGAAAATTCGCTATAATCCTGCTCTTTTCCTGTAACCATGACTTTTTGGAGTAAGTTGCGGTTCTCAAGTATTCTCTTTATCAGAAAAGTTCTCTCAAATTCCTATCCAAATAAAGTGTTTACTGAGAGGCTTAACAACTCCCCATTCTAGAATTGAGACAATGTCTCCAGAATCCTCTAGCAAGGGCACACGGAGGGTCACTCCTAGGGAATTGCACCCTGTCCCTGTTGCAGCGGGCAGGGAAACCCGTCTCACTTACTTTGCGTGTCTTTTTTCATCATCGCGGTTCAGGTTGGCCACATACCCCTCAAGGTATTTTTGGAGTTCATCAAATGTCCCAACAGTTTGGTTGAATGTTCTAAATAAAATGAGACAAAGTGGTCCATTGTGAAGATATCAAGATAATTTAACACTCTCCATACCCATATGTGTGTGGGGGTGATGAGGGGTGAAAGGGTATGCATGTGTGTGGCAGTCTAGCCTTGGATATGATTCCATAAGAGCTGTCTACCTTTAGGATGGGGTCTCACCCTGGCTCGGAGCCTGCCAATTAGACTCAGCTGGCTGGCCAGCAAGTCCCAGAGACATGGCTCCCTCCACGTTCCTAATGGTGGGGTTACAAGTGCATGTCCCAATGTCTAAAATTTGTATGTGGGTTCTGGGGATAGAATTCAAATCCTTGTGGTTGCACAGTAAACACTTTGTTGGCCGAGCCGTACCTTTCTCCAAGCCCGACAGTTTTATTCAATGTACACACACACACACACACACACACACACACACACACACGCAAGCCCTGAGCCGTCCCTCAAGCCTGAGAGTTTTACTCAATGCACGCATACCCACAAAGCTCTCTGAATGTTTGTTTCAACTTTTAAACTGCTTTTCAATAAGTTATGGAATATTAAATTTTCTGTAATTGTGACTAGTTATTGGAAGTTCCATAGCTGATCCCTTCCGTTAAGGACACACAGGGACTCTCAGTAAGGTAGCATTGTCTCCGCACCACTGCCTTGACACTCCTCAGGTTTCTGCAGCTACAAGGCTCTAGCTGTAACTTCAAAAGAGCTGTCTCCATTCAGATGTTAGACCCCAAGGAGTAATTTATCAACCATTTGAGATTTTCCTCTACCATCCAGGGTCGAGATGTCATCAGGAAGTGTAGGCTTTTTAAAAATAGAGTTAGTGTTACCTTACAGTTAATTCACATGTTTTCTCACAACTTAAAAAAAAAAACTATATTCTTCTGGTGCTATAATCAAGAGTTTGTGTAAAATTGGGAAAACAGCAAAGGAGAAATAAGGCTGTATAGATTCTTTGTCACTCTTTTTATGCGTAAGTATGGCACCCTTTGTCAAGATGCCATCTGGTAAGGACTATGGCAGACACTGGCTCTGCAGTCACCATGTACAAAGGACATCCTTCTGTGATCATGAGGCTAGGCGGAGGCTGGTAAGGCAGGTGCTTTATAAAGTAAACTGTTAGTATCGCTCAATATGATTAAAGTCTACAGAATGTCCTAAATGGCTCTATTGCTGAGGTCTAATCTATTTCTTTAGTCATAACTAGAGGAATCAATAATTATCTATCATTTGTCATCTAAAGTGGAATGATGTTCACAAGGCAATGAGACATCACGCAGAGATACATAACCCCACTGACCACAGAAATCTAGGTTGTAAATCAACCTATGTGTAACTTATGGCTCATCTGTCTCACTCGGATGTACATAATGCTGCCTCTTCCATTGTATCAGATGTACTTCCTACCCCTCATTAATATGCATGTAAATTAAACTTGTAAAGGACATAAAATTATGACATTTCTTCCATAAACTCTGAGGGACTCTCTCTGACATGTATGATTACAGATGAAGTTCATTCATCTCTTTTCTCACAGGTCGGCGCTCCGGGAGCAATTACAGCACAGCTAATGTTATTCAGCACATGTGCATTTTTTAAGAAACTCATAAACAGCAAATGTGTTATTGGGAAGATATTGAACTAATACATTTTCTACCTGACAGCTGTCGTGCAAGAATTGTTTGCATCTAAATACATTTTGCACTTTCTCGTCCCTGTGCCTTGAGTGCCCGAGGTGATTTACCGTCCGCCGGTGGTGAACTTATCTACACATTTATTTCTCATGTTGCACCTAAAAAGTGAAAAAGAACCTGTTTTGAGGCCTCTTTCCACACTTAAAAATAAAATAAAGCCTTTCCTCTCCAGAGCTTCATGATTGCTTTTTTCTCCCATGGTGCTATGGGAGCCTTGAGGCATAGTGGACGGATGCTGAAACAGTCAGGAAACCTGGACAGTAGCCCCTGTCCAATCACAGAGGGCACTGAGGAAGAAAACCTTCAACTTACTTGGGCTTCACTGTCTTATCTGCAGGAAAGAATCAGAATAGCTTAGAGAAGTATTAAAATTACGGTTAACTTTTAGATATCGTGGCACTAGGATTGTGCAGGTTTGCACATATGTTATCTTGCTTTTAGAGACAATAGAGAAATCTATAGACAAATAATTATGGGTTTTAAATTTCCTTGAATGTACTGATGAAGATGGAATGGCTCTGTGGGGGGGTCATTGGTTAGCCATGCATTGACAACTGACAAACGTGCATTATGGAGTTGATAAGGTCATCTCTCTTTCTGTAACTGAAAGTTTCCCTGATAGATGTTCTGATATCCTTCCCAGTGCTTCGCATCTATGACTCCATGTTCAGTAAATAAATATAGACAATTAGCCACTGACCATATTCCATGGTTAAACCTTGCCATTTTACTGATTTCGTTAATCTTTTACAAGAGTATTTCTTATTTCTTTTGACGACACTATGGCTTTACATAGATGATGGTTCTGTTTTTGTTTACATGAGTTGTATTCTTTGGATTGGCTACATAGCCAGTGAATATTTAACTGATTAATGAGGGTCCAAGGAGCCAGGTTAAAATGGGCTTTGAAGTAGAGAAGGATATAAAGTGTGACTTATTTTTAAAAACCTAAAAACAATATCAATATTTGTGCATATTAATAAAAATGACTACAGATGGCCCTGCCTCTCTGGAACGATAACTAATTAGTGACTATTTTTACTTCACAGGAAGATTCTGGCTGGGGAGATGGCTCAACAGTTAGCTGTTCTTTCAGCTCCTTTCAGTCAGCTGTAAAGGACCCATATTTGGTTCCCAGAACCCAAATCAGGTGGATCACAACATCCTGTAGCTCCAAGTCCAAGGATCAGAAGCTCTTCTTGTCTCCTTGGATACTTGCTGTCATAGGGCATGCCCACAGACACACAAATAAATCCATAAAAGCACTAACAAACTGAGTTCCCTGAAAGACGTGGAATTTAAATCAGCCCATTGCTGATAATTATGTATCAACTTTGCACACAAAATATTTAGCCTGCCAGCATCTGCCACTGCAGAGACAGACTCTGATCACAAGGCCCAGTTCCTGCTCATGAATTTTAATGGCATGTACTTGCAGCTGAGTATTGGCCAGCATTTCTAAGTAGTGATGAATCTGAAAACAGAGAAGGCCTCGGAGTAACAGATGCCAAGTCTTCGAAAGTAACAGGTGCCTGCCTTCTCTGACACTGGGACACTCACTCTCGATCTATCACGAGGCATGCGACATCATTTTCTTCCGCAATTATATTGGCTGATCTGACGTCATCACTGCAAACGGAAAAGGGAAGTCAGTTTTCACCACAATTAGAAATTAAAGGTTCGTTTTGGTTAGGGAACCTACAACTTTATGTGAATTCACACCCAGTAGCCAAAGCATCCAAAGACTGCATGGATTTTTAAAAAAAATAACACAGTATTTTATATTCAACCCTTCTAAAATATGGATTTGAAATGTGCTCCAATAAAGATTGTGTACACAAAGAGGTCATGGAAGGTGACTGTATTGGGAGCCTGAAAGAATCACCAGCTGCGATACAAAATCTCATTTGTGTTGGTCACAGTCAGAATAGAAGAGATCTCCCCCATCACAGGCGAATCACAAATGAACAAGGAGGCAGCACAGAGACCAACAGATCAGAGAAATGGACCAGGAAATGGTCAAGTGTATACCCTACAACAAAGCAGTTAAAACGGAATCCAGGCTTGTGTGCACAGAGCTGTAGCAACAAGTTAACTGAATATTGAAACACTTTCATGCCATAGGGTAGAAAAAATGGATTTTCCCCACTTAGGAAAATCTCTGATATTAGTATCACTTAAAGATGAACCATGGCAAAATTAGCACTGTTACCTTTCTAGTACATAATGCAACACAGATTTTTACCAAGGACCTTTTAGATAGGAGTCATTTATGAGCTGAAGGCGATATAAATGTCTAAATAATATTGATGGGTCAAGAATCAGTAAAGTATTTCCTCATATTGACTTATGTATTGATTTTCTCCCTCTGTTAGTTATAAATTAGAGTCTAATGAAAGGCACAGACATAGTATCCAGTGCTCAGAGACTCACTTAGAGTAACCTGGGAGTACCAACACAATGTGGACAGCTCTGAACAATTCCATGACAAATACCAACTATGTGTTCCTTGGCATGTCCTTAGTGGGAGGACAGAGAAAACTCAGGCAGCCCATCTCTTGTGTGCCCAAGGAGCCCCTTTCTTTCTAGATGAAATCCAAAGACCATCTCATGTAGTTTACAGTTGGTCTTCAGTTTATAGGGTTCCTGCTACAGGGTATCAGTGAAAATAATTGAGCCTCTGGGAATCTTAGGCAGAGGTGGGATAGCTTTGGATCAGTTTACACAAGCAATTAAAAGCAGACCCAGAGACAGAGGTATAAATACTGGGAGAAGCAGAAGTGGAGAAAGAGAACCAAGTATGTGTAGACTCACACAGACACAGGCAAGGATATGACCTTGGGTTCTGAGTTCAGAGCAAGGGACTGCTAAAGGCATTTGCCTTACAGGTGCACCCCATGATTGTCACAAAGATCATTCTCGGCACACACTACAACAGTGTCCCACATGTGCCTTCAAAGTAACTGTCTGTTAAGTGCCATGGATTTATTTTTATGAATAAAATTCTGAAAGAACTCCTGAGACCGTTTAATGTCATTTTGAAAACATGAAACACGGAAGCAAGGCTGAGAGCTGCCATCAGCAGCCCTAAAACATAGGGTCATAAAATGTACAAAAAAGGAAAAATATGTGTATCACCATTGCCTTCCCATTCATTTTAGCTTTGTGCTTTCAGATGCTTCAGGGAGCTGGTTGTCTGTGATAAACATAAATCCTTGTGTTTCCTATAGGAAAAGCACTATAATTGGCTGGCTGCAACAGACAGCACAAATTACTCAGGTCCAGCAAAACCAGAGAGCACACTAGCTCTCAAGAGAAACTTAATATCTATACTACATTTATAGACTCTTTCGTATCTGCAAGATTTGCTTGAACATGGAAAGGTAATTATGATAGTGCAAAAAAAAAAGATAATTTCATTATTATCAAAGTAAGTTTATTACCAGCTAGAAATTAAGAAAGAAAAGCTCAGCCTGTCTTTAAATTCTACTTGGAAATTGCTTACATAATAGCTAAAGCCCAGTTTATTGTGTTTTACTATTTGAGCTCTCTTTTAAAAAATAAGAGATGTACGGATTTTAGATAATCAGATGTGTCTCTGGGTAATTGTGGAATGTTTTCCCTCCTGCTGTAATTATGCAGCCTGTCATGCAGATCAGCCGAACAGGAGTTTCATGGGTGAACAGGAAGAAAACAGACAAGAGAGAATTGAATCTGTTCTTCAATAACTCTTCTCTTCAAACACAAACTTGCAATAAAAACATTCGGTGGTAATATAAAATTTAAGCGCTTCCTAAATAACTGTCTATTATTCACTCAAAAACACGTTACTCCAGAAATGTGCCTTTCTCTGAGCTCTATCTTGTTATTTTACGGAGCTATTTTTATTCAGAAAAATTATTTCTTTCTATGTAGGGGTTTGTTTGTTTTGTTTGAGGAAGTACAACATTTCTCTCAAGCCACTTATCAGCTTTTAAAAACATATTTCCATAACATAGGTCAATTGTAAATAAGCTTATACTTCAAAAGAGAGACGGGTCACATAACAATTTCAGATACACAATTTTGAGCTGATGCTAAGACTTGCAAATTGATCTCTTAAGAAAGTTCCTAAAAATTATTTTTGACATGATGTTTTAAAGATACCCAGTGCATGAAAATTTGTGACATTTTAAAAAATTCTATTCAGTTATTTAGTGTGTGTGTGCCTGTGTTGTGTGTGTGCCTGTGTTGCGTGTGTGTGTGTGTGTGTGTGTGTGTGTATTTGTATGCCATGGCACACATGTGAAAATCAGAGGACAGTCTAGGTGAGTCAGTTCTCTCCCTCTGCCATGTGGTTCCTGGGGATCAAACTCAGGTTCTTAGATTTGGCTGCAAGCCCCTCTGCAAGCTGCCCTTATCAGCTCTCTTTTCACATTTTAATAAAAAAGAAAATTGTTGATCAGGATACTTTTGTAAACCACAGCAATGTAATAGCCTCTCTAACATTGTTTGGCTAATAATTTCCTTGCTTTACAGTCTTTTGCTAATGTTTTTAAGCTAAGAGTTAATCTAACACCATCTTGATCCTACCGATGTTAAACTTTCCAATTTCTTCCTGTGCAAACTTAGTGTATGGGTAGTCTTGACATGGAAAATAGTCAAAGCCTTGTGTCTGAGTGTGATCTATGAATCCATCGACTCACCTGATCAGAGCCTTTTCTCCAAAGTACTCTCCTTTCTGCAGTGTTTTGATCAACTGTGGCTGATCATGGCCCTCTGTGCTCTGTGTGACTTTCACCTAGAGGAAGAGAGACAATCAAAGCAGAGATCAAGTAAACGAGGGGTCTGAATGCACAGCTTTCACACAAACTCACAGAACTATCTGAAGGAGGGAAAAGAGGAGGGCACAGTAGTGGTACAGTAGTCAGGACAACACACTACACTCTGCTCTGGTTCGGGCAGGTATGAGACAACCCTCTGTAACAGGAGAATCTCTTCCCAAACCAACCATTCAGATCATTTCTGAAAGTCAGGTTTTAATTTGTGTTTTTATTTATTTTGATTTGTGAGGCAAGGTTTCTTTGTATCACCATGGCTGTCCTGGAACTCACTATGTAGACCAAGCTAGCCTCAAACTTCGAGATTTGCCTGACTTTGCCTCCCAAGTGCAGGGATTAAAGGTATGCCTGACTCCAAAGGACAATTTTAAGAACATAAATCCAGTGATCTTTCCTGAGAGATACTCAAAGCAAATAATCTTAGTCTTATAGGGATTTCTGTTGCTTCAAAAAATTCTAACAGACTTGATGACTTAATCAAGAATCAGTCTGAGGCTTGTCCACAGGTAGGCTATGTCATATGGACTTCCAAAACAATGCAAAAGGATGCTACGGATGGGCTCACAACTCAGTGTCCATTTCAAAGTGAAGCACAGGCTAGGAGGGTACAGCACAGACACTCAAACTTACAATGTTCTCTATTTGAGCTAGAATTAGTCCTCTTTAATATGTTGATAGGCATTGTTTCATGTTGGCTGGAACTCGTGATTGATATTTATGTGCTTCACTGTGAATTAATATTTTGAAATGCAATTCCTGTATTAGCCAGAATTCTCGCAAAGAATGATACGTTGCCTATTAAGCTCCTTCTCCTGAATGTCTCATCATGCCTGTTATAGTAAAACATTATTTTAGGCCCATTCTTGGCCATTGGACTGACTGACAATCAGATGCTCATTCCTAAAAAGGAACTCTAGAGATAAACCAGTCACTATAACATTAGACCCAGCGAGGCTTCCACAGAAAATGAAGAGACCTGTGTGCAGTTACTGACAAAGTACTATGTCACCTGTGGCCAATCAGGAGTATTCTGTGCACTCAACTGCAAAGCCCAGCCTCTGAGAGAAATCCAGAGACTCTAACAGAGATGTCTCATCACTCTTCAGTCAGGGGCTTTCTCCACAGCCACACAGAGCGTCCTACACTGTCAGTTCATTTAACCCAGCACAAGTTTTTTTGACTTAAGTTTTACTTAGAATTTACCTTTCCTTTTGCCAAAATGAAAAAGGTGCTCCCTTCTTCTCCTTCTCTAATGATATAATCTCCTTTGTCATAGTATTCCTATGGAGATGAAGAAAAACAAACAAAACATCAGATCAAGTCAATACCTATGACTGAAGACATACAGGAAACAGAACCCTTTGTGTCTTTAAGTGGGTGTGGACTGCCTGTGAGCTTACCCTACCTGTCATTAATGTTGTGGCAAAATTAAAAAGTGTTGCTTTGTTGATCAGCTAGAAGATCTGTGCTTGTTCTTATCTTTCTCAGAGAACCTTCACTTGGCAATATTCACTTTCAGGTACAGAGGGCGGAGATATGGTAAGAAGAGGGAACAGGACGACAGCCAGGGATACAGTGGATCTCACCTTTGGCTGAACCGTAATGTCTAGTAACTGTCTAAAGAGTAGTCAAAGATTCAGAAAGGAACACATGATTGAATGAAAATACTCCCAGTGGGTATGAGGAAAGGCCGCCTCCGTTTGTAACTCTGTGAAACAACAAGACCTAGAAGGAGTTCATAACACAACAGGTAGCTCTGCTCTGTGCATTGTTTGTAAAGAGTCTTCATCAGAAAAGGTCCCAGCAACATCAGAACCTACATGTGCAAATTCCTGCTTTAGTGTTATTTATCCTCATGAAACTGCAAACGATCACTTCTTTTCTTTTTGTATTAATTTTTCTGTCTTTCACACATAGTTGTGCGATTTGAGACTTTTTGGTGAGAAAGAAGTATCCACTTGTCAGAGCAAAAGAGCAACCCAGCATCATGGACACAGACAGATCATATTGACCCCCCCCATGTTGTCTTAGTTTGAGATTGTTTCATTCAGAGAAGATGGATTTTGTAATTATTTCTACAAACAAAATGATTTCTACAACAAACTGACAACATAATTTCACTCATTTGTTTCCTTTAGACTGGAAAATAAATTCTAAACTAAACTACTTTAATGTGTTTCTTTTCAAAAACTTCCTGGTCATTTAAGCAAAAAGACCAAAGTGTAATAGATCAAATCTTCATGGACTGAACATTACTCCTCACATCGATGAATACACCTTTATTCTCATAATATTGTATACACTTAATTAGACTTTCCACATCTCTCAGAAAGATACATGAAGCCAAAAGAACCAGGTCCTGAGCCCAGTTCTATATGGGATTGCTTTTAGATGAATCCATCAGCTGAGGACCTTGACTTCAAAACTATAGAAGTGTGTTAGCTTTTTGTAGCTTCTAAAGCCAACAAGCCCAGACCTACTGGCTTAGAGCAACACTTTTGGTTAGCTTAATGGTTCTGTGGATCAGAAAGCCTAGGACAGAGGAGAGCAGCTACTCAAGCTCTTTCACGATTGAGTTTGAGGTATTAGTAGGGACTGCATTCCATCCTGAAACCTCCAGGTACAGGAAATCTGTTTCTAGTTCACTGTGATGGCTGGCTGAACTAGCTTGTAGAGAGAGATGGCATTTCCTTCTCGGCTGTCAGTGGGAAGTCAGCAGGGCTGCTCTGAGCTGTTGGAGGCCTCTGCCTGCCACAGTCCCCTTGACATCTTAGAACCAGCATGGCATGTGGGATTTTACTCATAGATTCTCCCCTAGTGTCCACTTCTGGTTCCACATAGAATGATTCTCTTCTTTCAAGGACTTCTATAATTATATTCAGCCCATCTAGCCAACAAGGGATTGGGTGTGGCTGTGTATGAGTATAATTCTGTATACCCCGTAAGACAATGTTTCTGAGAAGATGAAAACATCTTAAACACAGTGAATTGTTTATTTAATAACTGATGTATTAAGAAGGGACTATGGTATGTGCTTTACGGCCACATCTCTGAACCTCAATTTGCTCTTCTGTATCTAAGGCACCTAGCATTATCTGAGGATGAAGTAGAAGTGCTCATGAAATACATGGTAGGTTTTTTGGTACACACCAGGAACCTAGCTACTGTTTATTTCTGTGACAAGGCTGCAAGCTGACTCTCAGAGTCATCTATGGCTATCCAAGGAAGTGATGCTTCTGTTGTTAGTATTAACCATATGGTTAAATTATGTCCTAAAGAATAAGGCAGTGGTAATGCATCTCACTTCCGAGCCAGACCCATGAACCATTCCATGTGCACATCCTTAATGTCATGGCCTAGAGGGACCTTGAAACCCATTTGCTAAATGAAGATGGCAAACTAGCCATCACTTACATCCCCAGATGACCGGGGAACCTAACATACCCCCCTGGACTGGTCTGTGAATGAGAGATGAATTCTGTTTTACACAAACAATGAGGCTTTACATCCACTTGACTTAGCCCGCTCTTCATTTTTTTTTTTTTCTTATTTCATAGTTTTCGGAAGTCTTCTCTATGGAGATGCTCCATTTTACAGTGCCAGTAACTATGACCCTTTAGCAACGACCACATTCCTCCTGTAATTAATTAAAATACCAATCGCTTCAGTAAAATAGCATCCTGTCAGGTGGACCATGGCCGAGAATGTCCCTTATTCCCATCTGGGTCCCCATCACACACATGGAGCAGAAAAACACGAGAAGTTTCTGATGGGCTATTGGGCTGTTCTTGGACTATTACAAAACCTCTTACATGCGCAGAGGTGTGGTTTTAATTCCTGACAACCAGTAAGTTCAGAGGGTACAAGCTTGAAAAGGGAACATGAGAAAGAGCCTTATTATTTCTTAAAGGGCAGCTTCCCCAGTGGAATCATCCCAGGAATGGTTCTTTGTCACCTCAAACCATGGAAGGAAGGCAAATAATACCTCCCAGTGTGTTGACAGTAACTCATGGATCAGGAAAGGCTGTGGAAATAGGTCAGACCAAAAATATACGGTGGTGACAACTGGCCGTGAAGCTAGACTGACTGCCCAGTATTTGTCAATGGGGAGTGCTGCCAGTCAGACCTGGGCGGCTACCGCAACCAAAAGGAGAAGAGCAAACAGTGCGGTGACTGCCCTGCGGTTACATTGCAAAGGGTCCCTTAGAAGACCAAGAAGCCACGGGCTCTACCCTGTGCAGAGTCGGTCTTCTAGCATGTTCTCCATAATAAGGAATTCACTTCACATGTTTGCTTGATATACTTGTAAAGGTACACACACATAGACACTTACGGAAAAAATAAACTGTCTTTGAAACCATAACTACACTAGCTCCTTTGATTTTGCAAAACTGTTCCACCGAACTAGTAATGATCTACCTCCCACAGCCTGAAAAAAAGTCTTTAAAGGAAGATGCCTAGAAGCCCGAAGAGAGATGTAACATATGTGAAAAAAATAAAAAGAAGGAAATGAATTTGAGAGCAGACTAGAAAACAATACAAATGGGCGGTGGTCTCTACAGGCATTACTTTTCATTGTAAGGACGACACACTTTTTGTGCTGATGTGGCAAAAGGCAAGAAATTGAGTTTCTATACAGAAAACATAAGAACTGGGAAGAAACTCAGGAGTGATGGAGGAAAATCAAAGCCCAGACTTCCTGACAGCATAGAGTTTGTGCTATGAACCTTCATTGCAAAGAAGTGTTGATGACAGGCAAGATGTAACACATACACATGCACACACATACACAGAAGCACACATATACAGCTCATTCTCGAAACCTGTTCATAGAGCTAGGGAGACAGTTCAGGCAGTAAGGTGGTCAGCTTACACAAGCCTGAGGACCTGAATTTGATCCCTCAGAGTCCATATTTTTGAAAACTAAATATGAAAGCGCTTGTTCTAATCCCAGCACTAAGGAGGCAAACGCAAGTAGACTCCTAGAGCTCACTAGCCAGTCAGCTTAGTCTAATCTGTGCATTCTGTCCAATGTGAGACACTGGTCAAAGAAAAGGGGGTTCATGCCCGAGGCATGACGCTCATCGATTGTCCTCTGACCTCCTTACACATGCACATACACATTTGTTCACACCTGTACACTCACCTGGACTACATGTAACACACACAGAGCACTCACCCAAAGAACATATAACACACAGAAAACAGTTACCCAAACTACATATAACATACACACAGAGAGACACAGACTTTACCAAACATAATTTAAAATGGAAATCTCTGGAAGGAAGAAGCAGACTATGGCACACTCTACAAAGCAGGTTTCTCAATCTGTTTTCGCACCTCAGTACTTCTCAAACCTTAATGAGCATAAGAATCTGGCTGGTAAAATGTTAAAACTGTGAAATTGGCATTCTCTACATTCTCTACCAGTTTCTGATTCAGTACGCATGGGTGTGGTACCTGGGAATCTGCTTTTCTATTGGCAACCCAGATTTGCAGAAGGATAAAGCATGCACATTACTGTACCCCACCTCTCCTGTCACAACGGGAGCTCTAGGAAAGGAGCCAAAATGGGTGTCATGGTGTCAGTACTAAGGGCCACTGGGTCAGATTCCAGAGCTCTACCCTACACAAATCCCATGCTTTGCCCTGTTACTGACATGGAAGCAGACACTCTTGCCTCCCCCGTCTTCTTCATGACTGCCCAGATACACAAGGCATATTAGAGTTTTCATTATCATATCCATTGCCAGCACCACTCCAAACTTGCATCCTCCTCTAAGGCTGTCATTAGCTAAATCCTAAAGCATAGCAGTGACTGTGTGCCACTATTCCTATGTGTGTGTTCTGGTCAAAATGTGAACACAGGCTTGCAGAAGATGGCTGCCTCCCCAACTCGGTGCTCTGGGAGATGTGTTGTGTTCAAGAAAGCTGATAAAAAAAGAAAAGAGAAGAAAAGAAAACAAAACTGAAGTATCAGAGCCACTTGAAGTTGGAGTTCACAGTCTATGTTTTAAACACAATGAATCTGAATGATAATGAGGACTTGTTCGTTTCTAGGTATGTTCGAGGAGACAGGTTTTATTGTAGATTAAGAGAGAGTACAGCCAAAGGCATCTGTAAGAATACAGAGCAAGGGGAGAAAGACGAGACTAACATAACTGAACCGGGTCATGAAAGCAGAGAGGGGAGAAGAGTGAGAGAGGAGGAGAATAAAGAAGGGCAAGAGAGGGCACACCAGGAGAGGTGGTGGGGAGAGAGAGAGGGGAAAAGGGGGGGAGGCAGAGGGGGAGAGGGAGAAGAAAAGAGAGAGAGAGAGAGAGAGAAAGAGAGAGAGAGAGAGAGAGAGCAGAGAAGAGAGAAGAGAGAGAGAGAATGAATGAATAAGGATCAAAAGAGACAGTTGCCTAAATGGCAAGATTGCATAGGAATGGGAAGGTGGAAAAGGGAAGCCCCGCCCTTAAACGTCCCGCCCCAGAAGCCCCGCCCCTGGGCTGAAGAGGCTTAGAGGCCAGGTGTGAAGAGCTAAGAGGAGCCCTAGTAGTGAGTGCTTCCTCATACTAAAGACACCAGAGTTAATCCTGAGTTTCTTTGGAACCTGCCAGTTCTACTCCTTGGTACAGGAAACTCTGATCCCCTTTTCTCCACCTTTCTCCCCAAACACAAAGAAATACTGGCTTCCCTGCGACCTCTAAGCAGCATTTCAGACACTCTTTTCTCAGAAAAGCATGGAGATGAATTGCAGGGAACTCAGCCCTGCTTCATCACAACTCCCTGCACTGGGAGGTTGACTATGGGAGGATGTTTTGTAAATTGCTCACTTTTCTCAGAACAAACAGACTCCATTACTCCCTTTGCTAATCACTTCCACATCTGAGGATTTTCACACATGACAGGGATGCATTTGTTTGCCAGGTGTGAACAAAGAGCCCAAGGTGCTGCTGTCTGCAGAGGCTGAGATGTGATCCAGCTTTCCTAGAGGGTTTTAAAAGATGAAGCTTACAAACTTGAATTGTGTGCTAATTAATACTGGATTCGAGACCCATCTACGTATCCTGGGGCTGTTGCCTATGGCCTCTATAAATATGTCTAATTGACCATTTATTTTTAATGACACCAAGTTCTCATATTCGCTGTCAGCGTGGAATTTTCCTCTGGTGAAACCACTCTATTAGTAGTATATTAAAAACAGATTTCGAGGGGAGTTAACAACGACAACAACAAAATGTATACAAATAGGGCTTCTCTGGCCTGAAAGGAAAAAACGCCCTAAGAAATTGGGATGAATTATTAATTTGTAACATCTGTTATTGGCTTATGTTACACTGGGAAAATCCGGAAGGAATGCAGAGTACACAGGCTTGTTGAATCTGACTTCATATCTGAAGTCCCAGGGGACAGGAGGTAAGGTATGGTGTCCCCATAGCCTGTCCTTGTTAAGGATTCGATGGGCTCCATGACTATACATGTAACACTACGGATGTTGCTTAGGTTTAGGATAAAATAGTCCCTGCTTCTCTCTCAACACATAGGTGTTTAAACTGTGTTTTATGATTGACAGGGGCATGTATTTGTCAACAGATGGGCGGGCTGTTTTTTCTTTCTTTCTTTCTTTTTAACTTTGTTCCAACTGAATGCAGCTCTGTATAGGCGACACGGACAGCAATGATATTGCCACCAACCCCCTACCTCCTCTTAATTTCTGAAAGGTCATTTTGGTTTCAATGAAACGGACCCCCAAGAAAGTAGAGAGGCTATTTGCTTTGAGTCATAATCTTCGGAATCTAAAGAGGTTTACATAAAACGAGTATCATTAAAAAACAAGGTACGTTATAAAATTGTTTTTTCACAATGAGACTTGACGAGTCTTAAACTAAAACCAGCCATCTGGGGGATGCCAGGAATAAGCTTTGAACACTTTCCAATCTGTCATTTGCCTCTAGATATTGAAATAGGTAAAGTACTCAGGCGTGAGCTCTTCAAATGTGCTGAGTATAGACTGCTTCAGGGTCTGGCTTCTGGGCACCACCCCCACAGCAGCAGCAGCAGCGTGCCCTTTCTGTACCCTGCTTCCTAATTATGCCTCACTGACTCCTTTATATTGTGAAAACTCTGCAAGGGATTGTGATGTTAATTGGAGAAAATCAAATGCCTCTTGAGTAAGGCAGATTAGTTGTATAAATGTACTAAAAAGATTAAAATATGTAAATCAAATTTCACTTTAACATGCAAATTTCTTTCTGCAAGTTCCAAGGCTACCTAACCCTTGCTGGTCCCTTATGTCAGTGTGAGCTGGCCTAAGATTTCTCACACCTGGACATGGCTCTGGTCTGTGGAGGTGAGTGATTCCATCTTTCCCTCTTTATTCATTTACAGTACCAATAATATGACAAGATTCTAAGATCTAATGATTATTTGGTTTTTTGCTTTAAAATTTCTTACCACCTCCAAGCAGTCAATGATCTTGGTTAGTTTGTCTTCAGGTAAATTCTTCAACAAGGAAACACTTCAAAATTAAAAAGAAATCTTAAATTAATTATCTTTTTTTTAATTAAAAAATTTGTTTGCGATAGAGTCTCACAATGTAGTCCACACTACCCATGAACTTCTAAGCCCTAGTATTACATGCATACAAAACCACACCTAGCTCTTACTTAACGATATCTTGAAAAATACATATATTTCATACAGATTCTAAATTCTTATATTTGCATACTATTATAATACAATGTACTTCAGTTTTTCCAGTGTAAGTATTCAAATAATTGAAATCACATAAATAACAGAATTTCTTGACAACAGGAAATGGTTCATATATACTATACTATTCCAGTCATTTGTCATAGATTCAGAAATGAAGGTGTCAACATACTACAAAGGGAAGTCACATCCCACCCACTCAGGGGACCCAATTCACACTGTTGTTGGTTTGCTAAGTGACTTACATCTAGAAAAGCATTTGCTTCTACTTCTCCATGTCTCTAACAGCCCAGGTGACTTACTCTATTCAAGATGGAAGATCACATTTTCATCTAACTTGTAATTAGATAAAGACTGAACCCGTGGGAACATGAAAATTTCAGTGACATATTATTTGATTATTAATCTTACTGTACTGTCTTTTTAAATCAATGTTTCCAGAGACAGGTAACAGGAACATTTGAAATAGAATACTGAAACCCATTATTCTTAAAAAGAAAAAAAAATCACAAATTTCCCTCATCACGATTAACTAATCAATATGATTAGATTGTTTTATTGAATCAATTTCTTTCTGTTTTACACATTTTTGAGATCATTGATATTATTCCTATAAACAATATTTTTTATCATCATCTACCATTTGACATCTTTACAGGGAATATTATGCCACTCCCAAAATGCAGGACTAAATCTTGTGAAGGCAGGAAGCTGAAGGCAGACTCTTGCACACATGTAGCATGGGGAACCAGACCAGAAAACATGTGTGAGATCTGTAAGAATGCCTGAACTGGTGTACTGGGATTGCAAAACACCAGAGTGAGCCAAGCTAGAGAACATATAAATGCATGTTGACAGGTAAGGAAAGAATGGGTTGCAAAAATAACACCATTCTTATTAAGTTCAAAATGGGTTAAATCAAGCCATAAGTACAAAGAATACCTAAGGGATGATAGTCACCAAACTTCCACATGCAGGAGGAGAGGAGAGGGGCAGATGCCTGTGATGACATCAGAGCACACAGGTACCACAGGGACATCACTAACTTCAATTACAATAATGATGTTATCATTCACTTATAATAATACTTATTATTCATTCATTTAAGTTTATTCTGATTGAGATATGTGTATAAAATTGGACATATTTAAAAGTTCTTTGCAATGTTTCTCTACATGTGTATGTATGTGCAATGTTTAAATATGGGTAAACATGTACCTTCCAAGAACTTATCATTTTCTTATGGTAAAAACACACAGAATTCTTCTTCTCAGCTTTTTGAAATATGCATTACATTGGTATTATATATAATCACCTTATAGTGCAATATCACAACTTTACTCCTGTCCACCCCTAGCTTAGCACCTACTGGCCAACATTTTCTCATTGTTGTTGTAAGCACCTGGGAAGCACTGTTCTGCTCTCAACGTCTACGCAATGAACTCTCTCAGAGCCAACATCTGAGTGTGATTATGCAGTACTTGTCTGTCTATGTCTAGCCCATTTCACTAAATAGAGCATTCCCCACTTTGAGTCATGTCATCCCAAATAATGAGTTTTAATCTTTTTCTTTACGGTTAAACATTCTTCCATTATATGGGCCACATTTTCTTTATCCATTCATGGCTGATGGTCAATTAGATTGTATCCATTTCCTGGTTATTCTGGATGGTGCTGCAAAGAACGTGGAGACACAGATGTCTCCTCCAACATGCTGATTTCATTTCCTTTGGGTGTATTTCCTAATGGGATTGTTAGCTTTATGAGGTTTTGTGATTTACATGTATACCACAGTCCTCATATATTACATTCCATATATAAAAAGGGCCTATTATATATAAAGAAACAAACAAACAACAAAAGCTGCATTACCCCAGAGTAGTGCCTTCCTATTGAAATGGAAAAAAAAAACAAAAACAAAAAATAAAAAATAAAACAAAACAAACAACTAGAACTCAATTTCCACAAACTAATGAAGGTTTTCTTTCTGGTCCAAACTGGAATCCATGAATAGTAAACCTTTGGGAGTGGTGGGTAAACAGACGAGGAGTTCATGTCCCCTCTGTGTAGACAGGGGTCGGGTTTACCTTGTTCACCACTGAATCCACAATGTTTGGTGTCCAGAAATAAATATTTGTTGAATGGATGAATGAAATAACCATAAGAGGGTTGGAGAAGAGAAATACATTCTGGAAGATTCTCTGGGCTCCTTTAACAGTGCAAACTAGGTTCCAAGGGGATTATGTCTCTGTAGAATGGTTTAGCTTTTATCTCAGACAGTCAATACATCCTGTGGTCACTGGTTTATTCCTGTACTCTTTAAAAAAAAAATCTCATCCCTATGTGTGACTTATTTAAATGCCAATCTGTGACATTCAACTGCAGAATTTTGAGATCACCTATATCTAGGTAGATCCTACCACATGACACTAAGGTATGTAATACCTAGAGATGAGACACCTGCTTCTCATTATTGCAACTCTTTGTCGGGAGTCACCATTGTCTCTAGGAGGGTATTCAGAGAGATGCGCTATAAAAACCTGCACACTGGCTGTGTTCTGCTGATTGTCAATGTGTTCGTGCCTATGATCCCCAACTAAATGCTAAGTGTAGACAGCCGCTAACACAACTGGCTTCGCAGGCTGGCTATGGAAGGTCAAAACTGTACTTAGGAAAAGCTGGAAGCTTACTTTTGGAAGAAGTCACATGATGCATCATTATTGTTACACTTATCCTAAGTACATTTTATCACATGCTGTGTCCCAAATCCAGAGACTATCAAAACTCTCAGATGCAAAACTACTGAACAGGGAGAGTATGCACTCTCAAAAACAGTTATCTCCTTAAGCTTGCCTTTGAAATCATACAGACGTGTGTCTCCCTATAAATTGACTCACTCATGATGCCAAGGTACAAAGCATTTTTTTTTTTTTGGCTGCTACAAACAATGGAAACTTAGAAGGTAGCGTGGCTTTGCCAATGAAAAAAGTAATGCCACCTGTAGAGCAAGGAGAGTAAAATAAATTAATCTTAATATTCCAAGTGGGGCTGGTGAAACGGCTCAGGGTATAAAGGACTGTGAAACCTGGACTGATCACCTGGGTTAGATTCCATGGAACTGTGTGACTGGAAGTGGTCCTCTGACTTCTATACATGATGTAGCACACATGTGAGTGTGTGCATGCAACACATAAATAAATAAATAAATAAATAAATAAATTTATTTATTTTAAAAAGTAATAAAAAATAACTAAAGTTAATATTAGAAGAATTAGCTTTTTGGTGTACTCTCTGAGATCATAAATGTTTTTCAAAGCCCCATGAACAAAATTGGGTGAATCTTTTGGGTGTTTTTGCATATTTTTAAATACTATGGTCCCTTCAATACTAAAGTAAAAGGAATAACAAGAAAATGATTCAGCATACAAGCTAATAGGAAGTAACTACAACTGTTAGTACCTGCTGCCATTTACAAAGTCTTTTTCTCCTTGATTTAGCACTATAGAAACTGCTTAAATGGGGAACAACCATTAAGTAAATCATTACTGTGGCCAAATTCAGCCTGCCTACCAACTGCTGCATTTTGGCCCACCACACGGTTACTCTTACCTTCTGAGGAAGTTTCTGTACTCCTCGTCCCTGGCTTGCGCTGTTCTCCTCATAATGTTCTGGAAAACCTCTCTATCGAGTGCCCAAGTTTTAACATTGGTAATAGCTTTAGAAAATTCAAGAAAACAATACAACAGTGTTTAGCACCAGACAAAGAAAATATTCCAAAATGTTAGTCAATGAGTATTTACTTATTGGAAATGTATTATTTATACATGCAAATAAATGAAAATAATGAGATTGTGGGTAGTTTTGGTTGTTTTGGGGGTTTTGTTTGTTTGTTTGTTTTTGTTTTTGTTTTTTTAAATCACTTCAGCTTTGAAGTCTACCAGGATTTGGAAGTGGGAAGGAGATTTCTTTTCTGATTATGTTTTAGATAGGATGATATTCAAATAGCTTGTTTGCAATTTCTAATTGTGCACTGAATCCACTGCATACCATAGGGTGTGCTCTTGGATCAAGCCAGCAAATGATTCAACACAAAAGGGTTTATAAGCAGGTAATTGGAAGCTAAAGTCTGTGTGTATGTGTGTGAATGTGTGTCTTTCTATGATGTTTAGACACTGCTGCATAAAAGCCAATACCTTCTAAAGATATGTATAGTTACTTTCATATAAAATGGACACAAACATTTTTAAAGATAAAACAAAAGAAAATTTGGGGCAAAAATTTTTATATGGGAGATTTTAAAAGCAAGCATAACTGACAGGCAACAGAAGAAACTTCTCAAAAAAAATAATAAAGGTTTAGATACATTATGGTTGGAAGATTTAAAAACATAAGCTATAAAGGTGACTCTGTGGTAAGAATACTTGTTGCTCTTGCAGAGGACCCAGGTTTGATTCCCAGTACCTACATGGTAGCTCACAACCATCCATAATCCCGGTTATATATAGGGGACTGCACATGGTGCACATACCTGCATACAGGGAAACAGTCATACACCTAAAGCAAAATAAGTAAATCTAAGAATTCAAAAATACAAGTATCAAAATGATTTTAAAAACAAAATAAAAAGAATAATGACATGAACCTATAGTTCACCAAACTTCAGAGTAAAATGGAATCAGTCAACTCAATATTCTTATTTAAAAAATGTATCTCCACCCCAGTTTCGTTACTCTTCAGGTTTGGAGGTGAACCTCACAACCTGCATTTTAATTCACTACCTCAGTGATCTCAATCCTTATAACCCTGTGTAACTCCACTCCTAATGCTGAGACACAGCGTGCCTAAGCAGACTGAAGGTCTACTTCAAGGGCACTATGAAAAAAAGGGACATAAATGGGAATCTTTAAGGAGAGAGATTTAAATACTATTCAAGGAAACACTTCTCCAGAACACACCCATGCTGATATTTATATCGTTGCTTTCCATGGTATCTCTGGTTTATAAGAACTTCATACACTAGAAAACATCCTAAAAGAGTCAAAGGCAATGGTCTATGTAATAAAAAGTAAGGTAGCGATTGAGCTAATGTGGAAACATTCAACTTCATACCACACCTCATATACAATGAGTATCTGAGAACTTTCATTTTCCTTTCTCATGCAGATACATGTTTGTGTTTGTGTGTTTATGTAGGTATACAAGCTTCTGTGCAGGGGCATGTGCATACACATATGGGTACCTGTACATGTATAAGTGTGCATGTGCGCATGTGTGTTTGCAAGGCCAGATGACAGCTTTAGGTGTCATCCTTAATAATGCCACCTACCTCCTCAGTCAGGTCTCTTACTGTCCTGGCGCTCACCAATTAGGCTACACTGTCTGACCACGTAGCCCAGGCATCTCTCTGTTGCTACCCGGCAGCACCAGGATTGAAGGCTCTTGCAACAGCCTGGCATTTCACATTGATTCTAAGGATGGACCTCTGGTCCTTATGGTGGCAAGCCAAGTGCTTTCCCCACTGAGCTATCCCAGCCTAGGAAAAGTTCTTCTGAGCTTGAATCGTTTCTATCAAAGCTACCACATAAATGTTTTTGTTGGAATTGTAATTTTTTACCAATAAAAGTTATGGGGCCAAATGAGAAATGAAGTACCACAAGCTTGGCTCAGGAGCCAACCTTAGATGCAGTAGTGCTTCCGAGCAGCTTGTCTCTTCTTACCTTTCACAGAGGCAGTCCGAGTACAATTGTACAAAATAGCCAGTTCCCCAAACGTGGTCCACATCGGGATGGATGATAGCAATTTCTCTCCTTGGAACACCTCTAGTCTACCCTCTATCAAACAGAGTTGAGAAAAACGCAAATCATCAAAATATACCTGGGTTCTATAAAGAAGAAGAAAAGAAGCAGAAAGCATCCAAAGCATGCAGTTAAGTCACTTAGGAGTCTAATTATACCAGAGTGGTTTAAAGATAGGCCTGAAACCAAATCTGCCAATCTCAGACCGTGAGCAGTCTGCCGTGGATGGTGAGGAGAATCATAGGTATTTCATATGTTTATCATGAGAAGTAAGTAAGTTAACACAGGTAAGGAGCTTGGAACAATAGCTAGCACAGGCTAGATGTTATATAAATTCTTACAACATTCATTCTGCCCTACAAGAAAATGTAGCACAGGAAAACATTTCTCCCAACAATCACAGTGTGTCTTGAAAACACTGCACAGCTGTTGCCAGGAGGGAAGGAAGACCTGTCAGAGCCATGCTGTCCTGGCTGTTGGGTCAAGTCACCTAGTTCTACATCTGGGTTGCATTAGTTATTGGTTGTGTAACCTTGGATAAGTGACTTCATGGTCCTCGGCTCCTGAGCCCCTCATCTTGGTGCATGCCTATACATCCATACCTACACAAAGCGGAGGCAGAGAAAACAGAGTGCCGAGCAAACTGCTTACAGTTGTTTTGCCCTGGAAACCGTTTCTTGCCTTTTCAAGCAAATCCTCATCTAAGACATCTACTATTTTAAAGGAAGAAATCTGGGTGAAGCAATGGCAGTCTTTGTCCTGCTCCCAACAAGCTTGCGTCACTATGTCACCCTGTGTCGTCCACTTAAACAAATCCAATAAGAGAGTCGAAATCATGCCAGGAACCATCACAGGTTCCAGGCCAGAGAAGCAAAGGTAGAACTATATTCTAACAAGAAATATATGGGATAGAACTATACTCTAACAAGTAAAAAAAATAAATCTCTTTCTTTTGGTTCTAAATTCCACAGATGACACATACAGTTCAATAGTTTCTTATTACAGCCAATTCTAGCTACATCAAAACCACTTGGGATTGATATCCTAGATCCTAATACATGCCCAGGTTCTTTTCTTAATTGGTTGTGGCTTATAGGATTTGAGTAATACTGAAGAATTATATGGAATACCAGGAGTCTATGCTAACTATGCTGTAGTGTTTGTTATTCAGTCTATATCTTATAAAGGGGAGAATTCTAATTATCAAATTAATTTGCTTGAGCAGATAATTAAGCCAGGCAATTCAGTCCTTAGATGCCACCATAATTAATTCGAATAAGAAAGCATCCAATCTTCACTTCCGTGTATGCTGTATGCCTGGTCTCAACAGCTGTGGTATTGCTGACTCCTGTCTAACCTCTTCTTTCCACAAGCCTTTCATCAGAGTCACTGGCAAGGAACAGGATAGAGCTGGCATGCGTTTCTTGTGCTCTCTTAGCAGGTTCCATAAATATTTGTTGACTTAATGACCTGTCTTCTCCTGCCAAAATGCTCTCGTGATGCTAAAATAGATGTGAAATGGCCAAGAAAAAAGTTGTAAGAAGAAAGTATTACTCTGGGTCACCTATCCCTGTAAAAATCGAAGGCTGGCTAAATTAAGACTATAACTCACTACAAGGGTAGAATAATCACTCTGGCATGACAGAATCACTTTGATGTTACATTTAAAGATTATATAACAAATAATACACAAATAATTTTAAAAGCTGATAGGCTTTTAGAATCAATATACAAAAGAACAATCCTTGGAGTGTTGTAAACAGGAAAATAAAAGTACATTAATTTGCTTAGATAGGCAACTTTTAAGGCTGCAGGAAACAGGAAAAGTAATATTGCTTGATTGTTTAGATTATTGGGAGCTACATTGCAAGATAGAGGTTCACAGCATCCATCAGGAAGCCATGCTACCTGGGTAAGGAAGCTTAATTTTCTCTCCTAAGACTCAAAAGTTGAGGCAATTCAGAATTTTACATGACATTCAATCACCTCAATCCCTACGCAGGTAATTTCTTGCTTCTTTATATTTAAAGATTAGCAACTATTTAAGACTCATCAATGGGTCTGTTACTATCTCCCAACCATGTGTGTTCCAGTAATCATAAGACATAGGACTAAGGGCTGTGCGTACGAATAGGTAAGGCATTTGATTTGATTGGTTTGTTAGGAAAAAACTTAAATGATCTTTTGAAATCAGTAGTGTACAATCAAAGTGATTTTCAAAGCCACAAAAATGTACTCTTGTTAGTAACAATGTCTAAGGTGTCAACATAAACAGCTACATTTTGAACCAAACTTCAATAAGCAGCATTCTGACTAAGTGTGGAGCTTTGAGTCTGGTTTCCTGCCTGTACTTTACACTTTCCATTTCTGAGCAGTGAGGCCTTGGATGTGTGATTTAACCTCTGTGGGATGGGATATTGATTCCACTGATAACATGAAACAAACCCCGCTTGCTGCTACAGGACAGATAAGAGACAAAATGAGACCTCGCTATCAAGTGCTCAGTGGGAGATGAGATTCAACACATTCCATGAGCATCAACCACTGCCGTGACCACATTATCAATGTCCTTGTCACCATCAATGTCCTTGTCACGCACAGTCAATCTGCTTATTTTCTACAAACAGAGTAACTTGGTTTTGTTTTTAAAATGTTTGCAAAACAGCCAAAATAAACAAAATTATTTCATATGGGAACTTGAAAAAGCCTGTGAAACTCACCAGCCAGCACAAAAATACGGTTTCCTGGTTCCCCTTGCTTAATGATGTAGCTGCCCTGTTGATAGTTTCTCCCGTACATGCATTCCACCATGTCTTTGATCTGCTGGGGATCCAATCTCTTCAGAAACTGGTTCTTATTCAGGGCATCTGTGATGAGCTTTTTCTCACTGTTGTACAATAACAGAAAATGAATGGTCATTACAGTTAAAGGAAAGCATGAAAGATTCATTTCACTCTGTGTTTTGATATGATAATCTTCAAATCTACATGCATATAATTTTTTTGCAAGGACATATTTTTTTCCTGGTTTCACCTAAAACTTCACCAATATATTATGTGCCAAATTCTTAAAAATATCTTGGATATTTTCTGGTAGTCATGATACCAATTTAATAATCATTTATAATTCCATCTCTCAATGGAAAATTCCCATGCCATGCAATTGTCAGATGGAAGCAGATCTGGAAAGCAGAAAGAAGTTGTAT
This sequence comes from Mastomys natalensis, assembly GCA_021653895.1. Taxonomy (NCBI): domain Eukaryota; kingdom Metazoa; phylum Chordata; class Mammalia; order Rodentia; family Muridae; genus Mastomys; species Mastomys natalensis. The sequence goes on from JAJTUV010000143.1 coordinate 924,569, forward strand.
TTGTGAGATTACAAATCCCTCCATTGATGCTCTTATGCACACGCAGTGACAGTGACAGTGTTCTTTTACATCTTATGTAGCTCTGTAGTCTTTAACATAGTTACTATTCCCATGTTTATGAAGAAGGAGAATAAAAGGGAGGAAGGGATTTACTGTTCCGAGGTTTTAAATCTTGATCTGTTAATCGCCATCTATGATGCTTCCATTCCACCCCACTACCTTCAGAGGGCAAAAGCTGGCTCCTTAGGTTTGATTAACATGGATTGGGGTGTGGAAGTCAAGGTTTGCTTGAGGATGTTTTTCTAAGTATGATTAAACTGGACAAAAACTTCATTTCCAATGTTACACTCTTTTTCACTGCTCAAATTAAAGTCTTACTTATTGACAATCCTAGAATCCTCTGCCTTCTGTTAGCAAAAAGAGGCAGCTCAAAATAGTTACTCAATTGCCATGTGTTTCAAATGTTCTAATTAACATACTCTGTCTTAGATGTGACAAAGTATTGAGCTGGAGGAAAAGATGCTTCATGAGCTGTGGGGATTTTTACATACTCCATTTGCTGTCTGTGATTTTTAATGGCCTTTTTTACTCCTGCAACATTCATTCAAATGCCCTTTAACGGTAGTTTCTTTTCTATTAGGGAATGAGTAGACCTTTCCTATACAAAAGTTTCTCAAACACAAGCTAAAGACTTCCTAAAATGAATAACTTCCCTCATGACCTCATCAAATCATTAATCCATGGAAAGGAAGCAGGCGAGCTCCTTGCTAGGAACCCCTTCCCCCTTAAAGTATCTTCTCTATCCTCAGAGCCGAGCCATCCAAACCTAGTGACCACCTTAAGAACTCCCTTTTCTTTCATCTAAACCACCACAGCATTTTGCAAATTCTATTTTAAATATTAAAAACTGCTTTTATTTGTCACAAATATAAGCATCATGCAGCTTCTATAAAGTATATACTCAAGCAAACACCCAGATCCAAACTCTATACATTTTGTTGATTGTCTACAGTTAGAATAGTCACTCTGGTGTCACAGAGCTCCACGTAGGGCTTCATGCCTTCAGTAGCAATTAGCTTTCTGTGCACCTATCCACCATGATATACCATGTCAGAGTTGAGACTAGAAAAGCAATTAGCTGCGTGGCCTCTTCTATGGCTCCTGCGTCCTTTCTCTGCACACTATTCTTCCTCATCAACTACTCTTACCCTTTCTAGCCTTTCCTTCTAAGTGCTTCACCAAAGCCATACACATACTTTCATATACACATGCACACATTATGGGCTGATTCACAGATGAGGGAGAATATGTAAAGTATTTTTCTTTTAGGGACTGGGTGGCCTTGCTTAATATCCTACATCCTGTCCTTCCGTTTCCTACTAAGTTTGCAATTTCATCTTTCTTTAAAGCTGAAGAATATTCTAATATATAATTTCTGTATATTGTATGTTACTATGTTAATATGACATATATAATATATATAATAAATTCTCACCCATTCATTTATTAACAAGTATCTAGATGTTGATTCTCCTTACAAAAGAATTACTGTTGCCCTTTTTATTTTTAATTTCAATGATGTCACCATAGCATAAGAATAATTTATAGTTCTGGACTGTAAAGTTAACAGCTTATTTACTGAGATTTAAGCTTCTTGGGGCCTTTCCTTTCAGGTCAGCCTGTGCTATATCATGAAACTAATCTTGCTAGGGAAAAAAAAATGATTGAATGTTTCACTTTGGTCCAGATTCTCCTTTATCCACTATCATAAGTAAATAAATGTGCTCAAAAATTAGCCATCAGCTAATACATACTGAAGGCATACTTTTGTTAGGCAAAGGTTTTGGCTCAAGTACAAGACATGAACAATATACAAAATCTCTAGTATCAACGGACTTCCTATGCTTGTGTGGATTTCCCATTTAGGTTTCCTCAGTGCCCACACACTCTAAACTCCCCAACATGGATTCTTAGAAGCAACACTTATGTAAAGTGTCCTGAGTTTAACTAACTTTGGAAGTTCACAAACCATAACTTAAAAGTTCAAAAAAGTCTACCAGTAAACAAATACATTAAAACGGTATTTCAAAAAAAGTGTTAATGTATTTCTCTGTATACTGACTTCTGTTAACATCCTATAGAAATGCTGTGAAATACCCTCTGTCTATAGAGGAAAATCAGTATTTTATAATACACTACTCATCATTGTTTTTTACAACATCTGTCTTTTCTTGAACAGATCCATTTATGAAATAAGTCAGTATTATTGTCTCATATTTCTGTCAGCTTTGCCTTAAAGAGCAGAACAAATTTTCTCCTCCAACTTGGCTTAGTCTCTTCTCAAGCTACTCACAACTTATCCATAAACCAAAAGTTTCTCCCAGGTCCTGAGTTGTCACACAGTTCACATGAATCTTCATTCCTATTCCCAAGATACTTGTATTCATGCAAACTACATTAGACAAATTTTTTTCAAACACTTACACAGGACACATATAGCAGCCATTGAGAATGCAAATGGCTTGGTCTTTATGTGTGTCCTGAACACCTGGAGTAGGGGCTGTCCCAAAAGCTGTTGCCTGTCCATGGGTTGTGTTCTTCTAGCTGGGCTGCCTTGTCTAGCCTCAGTGGGATAGAAAGCACCTAGCCTTATAGAGACTTGAAGTACCAGGGTGGGGATACCCAGGGGCTTCAGAGGAGACAGGAGAGGAAGGCAGAAGGATTTGAGAGGGGGTAACCAGGAAAGGGGCAGAGAGCAGGATGTAAAGGGATTAAGTAAAAATATAAAATTAAATAATAAAAAAATAACAGAATATGAAGAGATAGTTTAGTTGGTAATCTATTTATTATGCAAAACATACAGTTCTGAGTTCAGATCCTACCAACCATGGAAAAGCCAGGTGGGTTAGAATGTGTCCTTAACCACAGTACTAGGATGGAGACAGGCAGCCCTAGCCAAATGAATTGATAAGCTCTAGGTTCAGAAGAGACCCTGTCTCTAAAAGAATAAATAATAAAAATGGAGAGCAACCGAGGAGACCACCTAACATTGACTTCTGAATTCTGCTTGTATCTGCACAGACAAATACAAACACACGCAAACACCGTGTACACTGATGGATACAAACTTTATTGATTCAATGTTCAACTATGGTAGAGATAGACCTGCTAATTATCAGCACAACTTTCAGCAAGAACAAAAGATATGACAGATGATAGATAAGTGATGACAGATAGACAGACAGACAGACAGACAGCTACTGAGAGTAGCAGAGCAATGTTAACAGAACATAGACTCCACAGGACAAGTCTCAACTATGTTCTATGCTGCTCCAGGAACTCCCCCCACTATGTTTTATCGCACTGACTACCCAGAAGAAACAGAGTCAGTCGGGTACTGACTGAAACTTCTTACACACTGAACAAAATCAACCTTTCTCCTCTAATCTGTTTATCTCATGTATTTTTGTCATAACACAGAAACTCAATGTATTAGGTAAGTTTCTATTGCTGCAATAAAACGCCACGACCAAAATCAACCTGGGGAAGAAAGGATTTGTTTTATGTATAGCTTGTATCCATCATTCAAGGAGGTCAGGGCAAGAGCTTAAGGCAGGAAAATGAGGCAGGAACTGCTGTGGTGACCATGGATGGGTGTTGCTTATGGGCTTTTTCCTCATGGCTTGCTCAGTCTGCTTTTTCATAGAACCCAGGACCTCGTGCCCAGTGGTGGCAGAGTTCATAGTGAGCTAAGCCCTCCAAAGCCAATACTAATTTTAAAAAACGCACCACAAGCCTGCCTTCAGACCAATCTGCTGGCAGCATTTTCTCAGTTGAGATTCCCTCTTCCAACGGCTCTAGCTTATATCTGGCTGACATAAAACTCCCCAGCACAGTCAACTACAACAATCATATTCGATACTGTCATTAGATCAATTAAAAGATATAAAGCCACAGAAAAGTTGCACTATAAACCCCAGACCAAATACAATTAAAATTACATCTAGGCTGTGAGATAAATAAAAGTGGTTTATAAAAGCACTGAGTTTAATTGCTAGAAGCCAACTTGGAAGCAGAGAACTGAACCTGAAAGTTGTCTTCTGACTTGCACATCCAAGCTCCGGCATGCACTCATATTCACATACATCCCACACACACACACACACACACACACACACACACACACAATAATAACAATAGATTTTAAATTAAAATTATATCTAGGCCCATCAAAGTTAAATTTCTGAAAACAAAATACAATCAGAAGAGTGGGGGGAAAGCAGTCAAACATAAGAGACCAATAACCTTCAAATGACCAACAACAGGACTAATTTACCCGTCAGCAGAAATACTGGAAGCCAGAGCACAATAGAAAGTCTGCCAATGCCCCACAGAGTCCATTCAGCCTCGCTGCCCTGAAAACAGCCTTCAAGAGTAAAAGCGAAATGAGCACATTTTGAAAGTATTTTCTCGTTGGCAACAGACATGTAATAGTGGGTGGCTCAGATACGAGGGATGTGATACTGATGAGAAGCGGCAGATGTTACAAAGAAAGAGCTGCAGAGGAAGCAAACGTGCAGGCGACTAAAGGAAGGCTGTCTTTATAAAAGAGTGATACCTTGGGCAGAAGGAAATACGTAATAAATAAGTGTAAGAGACAAGCAAGACATGTAGGAGACAGAGAATAAGTGGAGTTAACATCACAGAAGGTCCAGATATTAATAAAAGTGTGATATGAAACCTTTACAAATTGCTGAGGCATGCTATAATTTAGAACATTTGTTACAGATTAATTAGAGAATATTAAAATTAAATGTTAAAAATAATGCAATAAAATACATAGTTACTCAGTGCAAGGAAACGACAAGATAAGACAGCAGGTTACCAAACAGTAGCATATAAGGTTTAAACCAACAGTTATACAATGATGTTAAGTACCAGTGTAACAAATATATCATTGAGAAGACAGGATTGTAAAACTGATATCAAAACAATGCCATGCGTGTTACACATACAACAAATTCTTCATAGTGGTGGAATAGATCATAGTGGTGGAATAGAAAATGGGAAGATATTTGATGTGCTGTTACCACCAGTTAAAGAGAATCCACGCTGTTTCCTGATGATGTTTCCAGCATCAGGGCTCAGTCAATATGCTAAGGAAGCATGCACCTAGGAGGACTGTGTCAAAGTGTTCTAAAAGGTGACAACTCTCAAAACAGAGTTGACAAAACTCTCACAATAACATTTGGATACTTTAACACATCTCTTTCTGTTTTTTGTTTTTTTTTTGTTTTGTTTTTTTTTTTTTTTTGGTTTTTCGAGACAGGGTTTCTCTGTGTAGCCCTGGCTGTCCTGGAACTCACTCTGTAGACCAGGCTGGCCTCGACCTCAGAAATCCGCCTGTCTCTGCCTCCCAAGTGCTGGATTAAAGGCGTGCGCCACCACCGCCCGGCTAACACATCTCTTTCTAAACCAACCAAGTAGACACAGTGGTTGGAAGCCATATCTAACCCATTGATTATCAAAGTTTACTTAAGCTCTAGAGTCAGTTGATGCTTTAAGTCTACATTCACATGTGACACCCTTTTAAGTGCACACCAACCTTCATGAAGATTGATTACATGCTAAACCATGGGGAGGGGGGAGGCAGGAAGCATAAAGCTTCCACATATTTCAAAAGACTGAAATGACAAAGTCTCTTCCCCAAATACTGTAGACTACACAGAAATTAAAAACCTGAAAGCCACAAAATCCTCACATGTGTGAGACTTGAGCACCACAGTTTAAATATGCCACGGATACTGTGATAGATCCTAAGGAATTTAGCTAAAATGGAGCATAGGTAAAAACCTTTAGATTTAAGTAGACATGAAGTGGAAAAGAATAGAGATTATAAATGAGTTGTCTCCACCTCAAAGAAAATCACACAAGGGACATGGTGCCTGTCAGTAACCCCAGTAACTCAGAAAGCTGAGGCAGAAGGACGTCCATTCAAAGCATGTTGATATTACAAAGTAAGACCCCTAATGCTTGCACACACACAAGCCATAGAAAGGAGAAAAGAGGAAAGAAAAGCAATGGACAGAGATTGGGAAGAAAGAGGGAGGCAGAGAGAGAGGGAGGAAGGGAAAGAGAAGGGGCTATCCAGTGAAGGGCGCCAATACAAACATCTGTTATTAGACTAATGAGCAGGTAAAATGGCTAAGTTCCTGGCAAGATGGAGGCTGCAGGGGAGATGTAGCTAATCCAGCAAAGGAGAACCATCCCTTCCTGTACTGCAGGCATGAGAAAAAATAACTGAATGATATGCAGATGCACCTGGAAATATCACATGAAATAATAATTTTTAAAATCCCTAAAGTATGACACAATAAGAGATAGAAAAACCAATACTAAAGAAATGAAATACAAAATTAAAACCTATCTCCTCAAAATTCCTGATTCCAATAACCACCATTAAAATTCCAAAATATTTGAAGAAAGAATAATATTATCACAACATGTTTTCCCAGAAAACAGGAAAGAGATACTTTAGGCAACTCATTTTAGGACCAGAGAGTCTGATGTAAAAAATAATATTAATAACCCAAGGAGAAAAAGCTAATTATTTCTAAAAACATAAATGTGAAAAAGTAAAACAAAGTATTTCAAATAAATATTGGGGTTGAAAAGTAATGAATGTAGCCAGTGTGGTGGCAATGCCTGCAGTCCCAATACTCAAGGGCTGAGTCAGAAGGCAGGTCTGAGATGGCCAGGGCTACAGTAGAGACTCTGTCTCTAGAAAATTAAAGTAATTAACCACATAAAAAGAACAAAGAGGCAAAAAAAAAATACCAAATATAATTAGATTTTTTAAAGACATTGATAAAATTAAACACTTGTAATTATTTTTAAATTTGAAACTGCTCTCAGCAAACCAAGAATGGACAGGAATCTTGAACATATTGATAAACAAAGCCAGAAAACAGTTTAGTAAGCTGAGGGGGCTGGAAGCATCCTTCCAACAACAGGAAACATTGTATTAGACTGTGGAGCTTTGGGAGGTTGCTCCAAATGTCAGGAAATAGTGTGTAAAATGGCGGAGGTTGAAAGGCTCCACATTTCAGTCAGCAATGTGACATTAAAGTCTAACAGGAACTGGACATTTGAGCAAGTTTATAAGACCCTTAATAAAGATAAACAAGGGCTGGAAAGATGGGTCAGAGAGATGGTTAAGAGCACTGACAGAACTTCCAGCGGACCTCAGATAAATCCCAGCAGCCATGTGGTGGTTCACAACCGTCTGTAATGGGATCTGACGCCCTCTTCTGGTGAGTCTGAAGAAGACAACTACAGCGTACTCATATACATATAATAAATGAATTATTCTTTTAAAAAAAGATAAACAAAAGGAGAACATCGAAGATGCTGACATAGCAGCAGAAGAAAGTAAACTGTCACTGGATCCAAAAAGACATGGCCATGGTTGCGAAAAATGAAGGAAACTCATCAAAATTTGCAAAACTCTCAACAGTCTCTGGCTTCATACAAAAGCAAGGCATAAATTCAATTATATTCCTATATATTCTATGAATATTCAAATAAATAAAAATTGTAAATGGCATCATTGAAGATAGAAGTTAAATCATCAGCTAGTAGGTTTATACCTCACATAGACAGTTCCTCCACACAGGAAACTACTACAATTGTTAAGAGAATGGGAAGAACACTGGGGCTGGAGAAGCAGTAGGCTAACACAGATCTCTTCCCTCCATGCTTCCAAGCCCCGTTCCTCAGTCACCTCCAGCTCAGTAGCAGACCAGCTGCTGCAGCCTCCCCTCCTTCTCCAACCCACATCCGGGGCGCATCACACAGACTTTCCCCTCCAAAGATGCTTCTCCAACTCATTGCCTTATTGACGCCCCCCAGTCTAGCAGGCATTACCTGGGAACCCACAAGCCAAACCTGCCTGGGAGGCAAGCTTCAAATCTTAACTCTCCTTCCTCCATATCCAATTCCCCATCATTATGCCCAGCTCAGTAGCAGAGTACCTGTTGTGATCTCTCCTTACTCTCTGCTCAGATTCACAAGTGACTAAGCAGATTCTGGTTCAACATTCTCCTGTGGACCTACTCAGATCCCCTTGCCCCCAACCAATCTCTATCCCTAAATATCAAGTCCTAATGCCTAGGGACACATTTTTCCACACCTCCAGTGGCCACACTCATCAGGATCCCAGAAGAATTTCCATACCAGACAACACACAGCCAACAAAACCTTCCTAAGAACCAAAGAGGAAACAGAAACCAAAGAACAGAGCACCCACTCAACAAAGACAAGAGCAGATATATCAGCACCTACAGTCACAGTCATCCCCAACCCCAATGCCTAGATGTCAGCATAAAAACAGTCAATCAGAGCGAGGACAGTACTGCTCCACTAGAGCCAGCAACCTACCACAGTATACCCTGAGAAGAGCAACAGAGCTGAAACACGGGACAAAAAACTTTCAAATAGCTTTTATGGATGTGATAGAGGTCCTTAAAGACTAATGAATGAATCCCAGAAAGAAATCTAAGAAAACACAAACAGTGGAAGAAAATGAATAAATCAGTTTAAGACCACAAAGTAAAAATAGAATTAATAAAGAAATCCAAGCTGAGGGGAATCTAGAAATGAAAATGTTAGGAACTCGACCAGGGACCTCAGAGGCAAGCATCACCAATAGAACACAAGAGATGGAAGAAAGAATCTCTGGCAGTTTTAGCTCATGTATAATGCCTAGTTGGTGGTCCAGTGTGAGAGATCCTAGGGATCCAGGTTAATTGAGACTGCTGGTCATCCTACAGGGTTGCCCTCCTCCTCAGCTTCTTCCAGCTTTTCCCTAATTCAACCACAGGGGTCAGCAGCGTCTGTCCATTGGTTGGGTGCAAACACATGTATCTGACTCTTTCAGTTGCTTTTTGGGTCTTTCGGGGGGCAGTTATGATAGGTTCCTTTTTGTGAGTGTTCCATAGCCTCAGTAATAGTGTCAGGCCTTGGGACCTCCCCTTGATCTGGATCCCACTCTGGGCCTGATGAGGCCCCCAATATATATACAACAGAGGACTGCTGGGTCTGGGTTCAGTCAGAGAAGATGCACCTAATCCTCAAGAGACTGGAGGCCCTAGGAAGTTTAGAAGTCTGGGGGTGGGGGGTGGGGACATCCTTGTGGAGACAGGGGACTGGGAGGAGGTGTGGGATGTGGAACAGTTGGAGGGTGGACTGGGAAGGGAATAAAATCTGGAGTGTAGAAAAAAAGAAAAATAATTAATAAAAGGAAAAAGAAAAAAAAAAGAATCTCAGACATTGAAGACACAACTGAAAAAATTAATATTTCAATCAAAGAAAATGTTAAATCTAGACCAAAAAACTCTCCACATAATATCCAGGAAATCTGGAACACTATGGAAAGACAAAATCTAACTATAATGGGAATAAAGGAAGGAGGAGAAACCCAGGTCAAAGGCACAGAAAAACATTTTCAACAAAATCATAGAAGAAACTTTCCCTAACCTAAAGAAGTAGGTTCCTATCAAGATACAAGAAGAGTAAACACAAAATATACTGCACCAGAAAGAAATTCTCTTGGCACATAGTAATCAAAACACTACATGTACAGAACAAAGAAAGAAACTGGAGATTTCAAAAGATAGAAAGATCTCCCATGCTCATGGACCAGTAGGATTAATACAGTTAAAATGCCCATCTTAGCAAAGGCAAGTTACACAGTCAATGCAATCCCTATCAAATTTTCAATACAATTCTACACATATCTTAAAAGGACACTTTTCAGCACCATATAGAAATGCAAAAATCCCACAAAACCTAAAACTATCCTGAATAACAAAGGAGGGGCTGGTGGTGTTATCATCCATGACCTCAAGTTGTACTGCAGAGCCATAGTTAAAAAATAAATAAATAAAATAAAAGGTATTGGCTTTAAAAAAAAGAACAAAAGAAAGAAAGAAAGAATGTTGATCAATGGAATTGAACTGAAGATCCAGACATAGATCCACATACCTACGGATACCTGATTTTTGATTAAAGAAAGAGCCAGAAACACATGCTGGGAAAAAAGATAGTGTCTTGAACACATAGTGCAGGTAAAACTGAATGGTTGCAAGTCGATGAATCCAAATAGATCCATACTTATCACCTTGCACAGAACTCTACTCCAAATGCATCAAAGTCCTCAACAGAAAACCAGACACGCTGAACCTGGTAGAAGTGGAGACTAGCCTGAAACTCAGTGGCACAGAAGACTCTCTGAAGAGAACACTGATAGTACAAGCACTAAGAGTAATAAACGTGACCTTGTGAAGCTGAGTTTCTGCACAGCAAGGGACACTGTCATTCAGACAAAGCAGCAGCCTACAGAGTAGTGAAAGAGATTAACCAAGTACACATTCAATAGAGGGCTAATATCAAAAGTATATCAAGAACAAAAACCAGAAATGAATATCAAGAAAACAAGTGATTCGATTAAAATATGGAGCACAAATCTAAAAAGAGAACTCTCAAAAAAGGAAACTCAAATGGCTGGGAAACACTTAGAATAATTGTCATCACCTTTAGTCAACAGGGAAACGCCAATAAAAACTACTTTGAGATTTCATCTTATACCTGTCAGAATGTCTACGATCGAAAAAAACAAAGCACAGCTCATGATCGCGAGGATGTGAGGAGCATTCGGCTATTGCTGCGGGGAGCACAAACGTGTACAGCCACTGTGGAAATCAACATGTTCTTCAGAAAGATGGGAAACTAATCTACCTCAAGACTCAGCTGAACCACTTTCACATAGGATGCTTCATTCTTCCACAAGGTCACTTGCTCAACCATGCTCACTGTGACTCTATTCATAATAGCCAAAACCAGAAACAACCTAAATGCCCCACGGTAGAGATACATGAATAAATAAAATGTGGTACAATAACACAATGGAATATTATTCGGCTGTTAAAAAGATGACATCACAAAATTTGCATCCTGAGTGAGAAATCAGACCCAGAAAGATAAAGGGGTATATATTTGCTTATATGTCAATATTAGCTCGTAAGTCAATGACAACCAATCTATAATACATAGAACCACGGAGGGTAGGCATAGAGTATACAAGTAGAAGTAGGGAGAATGGCTAGACTGTGCTAGGAAAGCAACATGGAACATAATTGAGGATGTACAGGGGTAGGGAGGCCTGCAATGGGAGAGTCAGGTGGAGGGGGAAGGACACACAGAGAAAATAATACAGGAAGAGACAGCTATAATACAGTAAGGGCCATTTGAAGGGTAAAAAGGGAAACCTAATCAGTAGAAACTCCTGAAATATGTACATGCATGAAGGTGATCTAAATGAAATCACCAAATAAGGGGGAGACAGCACCCAACTGGACAGTTCTCGTCATGAAATGAAGTATCCAACACTGGGAATGGGTTATATCTAATTTGTTGGTCAAAGGGGTCCCATGGAAACCCCCGAACAACACACACTGTAGGGGGAGTAGAGGAACAGGAAACTGAAATCAGAATTTGTTATATGAGAAAAAAATTCTATTTTTAATAAATGCAAAATAAAAAATATAAATTTCAATGAGATTGAAAGTGAAATTACAAAAATAAACACAAGTCATCCATCCATCCATCTACCTACCTATGTATCTGTCTCTGTGTGTATGTGTGTGTGTGTGTGTGTGTGTGTGTGTGTGTGTGTAAAATCATATAAATCATGTAACACTTATTTCACTGCATAATGTAAGATATGTATACAATAAAGGGAAATAATATGCACTTGTTTGCTTCCACCTCCTCTAAGAAGGTTTGGGGCTTAAACATTAAGGAAGTAAATAAGGACACGATTAGAGAATTGAAAAAATAAAAATAAAAGACTCTGTCATTGCAATCGAGGACTGCCTCATGGCCCTGGCCATGGAAAAGCAATATTTGCATGACCTGGCACAGCATGCTTGACATTTGCCTTGAGTTCTAGCTCTGAGGAATGTTATCAAAGGCTTCATGATACACACAAACACAAAGCCTGTTTTACTCTCTCCCATTTCCCAGTGAATTCCAGAGAAGATGTTGCTCTTTCCAAGAAGGGGCAGAGGAAGGATAAATACTAAAAATAGAGTATATATATATATATTGAGATTACTGATTTAGAAAATGAATTTTAAAATGATATTTTATTGAGTGTGTGTATGTCACCCATGTGGAGATCAGAAGACAAGTCTGTATAACTGGCTCTCTGCTAACTTCATGTGACCTGCAGAGGTCAAATTCAAGTCAGTGGGCATTGGACCAAGTGCTATTACCCACGGATCTGTCTTGCGGCTGCTCCCTAAAATAAAATGTTTAATGATGTCAACTATTCTCTAGTTGATAAAATTCTAATTGTTTTTTATTTTTGAAAACTGAGAAGCTGATTCTAAAATTCTTATAGTTATAAAAAGGCTAAACAATGATCTCAGAAAATTAAAGATGAGACATTATGTTAATAATTACTATATATTAAAATAACTAATATGTTAGTGGTATGAAGATGGACAAAAGGACCTTTGGCATAAATATCAAAGTCAAGGAATCAGCCTAGATGTGCAGAAAATACATGATAACAGGTAGTAGCTGTAGTACTCTGCTATGATGGGCCAAAACAGACACTAATGGAAAATATATCAAAAACGCTCATCAGTTTTAATTGAGAAAGAAAAGCACACTAAAGCCATAATGGAAGATTAGAACATATTCATCAGAATGAGTAGGTAGAAATTGCTAATGTTACCAAGTACTGTTGAAAATGTGAAGAAAGGTAATACACTTATATTGATATGGGGAGTATCAGTTTGTTTAGCTACTTTGGAAAACTGACTATCTATGCTAAATTTCAATTTAGAAATACCATACTGCCAAGCCATTCATTTCTTGGTTCATATCCACCAGATGTCACACATCCATGCACCAAGAGACATGGCAGCAGTGTTCATATGCATTAAACACCAAATGTCCAGTAGAGAGTTGGTCCATTCTGTAGAGTCACACAATAAACACTATATGGCAATGATAATTCTAAACCAACATTAATATAACATCAATGAGTTTTGCTATATAAAGAAAAATTTCGGAGTCTGTAGAGTTGTGATTCATGGATCCATTAGAATAAGTTATAAAAACATGTGGGATTTATGGTAAGGGTAGTATAGAGAGTAACTTTGAAGTGGATAATAGATAAAATTGGGAGATGAGGAAGGCATTTCCTAGACTTTGCTAATGCTCTATTCTCAAGTAATAGTTGATGGTTATATGTTTTCTTTATTATTTTTGTGCTTCAGTGAGAAATCAGTCTGTGTGTGTCATGAGAGCACACGCACATGTGGAGGTCAGAGATCAACTCCGAGTGTCTTCTTCCCTCATTCTCCACATTATTATATTGGGGGGGGGTACTCTCAGTAAGGCTAGAGCTTCCTAATTGGCTAAAATGACTGGCACTTGGCTTGTTATTTGGGTACTAGGAATGTGAACTTATGTTCTCAAACTTCCCAGGAAAGTACTTTAGCCACTGAACCACCTCCCCAGAACCAGCACTGCTCCCGAATGATTTCAAAATGTATGTGGCTCAGGAACTAGAAACTACTCATTTCACATTTCTGCTCTGTGACCTCCCAACTTCGCATCCTTGGAGTAGCTACTTAACCTTCTGAATTGTGGGTTCCTCAGTGGTGATTAGGGCATGGAACTCACATCTATCCCATGGGGATACTCTGCATATTAAGTCTGATAATGTGGCAGCAAGTCTTTGATGCATAGCAACATCAGCAGTTGGCAACAGGAGTAATTAGAGCATGTTTTTCGGGAAAGGAAGGTTCTGGAAACCACAGAAGCATTTCAAAAGACATTTGCTCTGTCCAAAGTTCACCCCACTGAGCAGGATACCCACCTGAGGGGACCTCATACATTTTCATAGTCCGTTTATGGCACCAATCTATATAATCAACATTCTTCAAAGCTATAAACTCCCAGCTTCTAAGTTGGCTCAGGAAATTCCATTTATCAAAGTTCACCCACATTTCTCACTACTGGGATCTCAGGCCACCTTCTACATGCTGGATGTTAGAGCCCTTTGTTCTCAAGTCTGCTCAGACCCCCTCAATGACCATGTTATCTGGTGAGCTTCTTTACTCAAGGTTTGGCCAATATCCCTTGTCTGCTTCTTCCCACCAAGTCTTCCTAACAAGCATAAGTTCCATGTTCACATCCTATATTGTAGGGCATTGTATTTCACAGCTTTACTATGTAATCCAATAAGAAGCATACTTAGGTCACACTTGCTATGGACACAAAACCTTGAAATGGGATGCCAGAGTTTGATTCTAAGGTCTCCCATCTATTAACTCTGGAAACGTGGCATGTCACCTAGCCTCTTGGATTCTCTAAGCTGTAAAACAACAATAAACACAGTCCACAGATCATAGAATTTCTGAGAATTAAATTATTTAACAGCATAATGCAATAAGAACAGTACATGGGACATAAAATATACTGCTCAAGAGTTAGCTATTACCTAGGTGAATCAGCTACTCAACACCAATGGAAAAACAGACCTGCAAAACTTTGCATTCTTTACAGAAATTCTGCCTATATTCACTCAGGGAAATCACTTCAAAATGTTGATAAAACTCCTAAGGTTTAACTTCTCTGTTTGTCCAGTCTCCTCACAGGATATACACACCCACGGAAACATTCGTTGTTCCCAAATATGCCAGCCCACTTTATATCCTTATAGTCTACCCAGCTTGAGAACTTCTCTTAAGACTGGGTGTGGTGGTGAACACCTTTAATTCCAGCATTCTGGAGGTAGAAACAGAAGACTACTGAGTTCAAGGCCAGCCTGGGCTACATAGTGAGAACTTGTTTCAAAATAAACAAAATATCTCGCTATGTTTTTAAGTCTCTTCTTTCCTTATATCTACCTCCAAAAATATAGTATTCACCACACATGGGGAGAAATAATTTTAATTTCCCTAAAGAGACTCAGATCATCAAGACTAAGGCTATATTTTCCTCCCACACCTATTTCTTAACCTCCCAGGATATACTTGCCACCTATTAGGAATTTAATGATAATGAGAAAACTGGAAACCTTTCAAATTTCGTCTCTTTGTTTAAATACTATAGACATAAGGGCAAGAGTGGGTAAAATTGATTTCCGTTACCTAATAAACAGAGACAACTGATAAACAGAACACACATCTCTTTGTTTCCTGGTTTTGTATCAAAACCCTACATTTTTGATAGATAAAACAACAAGAAAATACCTAATAAATGTGTGTGTTTATAAGCTGACAAAGCAGCCTAGGAAGGAATGAAGTCAATCCAGCAGTAACCAGAAAACAGGCAGGACTTTCTCCTAAGCATCCTCTTACCTACTGACCATGTAATCAAGCATGGTTCTAATTTAATCACGTTGCTGTTATTTTCTGCTCACAACAAACACTTCTCTGTCTCTTTCTCAGGTTTCTGCAGATGGCTATTTCCCCCAAGAGTATCAAAGAACAGAGATTAATAATGAAAGGTTGAAAACAACCAAAATTTACAAGGAGGCTAGCCTGACACACTTGATGATATGCATGCATTTGATGGTGTGACACCGTAATTAGGTATAAATGGTAAACAGTTCCAAGTATCTAATTAGCACCGATCTTAGATTGTTCAGCTGATTATTTTGGAAGTCAGCAGGGGTGGGGGCACATCCTTGTAACACAGGGCTTCTCAGTGCCAGCAGCGAGCAGTGTTTATGAATCTTATATCATTAGCCTGAGCTCTCACCTCAAACCAGTTTAATCAGGTTCTCCCGGGACTAGACCCAGATACCTTTAAAAATAATTCCCCAGGTGACTACAGCTATACTTAAGAACTGTAGCTGTGGGACAATGAGATGGCTCAGTGTGTTAAAGGCACTTGCACATACTTATGCACACACACAAATTCACATACAGTAAAAAAAAATATAATGTAAAATTATTCTGAAGTGTTAGAGGTGTAAACATGAGATGTCATCCTTCCCTCTATAGTTCTGCAATGCCAAGAGGAAGGGGAAGATACATAAAACAACAAAAAGATATGCAACAAATGTATATGCTTCAAGCAAGCAATTGGCTAACACCGAGTAATTAGAACTGACTAATACAATGTTTACTACAGCACTTTGATATATCATACTCTTGTGGTATGACAAATGGATACAGAACGAGAAAAGCCCGATTCCCTTCTCCTCCTCCCAGGACTGATCTGGAACTGGAAGCATGTCCTGACATTTGGGAGGACACTGTTAATCCGTCCTAGGATTCTGAATATTTCTTTATGTTGTGACAAAACATATGTTATATAAAATGTGCCACTGAACTACTTGAATGCATAGTTCAGTAGCATTAACTGTATCCCCATTGTCTGTCATCGTCACTCAACTGCTTCCAGCTCACACCCATGACACACTCGATCTCCCTGTTCTGCCTCTGGCTGCATCTAGTCTACTTTCTACCTCTAATTTTTGACTACTTCAGATAGTGGAACTAGATAACATTTTCCTTCTTGAGCCTGATCTTTCACTTAGTATCATGTCTTAAAGGTTCATTTATGTTATAGCATGAGATATAACATCTTGTTAAGGTTGGAAAATGTCCCATATGTGTGCTTTCTACATGACACATCCCGTTTCTATATTCATCCAGTGATAAATATTAAGTGGTTCCCATCACTTGGCTCTGGTGGTGGCCAGAACATAGATGTATGACTTTGAACTTCTTACATATGCCTTACATACACACATGGCCATTTTGACCAGAGACTCTCACCTCAGAGAAGAGTTTGGTGTGGTTTCTACTTCACACCCTTACATAACAGCTTGCCATAGAATGGGACAGGTTCAAGGACATTTTCCTCCCTAACAAAACACACAATAGTGGAGGGCCACCTCAGGGTTTTATGACCATATCTAAGCCAACTGTAAAGAGACTCCCCAACTGCCACAAAGAAGTACCATGTGGTAAGGAAGCCCAAGAGGCACACAACGCAGGAAACTCCCAACAGGTCTAAGTTTTGAGCTCAGCCCTCAGCTGAAACCGTTAAGAAATCTAGGACCTTGGTCCTTTATCCACAATGCACTTAATTCTACAACAGTTATATGAGCTTGGGAAAGAGCATTTCTCTAGAACAGTGGTTCCTAACCTGGGGTCATGACCCCCGCCATGGGGCTTACATATCAGACATCCTGAATACCAGATATTCACATTACAATTCATAGGAGTAGTAAAATTACAGTTACAAAGTAGCAACAAAAAATGTTATGGTTGAGGTTCACCACAACATGAAGAGGTGCATTAAAGGGTCAAAGCATTAGGAAGGTTGAGAACCACTGGTCTAGAAGGAACTAGAACAGAAAGCACATCTGGCTGACCCCTCCACTGCTGCCTTGTGACCTGGGACCAACACAAAGTACACTGGACTCCAGCCCAGAATGCTCCAAGTTGGTAAATACATGTTGTTTACATTGCTAATTCTGGGGCAATTATTACTCGTATTTCTCTGAGTCCCCAGTTCCAAGACATTTCAAGCAGTAACCTCTTCTGGTGACCCCTTAGCTCCCTGTCCTTGTTCTGTGGAAAGGGGGTGGGGGCTGGGAGCACCAGTTCCTTCTTTCCTTCCTACCCGGGAGCTTAGTCTATAACTTCTGAAAAGATTGCCAAAACTGCTGCAAGGAAATTACCACCCCCAGTTGAGCTGATATGATAGAATATAATACTGGGAGGCTTAAAGGGCCATGGGAATTCCTACCACTCATACTTTAATATAAATTAGATATAAAGCAACCTCCAGCTGTTGCTGGTTTTAGATTTAAAGAAAATAAAAAGACACTTGTCAGTTAAAATGCCTTTAAATATTTATAACAAAAAAAAAAAAAAAGAAAAACCACTTCAAAGACAGATAATTTTAAAATGAGACTTTGAAGCAGGAGATGGAGCCACAGGATGAGAACAGTATCCATTGCAAAGAAGGTGCTTCCATTAAGTCTAGACACCTTAGAGCTTTGACCTTGACTTAGCTCTTCTTGCCTCAGAACTGCACTGCTGTTTAGATCTTAGAAGTTAGGCAGGGGACAGTGTTGGCTTACAGAGACTGCAGAGACCAGGGCCTGGGGAATGCTTCCCTCTGACCCAGAGAGCCAGCCAGTGTTGGGGGTGGGGGAGCATACTGTCTCCTCAAATGCACTGTCTCCTCTTCTGTCTTCCATGGGTACCTAGTCAGGAAACATGCACTGTCTAGAACAGAATGATTATGAGGAAAAAAAGAAGGAATGAGGAAAGCACATTCTGTCTCAGAAGACACTGAAAGGGTGTCAATACAGTTAGCTAGAAGCTCCTGCCCAGGCCTCCAAGACAGGGGTTTAAACCAGCCTACACAGTTCCAAACCCATATGACCAAGAAGGTCTACAAAACCTACAGATTAAGGAGCCGGAAAGCCAAATAAGATACTTGTCAAAATAGCTGGGATTAAGTTGTGGCTATGTTAACTTGAAGGTGCTATGCGGGCTGTGGGGCAGCTGCAGTGGGAGAGTCAAGACTCTTTACCAGCTGTGAATCCTGTGTTCATGCAATAATGATCCATGTGGCAAGTCGTATGCCCATGGCTTCTATAGTGACAAGAATGTTTTCGGTTAGACTCAGGATACTGCAAGTCTAGCCAAGAAGCCATGACGGGGAAGCTCACTAACACTAGTAAGCGTGCTACTATTATTTTAGTAAATGTACATAGTGTCAAACTGCCTTCTAAATGGGTACCTCTCTACTCATAGATTAGTGCAGGTCTCAGACCTCATCAGCAAAATTTCTTTGTACTGACAGTGGTTAATGAATTCTTCAAAGTTCAGAAAAAAAGCATCATTGGAACGCCCACTCACATTTGGAACCTCTAGAATATTCCATGTCCTCAAGGCTCAGAGGCCATGTCAAAGAAAGGAAAGGTTGTAAGAGTTGGGGGCTGGGGAAGACCACAGCAAAACGTTATCTTCTGGGCAGGATGGGATTGCTATGCTCCTAAACTTACCAAAGATATGGTTGCCTGCCCACACAAGATGAAGCCAGCCAACATTCTTGCATGGAGTGGGAAGGTATTTGTGAGTCTCACTCCTAACCAAGGTGCTTTGGTTAGCTGGTGGCTTCTGGGGAAGGTCCAGTCACGTTTTCTTTAGGGCTGTGGCTCCTGCTAAGTTGACCATACTCCAGTGCATAGTCCCATACTCATGAGTATACACTAACTGACAGAACAGACCAGAGACTATGAGTTATTAAAAGAAAAAAGGAAGAGGGAACAGATTTAGGGAAGTGTGGAAGTAGGGTGACTCTGGAAGGGATATAGCGGTGGTTGTGGGAGGGAGGGGACTAGATCTGGAGGAAGGAAGGGTGGATCTGGGAGGTGTTGGAAGGAGTCTGACTGAAATACACTTATGAAATTCTCAAAGGAAAAAATGTTTTTAAAAAGGAACTGCAAGTGATGACCATGACCTGTGAGTCACTCTGTGAGATCACAGTAGTAAAAGTGGCTTAAATATATTTAAAGAATTGAGCTTCACTGATTCAGTATTCAATAAATAAGTATTGGTTTGAATGTGCTATTGTACAGGGCCATCCCACTGTCTGCTTTAACCTGAAGCTACTGGTTAGAATCGATCTAGCTTCTGGGTAATATAAAAATATCACAGAGTTTCATTATGAGAATGTGCTAATGGGGAGTGGCCTCAGAGTTAGTTATCACAGTGCTTATATATGAGCACTTGAACTTCAGACTATTCAAACAGTCAGGCTTCAAACCCTGGGCATCTTCTAAGGCTCTGTTACATATTTTCCTAACACCTGGCTGCTGACAGACTGGATGTCAGGGTTGTGGTAAGAGGGAATAATGGGTAGAAATAAATAAAGCAGGGCACGTAAGAGTTGAAGACAGAGACAGAGAGACAGAGTGCTCTAGCGCAAAACCTTTGTATTCCTAGAGAGAAGTGGCTTGAAGTGAGAGGGGCCAGATGCCAGCATTTGGAGAGGTCATTAATTCATTTAACTGCTCCTAGATGACATGCCAGCTGCACTTAATTCTGGACATATTTAAAACTCCCCCATACTTAACCTCCTTTTTTCTATAAAACATAAGGGTACCCCTCACTCCCCGCAACCTGTAAAACCCCTCCCCAAGCCTGGTTATACGAACTTAAGGGAAGCCATTCATGCTGTAGGCTGGTTGAGAATATACACTGGACATCAGGTAGACCCAAACTACAAACCTGCTTCGACAATCTATCAACACTACAAGCTTCAGTCTCGTGACAAATTACCCCGAGCTTTAATTTCACCTTTGGTACAACGGAGAAAGCACACATACCTGATTAGGCAAGTCCAAAGCATCCAAGAGATAATGTATAGAGGAGAACCAGCAGCTAATAGTTAAATAATAACTTTGTTTCCTGATCCCCTCCCTCAGCAGCTAGCTTGGATCTGGGTGTCTATGTGAGCGTTATTGTTATACATCATAACCTCTGTTTCCAAACACACTGACACCTTCCACTATACACGGCACTTGGCAATCATCACCCATGGCTTCTAGCAATCAAATCAAACAATTGGATTTCTGTTTTCCCATGCCTTCATTGGACAGAGCGATCCAACATTTACTATGCTAAATAGTGAGGTTATGCTATCAGTATTTTAAGCATATACAACAACTTTTTAACTACCAGACTTGATAAGTAAAGGTCTAGAGTTCACATCAAACATTTCTAATTGTTTGTTAAAAGCTCTCAGATAACAATGCCTATGATACTAACTCAGCCCCTTTCCTTCCATCCCACACAAATTCCTGGTACGATGAACTCATGTCAGAGAAACCTTTGCTGAAAGTATAATTTTTCTTGGAGAAACAAAAGCAGAGAGGGATTTTTCTTGGTGGTATTTTGTTTGTTTTGCTAATTATAGCATTTAAATGATCTATTTATTATTATTTGGTAGTAAGCTTACTCCAAGGCTTTTCAACCAAAACATGGAAAGTCCTCTTCTAATCCTAATTTTGGAAAAATCATGCTGAGAAGAAGGTAGAGCCACTTCTGGGCCTTTGAATTCCTGTCCAGAAATGAAGAACTTTGCACCCTTAAGTGAGTGATGTAATTCCTCATGGCCCAGATTTCTCTTATGTAAAGTGGATTGTGATGATCTACAGAGTTGTTGTAAGTATTACATCTCTCTAAAACTATGCAGTGTTTAGACTTGTGACTAGCACACAGTTACTATGTGTGTGTGTGTGTGTGTGTGCATGCGTGTGTGTCTGTGTGTGTGTGATACATAAAGTAGGGGAGTGACTGTCTACAAGGGTTGTTGTATCCCATGTCCCCCCATGCTCATGAAGCACCAAACTAGTGACTAGCACACATTTGCCAATAGATGCCCATTATTTCTTCCCATAAGAACATTTCTGTTGAATGATGGGATCTCATTTCTCTGATGCACACCCACAGTACTCCTTCAGAAAGGACGCACAAATAAGAACCGCACACTCTTCCCTCACTCCGTCCCCTCCCCCATCTTGCTCCAGTCTATGATTCAACAGCGGTTTCCACTTTTACCTATTCATCCTCCCTGGGGTGGGAGTGACAAACAAAACTAATTGTCCTCTCTGAAACTGAAATCCTCGTTTGAGGCCCCTGGCAAGCTTTTGTTTTATCTTTCCTTCTCACAGAAGAACAATAGTTTCAAATGATAGTCTAAGCATTCTTAGCAAAAGGCTCTCAGAGCAGCCACTTGCCAGATGTGGCAGATAAATGTGCCTGTGTTCCACCAGACACTCAGCATGAGCTTCTAATTTTTGCTCTGCCAAGGCTGGAGTTTGCTAAGCAACATCTACAGAAACAGAAAACTTCCTTCCAGTAACTGCTCTGACCTTTGGATGCATGGCTGCCTTGGTGCTCGTGGCAAATCAGACGTGGACAGGAACACTGAGCCCTTTCTTGGGTTCAGCCTGAGAAGCATGGGACTCATTCATACACATGTGCTGTGCCATGTTGCAACATGGCTTGGGTCAAATCCATTTGTCATTCCCTTCACTCACCGGCCTCTCTCAGGACACGGCTGAAGCTAATCATCGGTGCAATGGGCGGGTCCTACTCAGAGGGAGGCGGCACCACCATCACTCACCAGTAGAATTTGTTATCATAAAGCATTATGGGACCTGAACTGTGGGACTGATGTCTGTGGGTAGATCCCAAATATCAGAGGTCTCTAAGTCAATCTTACAGTCCAGTCTGAATTCTCCTCCCCCTGTGGTATATTTTGTAATGTCCACATGAGCCTTTCCATACTCTTTCCAGACAAGAGTAGCAGGAAATGATCCCTAAGCTTCCTCTAGCTCCAAGGACTTCCGATATTCACCTACATTACATTGAAACCTGAGACCAAAATACTTAATAGAATGTACTAAGTCTCACAGGAGTTAGGATACTCTGATAAACCTGGGTGCCTGTAACAGAAGCAGACTGCATGCCTACTCAGCCGTCTGCGTTTGAAGATCTAAACTGATCCATAGGCTCAGTGCCAAATGACTACAAAGCACCGCACACATCCAGAGCCGCTTCACAGAGATTCTGCTCTGTGATCACTTTAGTCTTTCTGAAGCATCCACATTCTCTGTGGCTGGGCCTATAATTGCTCTTACTTTATCTATACAGTATTCCCAAAGCCCACAGAGGTCACAACCCCATCAATGGCCATAACAGTAACAGAAAACATATATTCTAGAATGGCAACAACCAGTACTATTCAGACACATGTAGATATATAACTAGAAGTATCAGAAGCTGAAAATTCATCTCCTTACAGGCATTCATTACTCACAATTCAAACATCCAAGAGCCACATCTGACTACTGGCTACAATGCTGGACCGCACAGGATACAGAGCCTTTCAGTCACTGTACAAAGATCTACTAGACAGCACCGAACCACTGTAGAGCCTAATCCTTGAGAACAAATCTTTGAACTGTAGAAGATAAAAACTTCTAGACCAGCACAGAGGTGAAATGTATGGGTTGCCTCTTCAAACTCTCAAAGTATATTTATTGTGTTCAGGTCAACAAAGCTGGCATGAGCTGAGACTGCCTTGAAAATCAATGACGTTCACTCTTCAGTCACAGTGTGGCTGAGTAGAGGTCTCAAAAGTCACAGGCTGGGGTGTTGTAAGTGACAGTTCCTAGTGGATTATCGAAACTGAACTTTGAAGTTCTTAACTTGTCATTCCATCAAATTTTATCCTCTTATTTTCATGGTGGTTCCTAGATCCCTAAGCTATTAATTTTAAGAGATCTCTGTTAACAAAGGTATTCTTTTAAAAGAAAGTATCACATGATATTCAACAGCTTTTTGGGCAAGTGTGGAGAGCAAAAGTTATCCAAAAATACATATATACATATACGTACCTGACATATAAATATATAAATATTATATATTATATATATGTGTGTGTGTGTGTGTGTGTGTGTGTGTGTGTGTGATATGTATATATTAGGTATAAATTTAGATTTTAGGCCATCCAGGAAACATTACAGAAGCTCAATGAATACATTATGAGAGCCCAAGAACGAACAGGAAAGCCATTTTAACAGAGTACATTCTTACATCTCTAGCGGGTTCTGCGTGGAAAGGGGCCTAATCAATGGGCTGTGCATATCAGGCCTTGTTAGTGAGCAACACCCCATATTCTGACTTCTAGAACATTGTTTCTTATAAAATTTCTTCATAAACTGCCTATAAGACATTCAAGATTTGAGCCTTTTTTTTTTCGAAAACTAGAAGTGTTTAGGAATGGGAAAATGAATTATTAGTAAATACTTCTAGCACTGTATAAGATTACCTCTATGAACTGATTGAGTTAGCTGTGCTCAGTCAGTTATTTCAGACTAAAGGAGAAATGCCTTGTACACTTATCAAGTAAAACTGAAACACAAGCTGATTAATAGGGGGTGGTGGGCCCATAGTCTACTTAAGTGGTTCACCTATGACCTCAAGGCTCTGTGAAAGTATATAAGAATTATTAGGGCATGAATTATCTGCTCTCCTATTTAGGACTAATCATTAAAGAAATAAATTCATCTTTTGATCTCCAGTACTGAAACAAAACAAAACAAAAACTCCCAATTAGTCCCTTTCTTTATTCTGATCTACACGTAGAGATTTGTGCCCATCTGGCTTGCTACTGGGGTAAGAGGAATCACTGATAATTCTTCCTCAGAGATACACTGCCTTGCCTTTTCGTGATCCCTTCATGAAACACAGAAGAAAACCCATAGGGATTAGCTTTAAAACTCTAAGTATATAAATAATAATTTTCTTTACCATATAATAACCAACCTAACCGCAATTCAAAGGAACATGTTTGTCTCATGTTATTGTACTCTAGGAGACTAGTGCTTTGACTCAAGATGAGTGCAGATTTTTGGTCTTTGGACAAAACAAATAAACAAATCCTTGGTTTCAAGAGGAGGAACATAGTGGCTTATGTAGAGAGAAAGTCAAGGATAGATTAGTTCTAAGTTTTCTCAGATACTGTCCCATATATAAAGCCAGACTCAATTTGAGAATATTTGGTGATAGCAGTAAATAATCTATTACTTATGCCCACATAATGTCTATGTGAGTATAATGATGATGATGTATAGGAAATAAGTATACATTCATATCTCAAAATACATAGTCTACCATAAAGAATGGTGGATAATATGCAAGTTCTGAAAATATGCATATGTTTATAGCTATAATTTATAAATCCATGCCACTAAAATAGCTATTATTTTGAAAGGAATAAATAGATAAGACCCTCCTAAACCAACTAATAATAAAACTTAGGATTCTGTCCACAAAACCATTGCAATGACTCATATTAATCAGATTCATTCAGCCACAGAACTGTATGATTAATAACCCAGTATGACTATTTTCCTCTCAGGTATTTATTGATTATTTACTGTTCCAACTGAAGTCAACAAATTGAAGAATTAAACCTCCCTTCATAATTTTGTTGTCAAGATTAATCAGCTATTTGTTTAAGTTGGATGTTTTGCCTTGATTTATGTTGCTTGCGCCTATGAGTAAATTAAAATTTGATTTAATTTCACAGATCTTGCACAGAGCGGCAGGCTCTGCCAAGACGGCATCAGGCAAAGAGCTCATGTCAATTAACAAGTGCTTATTGAAAGGCCACACAGAAGAGACCATAACTTACCTTCCTCTCCTAATCAGAAAATCAAACTTTAGTCAGAACTGCACTCCTAAATATATACTGGAATACACTTAAGAAGAAAGTAGTGGAGAAATTCTACATTTCCTTCAAAGTTTCAAATTTTCATCCCAAACATAAATACATGATAAAAAACACAAACCCTAAATTTCCAATTTTGTCAATACATACCATATGCATATGTTAAAATATCACACTGCTCATATAAATATGCACGCTTACTACATGTTGATTTAAGACATTGAAAGGGAAAGCAGTCTGGTTTTAGAAATCAATTCTAACTTTTAATTTGTTCCTTTTGCTCTTTTCACCTAATTTCCGCCAATTTTGTCCTTTATGTCTCAGCTAAAGGTCACCTCATCCATCAGCTGGGCCTCCATGACAACCCCACTTTCTCTCAGCGCCCCCCAACACCTCTGACAGCACTTCTGTTCACTGTGTCATTTATCCCAATTAATAATTATACAGTCCTCATCTGTCTCTCTCTGTGTTCTCTCTCTCCCCACAAGACTGGGAAATTTGTCTGTTTATCTTAAGCAGCCGTCGTGGTGGCTGACAGGAACAGCACTCAACAGAACTGTGGAGTCAATGGATGAAGTTGTCCTCCCTTGAGCACCCATCATGGTCCTTCTCAGGACTCTCACAGACCAGCGGCTAAGAAGCCGGCTTTGCTGGGCAGGTTCGACCCCACTGTGTTCTGTGTGTATTAAGTCTGCTTCCTTAGGAACAGACATGCGCACTTCCTAAGTGCTCTTCCGTCCTCTGAGATTGTTAAGGGAACAATTCGGTCCCACAGTTGCACCTGTCTCAGAATCTGTATACCTCAGCCTCTGGATGCAATTCCAGATCTGCAGAAAAAGCTGTATAATAAGAGATACATTCTCCACAAAGCTCTCCATACACACGACTGAAAGTTTCATGCCCCTGGCCGTTCATAGACACCTCGCTGGTCTTTCCTCCTGTGAAGGCCACTGGAATGAACAGGGCACAGAAATTTCTTACCTGGAATCCTTCCTGACTCTCGCTTTCTCAAAGGAAAACTCAGGCGGTTTGTTGAGGTCATAGGTTCGGGTTGTTGGCTCTGCAGACACTCCAGCCTTTGCCCCCCTCCGGCTGTGGAGAGAGACCAAGCCTGAGGTCTTGCGGTGGACATCCAGAGGCACTTTGTCTGGAGAGGCCTGCAGTGGGCTTCCTCCCTGCACATGAATAACATCCTGCAGCTTGTTAAGCTGGATGCACTTGCTCTGCAGCTCTTCTGTGAGCTCCGCGATAGCCACGGTCTGCTTGGCCAGCTGCTCCCGAAGCTCCTTCAGGTGGTACTCCCGTTCCTGAAGTTCTGCATCCTTCCTCCTCAGCTCCCGCTCCAGTTCTGCCACCTTGCTCCTCAGGGCTTCATTGCTGAGATTCCCTGACTGGCCATCTGGGTGCTTAGCATGCTTGGGTTTCACCGAACCATTTCCCATGTTGCTCAGGAACCTAAGGGAGGGCACAGAACTGAGAATGAGCAGGCGGAGGTCCACCTTCTAACGGCCCTCCCCTTTCCAGTCTGCTTCATAAACAGACGCACAGCAGTCATCATTCTTTGATGAGCAATAAAGCCCTCCGTTCTTACAGAGGAAACTAATGACAGAGTTTCTTTATCCCTCTATAGGGAGCTGTTATCATTTGGGTTCACTCTTCCTTGTCCTTTCAGCAGTACAGGGCGTCACACCTGAGCATTTTCTACAACTGGTTCTAGTTACCTACTGTTCTCTTCCAGTGCTTATCTCTGGATAGTTGTCAAAAGCATCCTAACAGGGCTGCGATTTGGACATCCCCATGGCAGAGATTAAATGCAAAGGAGCATTCACATCGACAGAGGCTTGAAAAATATCACAACTCCCACCACACCCACTGGGCTACAGTTAAAAAAAAAAAAAAGCTCCCTTGATTTAGAAATAACACATCTGCATTCTGCACAGGGTAGAGGCAAAGCCTATGGTGCTCTGTTAGCAATTTGTTCTTGCCTAGTACATTAGTGTCTTTATGCCAATGCTGGTGTTAAAAACTTTGAACCGTGATCTCTGAGAAGAAAACATCAGTATGAAGTTTCTTCTTCTACATTCTTCACATTGGGTCCCAAAGCCAAGTTGTACAAAAATGACAGCCCGAGGTGTGAAGCTCGATTCTTTTATTAAGAATATCTTCAGGGCTCAAAGGATAGCTCAGTGGGTAAAGCACTTGCTGAGCAAGTGTGAGGAATTAAGTTAGTATCCACATGAATTCTGGGTAGCTATGGCCATCTGCCTGTATTCCCAGTGTCCGGGATACAGAGACAGGAGACAACTGGAGCAAGTTGTGTGAGGACACTATCCAAATTAGTGAGCTCCTGGATGGGAGACCATGCTTCAAAACGAAGAAATAAATTTATAACACCTAACATCGACTTCCGGCTTGCCTAGGAACAGACATATATGTGAATCTGTGCATGTACATGCACACATACACACACACACATATACACACAGGAACATGCACATACATGTATGAGCAACACAAACATTTGCAAAAGAGATGGGATATCTCCTCACAGGAGGGCTGGGGATAGTTCAGAAGGTGCTGAACATGCAGGCATGGAGACCTGAGTACCCAGTCAGGCTTCTAATCTCAGTGCCGGGAGACAGAGGGATACCTGGGGTTGGGTGGCCAGGCACTTTAGCCAAACCTGGATCCCAGTGAGAGACCCTGTCTCAAAAATACAAGGTGGATGGATGCTGAGAAATGACCCCTGTGGCCTGTAGTTTCCAACTTTATGCTAAACAGTGACATGTATATACACACACATACACAACATACACACACACACACACACACACACAGCCTCTTGGAAATCCCAAAGTTATCTCTAATCAGGATACAAGAAGAAGATCAGGGATTATTAGAGATAATGTTTGTTGATTTGCCATGTAGTTTTTTAAAAAATTTCAAAGCTTTGTATTTATTTTGACATTTACTGTAAATTCAAAAGGCTGGCACCAAAACGTTTTCTTTCATTGATATTATTACTTCAATGGAAATCAAGTAGCATGTTTAGATTTACTAAGTCAATTCCACGTAAATAAGAGTAAATTTTTAAAAAAGTAAATCAGGGCTAGAGATATGGCTTAGCAGTTCAGAGTACCAACTGCTGACAACCTGTAACTCCAGCTTCCAGAGACCAGCGCCCCCTTCCGAGCTCCATGAGCACTGCACTCACAGGAGCCTACACATAGTCAGAGATTAAACGATAAAATCGTTTATAAAAGTGAATCATCTGCAGGTCATAAACCTATGTGAGCAAAATCCCATAACAGCAGAATTTGCACAGCTGAAGTTCAGCAGATGCTGCCCTGCCTAACTGCTCTTTGTACACCAAGTATTGCAGCATTAGATGGCTTAGTCTGGGGAACTGTTCATCAACTGTGAAAAAAAATCTGGATTAATTATGATTTTATGAAATCAGAAACAGAGGATCAAAACTGAAGTTTATAAACACGCATTTCCAGTCCCCACTTCGGATTTCTAGCTCAGGGAAAAACAAAGATCTTGACTTGATTTCACAAGTTCTTCCGGATTAATTGTGGCCTCTACAGAGGCTGACTAGATGCAAAAAGTTAACAGTCTCCAAATGTTAAACAGACGCGACCATCCAGTGGATGCTGCACAAGATCAAGACGGAAACAGGAAGTGATTCTCACTTGATTCTCACTGGGAGCGGCCATTAATAAACACAAGCTGATGCCGAGTTGTTTCCACAGCAGTGGACATGGAGCAGGCAGAACCTTCTGTTCACCGAGCAGTGTTTGTTATTTTTACCCATTAACATCACAGAGAGAGATAAAGGAGAGAAGAATTTAAAGAAGCGAGTCTGGACAGACTCGTATCCAGAATAAGCAATTCATCAGACGTTAGTATGAGACTTGAGAATTAGCTTGAGTGATATTCTGAAAGGAGCTCCCACAGGTCTCTGAATTAACGTGTGTGCAAGTCTTTGTCATGCACCCTAAGCTATTTTCTAGACAGACTTTTTGGTTCGTGAGCAAGCATTTCAGCCAAGAAGAGGTAAGGAGGAGACAGAATTGTCTTATAGAGAACACAGCAAGCATAAACAGATTTAAATTTAATATTGAACTAATGACTCATTCTGTATTCATGAAACAACTTTTAACTGAGCCAGGAGTACCATATACTCATTGGAGTATATCCATAGCCGCTCGTGGATATTAGCACTTGGATCTAACAATAAAAAGTTATAACATCCTAAATACAAAAGAGTTAAGAATCATTGTTGTATATGGACAGAGCAAAATCTGTACCAATCCAGTCATCTTGCAAATCTAAAGCACAATTAAGTGTAGAGCATTAAACCTTCACAACTTCCTCTGTTTCCCTGAGGTCACCTTGGAAGCTGCACAATCCTTGTGACGTGTTTAAAATTCCTAAAACGGGAAGAAATTAGAGCAGCTAACTTACCTTTCAAGTCACTGACTTAAACCAAGTTACTAGGCCTTTCAAGACTGGCTTGAGCTCTCACCTCACCTGTTTAAGTTCTGCTACCCCTAAAGCAAGGTATCAAGCCTCTGCCCACATAGAATCTGATTAGATTCACACTGTGTGCTGCCTAGCTGTCACTAGGGTAAGCAATTTCTCAAATATGAATTGCTAGCCACAAGGAGAATTAAGCCGTAGGATGTTGCTCCATCAATCTAGCAGCTACAGATTATTAAAATCATTTTTACATTAGAGGACAGTGGGTGATGTAACAAAAAATGACTTTAGAGATGAAAAGTCCAGTTTAACGTGAGCAACAGATTCAAGATACACAAAGGCAGGAAGCAACCCGCCCTCTCCCAACCTCCTGTAAGTTATGTGGCATCTCCAGCTTCATTTTTGTATCTATAAAATGGGTATATTTGTCTCCATTTCATATGGGTCATGATGAAGATTGCAAAGCACCCCCGTGCGAAGCAAAACATGTAGGAGACATGAGGTACATAAAGGGCTCTTTTGGCAGGATGGGGCTAGAAATGGATTTATATGTCTCTATGGAAGGAAAACACCGAATTGAATTCCTTCGTGAGGCAGAAGTCTAAGCAAGTGGTCCTTAAAGATGCAAATACTCCCTTGTGAGACTGAGACCTAACTCTTCCTGGACACTGCATCTCACTGAGGAAAGAACATATTGTAGAGCAAAACAAAAACAAAACAACAAACAAACAAACAGGAAAGGAGCCCTACCAAAAGGCTGGAGATGAGAAAACAGTCTGAATGACAACAAAAATTATATCAAGAACTTCTAGGTCTCCTTAAGCTTGTTACCTCCTTAGTGTAGATGCTACTTATTCTCACACACTGAAGAGAAATTTTTAAATCAAAAAGACTCACTGAGTTATCTCTGAAGGCACAACAACAGTACTCACTGGAGTGGGGATACACGTCACAGTCACGGAGGAGAAAGAGGAGAGGAAGCCATGGCATTTAGCAAGAGGAGAGGATAATCCCACAGTGTCCGTAGTTATCCTAATTCTCCTTCTGCAGAAGCTACTTACAGAGCAATGACTCTAGGAAGGACTTGTGAGCTGAGTCACACCTGGCAGTCAGTGTGGCCAACTGTGGCTTTGTTGCCTGCTTTCTTGTCTGTAGTTTAAAAACATAAGCATGGATCTGATCTAGATAATGTTTGTTGCTCCCTCTACTCGACTAGAGTCTGATAGAAATGCAGCCACATGAACAGACACATACACAACACACAGACAGAGACACTCACACACACACACACACATGCACACACAGAGATACACACACTGAGACACACATATACACAGATACATACACACACATACACACGGGCACAGACACATAGACACAGATACAGACACACACACACTCACCCATATAGATACACAGAGAATGAGACATACACACAGACACAAACAAATACACACAGATACACAGATATACACACAGATATACATACCACACACTGATACACAGAGAGAAGGAGACATACACACACACACACATGCACACACAGATATACACACACAGATACACACATATATACAGCACACACTCATACACATAAACAGATACACACACAGAGACACATACACAAACTCACACACACACTTACATAAACAGATACACACAATAACATAAACAGATACATACAAATGCGCTCTCTCTCTCTCTCTCTCTCTCTCTCTCTCTCCACACACACACACACACACACACACACACACAGAGTATTTACATCCATATGTATGAGGATGTAAGATGGCTCCGGCTGCAGAGCCAGAATCCCTGTTTAAGAACTTTTAACTAGTTTTCTAAGTCGTCAGAATAGCTCCTAAGCTTTAATGATAAGAACAGAAGAGATAGATTGACATGTAGACAGACAGATAGACAAACAGATAAAACAACTTGCATATCATGTAGAATTCTTAGAGGGTCATATGACAGAGATAATGATAAGAATTTAGCACTCTTCTTGGTGTAAGTCATTATGGCCTAATGAATACTAAACAGTATTATTACTGCTAGCATTATTTACTCAAGGGAATGGCTTATTTCAATCAAAACAAAGAGTATTGATTAAAAACTACACCAAATAAGCAAGCTATTAAAGGAGAACACTCAGAGAGCTGACTCTAGCCCACAGTGTGCTCACAACAAAGCTACAAACATTGAGAGAGTAAAAGGGAGCGACTGAGAGAGCCTGGGGAGACAATAGCCACGTAGATCAATGTAGCAGAGCAGCCCAGAAGTAGCCTCAGATCGTGCACATCTGACCCTTGAAGAAAGAGCAAAGGGAAGCCGATGGAGAACAGGGCACATTTAAGAGCCACATGCAGGCAAAGAGAAAAATCACCTAAGCACAGACTTTACAGCTTTTACAAAATCTAACCTGAGAGTAGATCATGGGTCTAAACATAAAACTCTCAAACCTAGAAGCTAGCATAGATGAGTCCAGATGATCTTGGATTCAGTGGTAACTTTAAGAGAAAAAAAAAAACCTACAAATAAATTAGGAAAGGAGAAATTATTATGTTTATACTTTGTTACGACTGAAAACTCTGCCAAAGAAGACAATCAGGTAGTCGAGCAAGCAAATAAAGGTGTTCTCAACACACAACATTTTAAACAAGCCTGAAAAATGGGGAAAGACCAGAGCAGATGTCTCACCCAAGATTCATAGAGAGCAAAGAAAGGCAGAGGAAACACAGTCAGTCATCTGTGAGCAGATAGCGTCAAACTAATTGGAGATCCCAAGACACAGAGGTCACAGTCCACAGCACAGAGCACACCGAAGCTCGCAGAATATGGACTGACAGGAAGGTTCGTGTGACCAGAGGCCATGTGAGGTGATACAGTCACCTAGGAAGACAGAGCAGGCTTTTGTCACTCAGGTAATCATGCCCCCCCTCCCCTATTTTTAAATAGGAATCACATGGCTTCCTCAAAACCATTAGATTTAGTCATGAATGCTGCAACTTTGAAGTAATCATGTCCTTCTGTTGGTTAACAAAGAAACTCCCGTCCATCAATTTAACAGAATATTATTCAAGAATAAGGAGAAGGGTTTTAAAAAAATGAGAAGACATAGAGGAACTTCAGATACATATAACTAAACAAAGATGCCAACTGGAAGAGCAAACATACTGTATGAGTCCAACTGCACAGCATTATGGGAAATGGAAAAAGTATAGACAGCTAAAAGTTGAGTATCTGTCAAGAGCTGTGGAGAACAATGGAGAAAGGAACAAACCAGTTAAATACTATGGTGTTTGTGACATTAAAACTATTCTGTATTATTCTGCAATAAGAGATATATGTTATCATGCACTTGTCCCAACCCATGACATATTCAATACAAAGAATAAACTCAATTATAATCATGGGCTTTAGTAATATGTCCATATTGGTTCGTCAGTTGTAACAAACACTGATATATATCCCCTGCTACAAGATGGTATGACAACTCAGAGGTTAACGGCCCTTGCTGCACATCCAGAGGACCAGGTTTCAGTTCCCAGCACCCACACAGGCAGCTCACCAGTGGCTGTAATTTCAGCTCCAGGGGCTCTGGTGCCCTCTTCTGGCCTCTGTGAGCACACACACATATGGCACATAGGCACACATATGCATATGAATAAAAATAAATTTGAAACATCCTTTTAAAATCTGGTTTTAATGTTGTTAGGAACAAAGGAATCTGAGGGGGGTGGTATATAGGCACTGTACTTTTCTATAAATCTAAAACTGTCCCCAAGTAGAGCATCTATTACTTAGTACACTTACTTTGAACTAAATGCAAGAAAACCTGAAGCCTAACTCACTGAGGAAATGGGCTAAGTGGATGAAGGGCGGAAGGAAAGTAATGAGTAACAAGCTAAAAAGGAGGAATATGCTGGAGTAAGGAACTGAAAATGCACATGCCTTATTATGGTATCTGGGTTTTAATGCAAGCCAAGTTCTTTTTCAAGCTGTGTAGTCATATCTGTCCTTTAGAAGATAACTCTCCTGGAATAACTATGAAACCAAATGAAGAAAGCTTAGGGGGGAGTAAAACAAAGGCGACTGCACCCATCCAAGTGAGAAGTGCTTAGAGCACTACGAGATTAGAGCCAGCCCAGAGTCTCAAACCTATTCTCATGGCTCAGACTTCCTGAACAAGGGAAAATACAGACCATCTCCATGGTAACCAGGAGGAGGAAAACATTACTACAGAAGATTTCACAGAAGTGATGGTTACAGGTAACTGCAATTTCCTCTCCTTCAATCAATCATGAAAAGCAGAATAGATTACTTTTATAATATTGGCAGTTCAGCTTGAAATTGGAGGAGGGGATTGTACTGGCTTCCTTAGATAAAATTCTGAGGTTATATGAAAATGATACATAGCTGTATGATACTACCATTTGCTTGACTCTCCAGAGCTCTTTTAGAAAATAAGTCACCATCACAGAGTATCTAAACCTCTGCTTCTTCTCCCTGAAGTAACCCATACAGAGCTGACCCTGTGAGAAACAGCTGAATCCCCTATCAATCCTACAATTATAAGTTTCTTTCCACATACCATGTGATCGTGGACATGGGACACAGCTTGGAATCGGCTGCTGTTTTATCCATACATAGCATCTTGATATTGAGAATGCTTTCCTCTCAATTCACAACCATGTGAGCTTGTCATACCAGTGTTCCAGCCACTAGCAGCTATCTATGGAAGAATCTACCTCCAGCAGAAGTCACAACATGAATTTTATGAATACTATATATCCTATACATTGAACAGTTCAGTAGCCCTCCATTCAGCTCCTTTGGTGGGGTGGGAATGCTTCACAGAATATAAACCATAAAGGCAGACAGGTGGTCTGGCATGCACAAATCAGGACATTATAGCTGATGGAACTTGATGGGAAGAGAGTAACGACCTGATGCTCACCTTGTGGCGACAGGATGAGAGGTGATGCCATTAGCCGGAATGAGGAGCAGATTTGGGACACAGAGCACCAGTTTAATTTTGGACATGCTCAGAAGGAGAGATGCATACATTTCAAGCACAGAAGTCCAGTAAGCAATAATAAATAAAGGACTAGAAATCAAATGAAAGGGGGAGCCTAAGACTCATAGCAGTAGTTGACAGACGAGTGGAGACTGAAGAAGCTCCCTGGGATTAGTGACATACCAGGAACAGCCGCTTGAAAACCTGACTCTTAGATGGAAAGAAAGGAGCTGTGGTAGGAAGCTATTTGTTAAAGTGAGGAGGGATAGTTTCACACAGAAATTACAGGCGACTGAGGAGAGCTGGGACCAGGAGAGGTGAGTTTCCCCAAGGAAGGGTACGTGGAGCAAGCAGAGCTATGCCACCAGACGGAAGAACTGGTAAGGACAGGTGAAGCAGGTTCAAAACCCTGGTAAATCTCATAACTGAGAATGTTAGGCACTGGAATCAGCTCCCAGCCAGACCACCTGTCCTGGAACATGTGACCAGGACTCACCACAAGAGCACTCTCATTTGCTGTCCCACGCTGAAGGACCAGGCCTTGAAAATATACATATAAGCAAACACACATAAAAGTAAGTACACACACAAGCGAACACAGATACATATGGACTATCTATGGACTGAACAGGATATATATATAAGATCCTATATATATATATCCTATATATATATCCTATATATATATATCCTATATATATATCCTATATATATATCCTATATATATATCCTATATATATATCCTATATATATATCATATAAATCACATGTATCATATTATATTTTATGTTATATCATAAAATAACAATGAAAAACAAAGCCATGAATCTGAAGGCAAGCAAGAGGGATAGATGGGGGTTTTGGGAGGGAGAGAAAGGGAAGAAATGTGATTATATCATAATCTCAATTTTTTAAAAAATAATCTTAAAACATAGAGGCAATTGAGAATCAAATTCAGAGAGTGGTCTCTAATTGCACAAGAGACCATGGGGCAAGTCAGTCAGTCCCAATGTTTTAATCTTGGACTGTTTAGAGGAAGGCATGACTTCCATTACGTGTCATTCATTCACTTAGTGATACATGTTCCATGGAGCACCATCTACAGTAATCCTCCATGATACCAACAGAAGGAGGGAGGAGTGACACAGAAGGAGCCTTATGGAGACAGAAGATGTGCTGAGTTGGCCATGGGCCAAGATGCCTATGCAAAGAAAAGAAGTCAGCCTGAGAGTCCACTTTACACCAATCAGAATGGCCAAGATCAAAATCTCAAGGGGCAGTATATGCTGGTAAGAATGTGGAGAAAGGAGAACACTCCTCCATTGCTGGTGGGATTGCAAACTGGTAAGACCACTCTGGGAATCAATCTGGTGGTTTCTCAGAAAATTGGAAATAGTTCTACCTAAATACCCAGCTATATCACTCCTTGGCATATACCCAAAAGATGCTCCACCATACCCAAGGACATGTGCTCTACTATGTTCATAGTACCTTTATTTGTAATAACTAGAAACTGGGCACAACCCTGGTGTCCCTCAACTGAAGAATGGGTACAGAAAATGTGGCTCGTTTACACAGTGGAGTACTATTCAACTATTAAAAGCAAGGACATAATGAATTTTGCAGGCAAATGGATGCAACTAGAAAATATCATCCTCAGTGAGGTATCCCAGACCGAAATGGACAGGCATGGTATGTACTCACTGATAAGTGGATATTAGCCACAAAGTACAGGTTACCCATGATACACTCCACAGACCCAAAGCAGTTAAAGAAGAAGGCCCAAGTGAGGATTCTTGGATCCCACTTAGAAGGGAAAACAAGATAGTCACAGGAAGCCTAGGAGGGAGAGAACAGTGGTAAAGGGCAAGTGAAGGGGGAAAAGGAGTGGGGAGGCAGGATCAGGTGTGGGGAGAGACAGGACAAAGCCCGGAGGAGGGCCAGGAGAATGAGTGAAAATCTGCAGCTGGAGTCGGGGATCTCTAGGAAGTCTCAGAGTCCTAGAATACAGGACAGTGGGGACACGGAACCTAAAGAGCCCATCACCTGTAGCCAGGCAGGACCCCCAGTGAAAGGATAAGGACACGAACCAATCACAAAACTTTTGACCCAAAATTTGTCCTGTCTAAAAGAAATGCAGGGATGAAGCAGAGAACTGAAGAAAAGGCCAACCAACTCAAAATTCATCCCATGGGCAAGCACCAATCCCTAACATTATTAATGATACTCTGTTAAGCTTGAAGACAGGAATCTAGCATGGCTATCCTCTAAGAGACTTCCCCAGCAGCAGACTGAACAGATACCAACAACCAAACATTGGACGGATGGAGGTAAAGGACACTTAAGGAAGAGTGTGGGGGGGGAAGGGAGGCTGAAGGTCCTGAAGGGGAAAAGAACCCTCACAGGAATATCAACCAAGTCAACTAACATGGAATCCTGGGAGCTCTCAGAGACTGAGCCACCAATTAAAGAACACGTGGGCTAGAACAAGGCCCCTTGCACATACATAGCAGACAGGCAGCTCAGTCTCCATGGCTGCCTTGTCTGGCCTCAGTGGGGAGGATGTCCTTAATCTGGCAAAGACTTAATGTGCCAGGGTGGGGGAATACCCAGCGGAGCCCACCTCTCAGGGGAGAAGGGGAGGGGTGGAAGAAGAGACTCTGGGAGGGAGGGGCTGGGAGGGGAAGTCGTTTGGAATGTAAATAATTAATTAATTAATAAAAAAAATAAGTCAGGCCAATTCTGCAGTGGTAAGACTTGAATTCACATGAATAGACTAGACCATGGAGGGAGATAAGAAAGAAATACCTACATTGCCGAGTGTGGGCACGGCATACCTGTGAAAATATAATTTGTGGGAGAAGTAAAAACAGAAAAGGATAATGGAAACATTGTCGGAATGACAGAAGTCTGCTAGACAGCTTCGAAATAGACATTGCAAGAGTCGATGAGCAGGCCACAGCTCAAATTCCAGGTGTGTCAAAGGGAGGGAGATCAGAAGGGAAAGCACAGAGGTTAGCCATTTCAGCAGACTGAAGATAGACCTCATTTAAAAGTCCCATGGAAAGAGCTGAAGCCAGAGCTGGACTTCCGGATGGTATTAAAGGGCCATGCAGAGGAGTTTTTACAACAGTAGAAATAAGAGTACTGATGAGCCCAAGAAACAGCGAGGTAGCTGGAGAAAATGAAAACACAGGAAAAGAGGGGACGATTGGGAAACAGAGAAATCAGACAACAGGAGACTACAGGGCTTGGCTAACAGGGCAGCATGTGCCTTCTTTCCCTCTGAAGAGAGTTCCCACTTGCATCCTGTGGATACAGAGGCCTGAAGCCAAGGACTGTTACAAGCTGGGTTCACAGGTATAATCTCTGCAAATTGTTTCTTCTTAGTTACAGCATGTTGGGATGGACAGACCAATCTAATTCTCCAGAGGGAATTCTTCACCCCATCACCTCACTAGACCAGTGTGCAAAACGCAACAGGAACAGGAGCAGCAGCTGTTGTATATTCTGTGGGATGATCGCCTTCTCCGCGAGCTAAATAGAAACTTGCAAAGATGAAAAATGGTTTCTAAGGCACTTGTGCGTATGGGGGTGTGGCAGGGAGCAGGTGGATGTTGCACTCTTTAAGGGAAAAAAAAAAGCCCGTTTCCTACAGAACTTTGGAAACAAGATAAGCATGTTGAAAGTGAGGGTCAGCCTTTCTAATGGTCCCCCGGCTGGTTCAGCTCTCAGCTCTGGCCTCCTCACTCTGCCTATATGTTCAGCACTCATATTTATACTTGAACCCATTTCTTTTTTCTCTCATTTCCAAAGTGGCTCTTTTCTTCGCGTCTGTTTGCTCTCTTCGCTTCTTCACGAGGATATGTAGAAATGTGCAAGCAAGCGCCTCGATGTGCTGAGTGACAAGACACCCAAACAAGTTTACAAGCACTTGTAAAAGTCCTTGCGTCTTGTGTGCCCAATCAGCTCTTCAGACCTTGGAGAACCAAGCCAGGATGGCACATCGTGACAGCATCCCCTGAGCCCCTAGCCCCAGCACAGACCAAAGGACGTTGCAGCCACACTGCGCTCTAAACCCAACTGCTATATAGAGCCACCCGCGCCACAGGGAGAGAACAAAACGCGTACACATGTCCGCATCCAAGCATCATGAGAGGACCGGCTGGGTGTGGGAGAGGTACACACCGCGCAACGCACACCCAGGGGCACCCTCGTGTCCCCACTCGCGTCCCTCGTCTCGAGCCCCCGGGTGCCCGAGCCCCCCCAGTCTCACCAGGCCACCGGGTAACTTTCCAGGTGCGCAGCTCGTCCCCTCCACGCGGTCGTAGCGTCTCAGCGTTCTCCGCCACGCCGCCCCTCTGCGGCCCCGGCCGGCGGGCTCAGCTCAGATCTGCCCCGCCGCGCCGTGCGCACCGTGCGGGGTCCGGGCTGCCGGCGCCGCCGCTCGCGCTGCGTGGGAGCCGGGGACGCGGCGGGCGCGCTGCGGGCGGGAGCTGCGGCGACGTGGGTGCTGCCGCCTCGCTGCTCTGCGGGGGCCGCGGCGAGAAGGAGGCGCGCAGGAGGGAGGAGGGAGCTCGGCGGAGAGGAGGGACGGAGGAGGGCGGGGGTCAGCCCGGCGTGGCGTGGGAGAGCCGGGAGCCCGCTTCCTTGAAGGTGGGGTCACCCGCGCCGGCGCGAACCTGTACTCCGGAGCCGGCCTGCGGCGGCGGCGACAATCTACACTTTATACTCCGAACCTCCAGAGTGAGGCAACTTAAGTAGGGCGATAACATCGTGGATGCAAGCGGGTGGTTGGTTGTGTTATTATTTCTATTTCAAGTGTGTGGGCCGAGAGAGAGGAAAGTTGAGGGGGGTATTCATCATCTCCGTCCCTCTCCACCCCTGTGCCTCCAGCCTGCTTCACTGCAGGCTCTTGCTCTCCCTTGCTGGGTCTTTCTCTATTCCTCCTTCCCTTCCAGCGCGCAAAGGGTCGCACACACCCTGGCCATGCTCTCTGGTGTCACAGCGGTGCCCTTCTACATGACACGTGACCCAGTTGGGCTGCTTGGCCAAGCGCTCCTCCAGGACTCTGGAGCCTTAACTCGCATCTAGTCAGTCCACTGTACATGATGCATGCTGGGGACGGTGGCTGAACCAGAGTTTCAAGGGACAGAGATTATACCTCCTGAATCTGTGAGGCTTTAGCATGAAGCTCTCTTGGTTATTCAAGCAGGTAATTTAATACTCTCCTGTGGCCTTTTAGACACAGTATCCCGAGGCGTGCGTTATGGTTTTCTAAATATAAATAGATACTCACCCACCGCAGTCCGCTGTGCTCTGGTGCTGTGAGATCTTCCTCACGTTCTTCCTCCTCCCAGAGGAATGTCTGTGGCAGATTCCTAAGGACAACTCAGTTTCTTTGCAGAGTGAGAGGCACAGAGAGGGTCTATTCTTCAACTTGTAACCAGAGAACGTTAGACCCCGACTCCCTAGGGGTATCAACCACCGGGACGCTGTGGGTCTCCTATAACTCCAGCATGCACTAGTACATACATAAACCCACATAGAATGGGGCCTGTGTACACTTGTTGAATGGGGCCATTAAGTCTCAGAGGTCGAAGAGTGGTTGCTTGTTTTGCTACTCACTGGATAAAATTAAGTCCAGGTACTTTTTCTCAAATCTGTACATTTCACGTTGGCCAATCAGAGACGCTGGGATGAAGAATTCCAAAGAAGAGGGAGAATCCATAGAAAAATATCTAAAAGTCATGGTAAGAAAGGATTTTAAGTCAGACATTGAGTCAAAGCTACCATTTTTTTAAAGAATACAAAACTCACAGTAAATGTGTTTCATGACCCCTGTGGTCCCACTAACTCAACCATGTAATGGTACTTTCTGTCCATTGACGTAAAATCTTGAAAACCACGGATGAAGACAGGCAGTGGTGTAAAACTACAGTTGAAGAGCAACGTGGAATCTCCCCTAGCGACCAGGTAGAAGTTCTTGCAGGTCAACTTCACTGACAGAAGAGAAACGAGAAAAAAAACAAACAGTCGAGGAGGAGGAAGGAAAGTGTGGCAGAGTGAAAGCAAGAGAAAGAGGACTAAGAGGAGAAGGAGGGAAGGGGGGGACTATTGCTTAAGAAGACAAGGCTGGCTCACAGTCATTCTTTCTCAGAGTGCTTTAAGCACCCCACCTCCACTCACCCCAATCCTTATTCCTAGAAATTCAAGGGTGATCAAGAGGAACTTCTCCTGTCAACTTAGAATCTGTAATCCAGTGGGAGAAACAGACATTAAATGTGTAACTATAGATGTGATAAATACTGTGAAAGAAAAGAATGGGAAGGTGAGGTCGTCATGGGAGTCTGCCATTAATAAATAACCTACGTAAAATGTCTGAAATGATAAGGACACTGATGACTGTTTCATACAGCAAGGAGTCCCAAGGTCAAGAGGCTCCAGTTGGTCAATTCACCAACTGAGTAAGTTCAGGGAGGATTGTGAACTGTTTCTGCTATTCTGTCTGCATCCCCAGAATCATTGCACCCATAGCTTCTGGACAGGAGAGTCTTTAGTTTTACAATTTCCAATCCTGTCAGAAGGCAACAGAGTGTCTTTTTCAAGAACAGTACTGTCTCTCTCAGAAGCTTCCAATGAGACTTCTTTTTAACCTTCCATTTCTCAAAACTGGGTGGCATGCCCATCTCTGAAAGCAGGGAGTGGTGGGGTAGAACTTCCATCCTTTGACCTGGGCTCTACAGATTTGCCTCTGACATCTTCAGGGGTGCAGTCTCAAATTAGATTGCTGAACAAAAGAGGAGGTGGTAGCAGTGATGATATCTAGTAGGCAATGTCAGGTCTGCTAGGCCAGCTCAGACATGCTGTCACTGAGGAGGTACCTGGCAACAGAAGGAGTCCCTCTTAGTGGCCTGACCTCATCCATATGGTGAAGGATTGCAAGTGATTTTTTTCACTTACTCCACTTAAGGTTCTAGGCAGGTGGACCTTGGGAAGCAAGCTCAGAGTCAACTCACTCTTGTCACTGAATTCACAAAGCTAAATAAGCTTGAGAGTTCTCTCATCTCATGGGGGGGGGGGTGTCACTCATTGCCTTTTCTGTCTTTGACAGAGGAATATGTAGCACACCTCTGAGCTCTTTCTGAGATTATTTCATTATTTAAAAGAAATAATTTTAACAAACTTCTTCCCATGTTTCCTTTTAAAAAAAATATTCACCAAGATACCCAAGACTTGAATGAAACCTAAACATAATGTCTCAGCTTCCTCCACGGGCATGAAGTCTTACCATTTTATACAATCTTCCAAGTCCAGCACTGGGGTCATTGCTTCAGTCGACCTTGAACTTATGAAGGGCTCAGTGACCTCTCATTTGTTTAATTCTCTCATCCGATTCTGGTGTATGTGGAGGGTGAGCATCACGGGCATTAGCTTTGGGTACATTTCGCCTATTTTCCTCTCTAGAACATCCTCATGTGCCCTGCCTACATTGACCAGTGCCTTGCCTGTGCTCACCCCCTCCTTT
The DNA here is from genome assembly GCA_021653895.1 of Mastomys natalensis. Lineage (NCBI taxonomy): Eukaryota > Metazoa > Chordata > Mammalia > Rodentia > Muridae > Mastomys > Mastomys natalensis. The sequence goes on from JAJTUV010000143.1 coordinate 966,958, forward strand.
GAGTATCTCAACTTCTATCCAGTCTGAAAGATCCCAGGGATCTGTTCTTAGCCCTTCCCCTCTTCCACCCTCAGTCACGGCTTGGAGATGTCTGGGCCTCCGTCAGCACCACAATTCATCTCAGCCCCTTCATGACATGTATCGTTTTCTGCTTTGTATTATCCCTGTGAGTCTGTGCTTGTGCCTCTCTGGTAGACTGGAAGCACCTAAGGCCATGATTAGCATTTCCTTCCTCTGTATTTCATCTCACCTAATACGTGCAGCAGGTCTGATTAGGAAGCTGATACAACCACAAGTGATCACCCAGCATAATTACACTCATGCTTCTGAGAGTCTTTGGAATTTGGGGAATGTTCTTGATTTTCTTCATGAAATAAAGACAATGACTTGAAATGATAATTACTTAATTTAAAACTTAGCACTTTGTCTAATTAGAAATCAAGAGATACTAAATTTTCCTATAATGTAACAAATTATAAATTAAGTTCATCATCTGGTTTTGTCTTCATTTATCTTTATTAAAGAGCAATTTTTTTCCTTGTTGTGGGTGTTCCTTAAATAATACAGTTGCTTGGATATGATATATCCCTCAAAACAACTCTGGTATTGAATGATTGGCCCCGAGCTAACGGTGTTATTTGGAGATGTTTTGGAAAATTCCAAAGATAAGACCTATCATGGAAAAAAATAGGTTACTGACACTGGGTCCTTGGGACAGAGGGTGGGTACCTGTCCCTGATCCTTCCTGTATCCTGTTCTCCCAGAAGTGAGGAAACTCTTCCAACATGCCTTCCTACCTCAGTGATCTTTGCCTGAGCCCATGGAGCATTCAAACAGTTCCACCCAAGATGAGCCGAAATCAATGTTGCCTAGACTTCTATCAGATAGTTTAGTCACAGCAACCAAAACATAGCTAACATGCCAGTGCATCAGGATCACGGTGTTTGACATCCTGCTGGTCTACACTGTTTCAAAAGACCACCTATACAACACGTTGGCCTCTAAACTCTTCACCTCTCTCATAACTAATCTTATACCTAATATACAGCTCACTCCGCCTCAAGCATTCCCTTCTGCAGTCTCACTTGGAGTTGTTACTGAAAGAACTAGCCCTAACAGCACATGTGCACCCCATAGCAGCCTACACCTAGCTCCAGGATTTCAGCCTGTGGCTCTGCCTCTCAGCCACAATAACACTAACAGTGATTCATGCTATCTCCGTGGTTGTAATGCTGAAGCTAAGATTACCTTTTAATTCAACCTCCCTGGAACCGAGGACCACACCAACACAGCCTCTGTAATCCTCTCACATTGCGCCCTGCCCCACGGGATGACCTGACTAAGCCCACAGGAGTCTTGACTGCCCTCGATGCTGCCTGGATGTAACCAAATCACAACCCAGAAGTACAGTGGAGTCCATGCCTTGTGGAGTTGACCTTGACCACTGAGAGGAAGGAGCCAGGATGAAGACAACAGATAAATTGTTGGCCTGTTCGCCCACCCAAGAGCTGTTGTAAGACTCAGTGGTTCTGCACCTCTGACATCTCTTCCATGACTCAGCAAACCAGCCGTGTTGCTAGAAACGGAGCTCAGATTGGAATTGTAACACCCTGTGTCTGTTCTTCTGCCTGCTCAATTCCAGGTTCTCCCTCCCTCCTGTACCCCTGTGGGAAACCCTTGAATAAAGTCTTGGCAATAAGTGTGAACACTATGGGTTTTGTTTTCTAGGGAATACAAGCCAAGAGAATACTGTACTCTGTAATTATAACCACTCATCCTTCATGCCTATTTGTTCAATTACTTACTCTTCATGTATTTCTGATCTTACACGGAGATCTAGATCCTTGAGTCCTTCTTGCTTTCTGTCTGTATTCAGTTCCTGAATAGTTAACATGATGTATGTTAAATTGTGCACTTTAGGGACTTAGCCCAACCTTGGTCATCCTGGAGAGTGTCTACGTCCCACGTTCTCTCTATTTTTAGACAGTAGAGGGCTAGTGAAACAAGGTAGTTATGGGTCCCTCTGTAATAATCCTAAAGTCTTAGCTGATGAAAGGAGATTAGACAGGTGAAACCATTTTAGAGACCCAGAATTTGCTCAAATTAAAACCTGCACAGCCTGCTGCCAGTTCTACTTCTGGATATGCTGTATAGCCTAGGGGGCCTCCTCACACAGAGCTGTTTTTAAGAAATCTGAATTGTCCACTATCATAACTCCTTTTATTGTTGTTATTGTTGTTGGTGTCTACATGTGAGAAGATGAACATGTACATTCCTAGTGAATATATGCCAGAAAATACTAGAAAATAGCAGATCAGGTATTGAAAAGGTAAATAGAATAGAGAATTGAAGGCATGATGTAGGTGTGTGTGTGTGTGTGTGTGTGTGTGTGTGTCGCGCACGCGCACGTGCATGGGAGCGCACACATGTGAGCACGCATGTGTATAAATAGTATGTATACAAAGCCTAGTAGCCTTTATATAACATAAAATGATTATGCATAAAATACAATAGTCATTTTGCAAAACCATATACAAATAAAAAGACACAAAATAAGAATGTTTAACTATGTAGGAGACAGATGGATGTGGTGTGTTGGAATAAAATAGTGTGTGTGTTGGGGGGGAATAATTCCTGGAGACAGACAATAACTGTACAAATATGAGAAACGTTTTTCTAATTTGAACGGGTGGGTTGAAAGCTGTAGGTTAGAGTGGTGTGGGTTGCAGGTAGCGGGTTTTCTGGTGAGGCAGCTTGCAGAAGACCTCTCTAAAGGGGAAGCATTTGACTGGGGCTAAATGCTGAAGCAAAATCATCATAGGATGATCTGAGGAGGAACACACCAGGCAGAAGGCAGAGAAAAGAGTGAGCTCGATAAGTCCCAAGAGCAGCAGGAGGTCCATGGCTTCTGCACAAGAGAATTCAGATGGTGCAGGACAGGACGATCAGAAATGGCGAGCTTGGGGCAGGATCACAGTCCCCGTAAGTAAGAGCTGTGCAATCAGTCTCATTCAGATATTAACTATTCCGTGACAGCCCTACTGAACTTACTGGTCAGGTTGCTTTCTAGCAAGTAAAATGAAAATAGTCCAATCATTTTATCTTTTTTTTTAATGTTCATTTCAGCATTCTTATTTGTAGTAATTGGCATCCTTGACTTTTCACAGTGAAAGAAAGAGGAACTACTTTGGTTTGAATTATCTCCCAAGAGTCATAAGGATTATTCCAAGTAGCAGTTCAAGTGTGTGTGAGTGTGATTACATATACAAGTATCTGTGTGAATATATATATATATATATATACATGTGTGTGTGTGTGTGTGTGTGTGTGTGCGCGCATAAACATGGACAATAGATCAGGAGATGAAGGGAATAGTTTACTTATATCAAACCTTTTTGTATGTTGTAGTTGTTTTATGTATATCTGTGCATCATGTGCATACCTGGTGCCAGATAAGCCAGAAAATGATGTCAAACCCTGGGAACTAAAGTTAAAGACAATTCTGAGTCACCATGTGGATGCTGGAAATCAAACACCAGCCCACCGGAAGAGCAGTCAGTGATGTTAACCACTGAGCCGTCTCTCTAATCCCCCTAGAAAACTCTTAAAATGGGTCTATCATCATCTGCTTGATAGCATTGATGATCCGATCGTATCGAATCTTTGTTAGAGCCCTGTAGCATGTGAAAGTTGCATTTGTAGCTTTCCTAGGGAGGTCTGTATTTCAGAGAAACACACTTGCTTCCTAAGAGGCCCCAGATGGGAGCGTCTGACTTTCATATGTATGTGCTTTTCAGGCAAATGTGTGAAGATGCAGGTCCTGATCCAAGAGGCCTGTCTGAGATCCCACACAGCACTCTCATAGGCTCCCTACTCCACTGCCACTGGCCCAGCGATCACAGCTTTGGATGAAAAGTCCCCTCCTCATATTTCTGCTGGGTACCCCAGTAATGAGAAACTTTCGTGGGCCTGGTCATTCAAGGACTAGAAGGCGCTGATAACCTCACAGTAAGTTTACCAAAAGACATAATAAGAATTAGAAGCTAGAGCTCCTGATGCCTTTCCATGTGCAGGATTAGAGCCAGACATGATGGGGGAGTAGCAGGAGAAACAAATGTGCACTCACAGAAGACGCACAAAGCTTCAGGCTTAATCCCAAGACCGATCTTACGATGTTAGACCCTGGCGGAATCTTTGCCCTTATGACAGCTTCCATCAAAGGGTTTTGTAATCCAGATGCTCGTGTACCTGGTAGGATGAAATTGCAAACTCCAAAGTAGCTAGATAACCTTTCTTTTATGGTTATCAGAGAATATCTCTGGAGGAAAAGGTATTAACGTCCATTCAGTCATCACTTCCATACAGAGTGCAACAGAGTCCTAGAATGCATCCTCTGGTATGTCCTTGAGCATGGTAACAAGAGATGAGCTAGCTGTTTGGAATCCCAGATGCCATGTGCTCCAACGGATAGAAATGGCATAGTGCCACAGATCTATAAATGGCACTCCCAATTGTAAATTTTAAAAGAACAACCATCTCTACCTGAAAATCAGTGGGTTGACAGTTGATTTTTTTAATACTGGCTGTGTTTGAGTCTTTATTTGTTTTATAGGCTGTCTGTGTTGTCATTATGTGCTAATGCACATTTGAAGTAATGTTAACTTAATGCCAAAGAAAGGAAGATAAAATAATCTGAGTGCTATTATTTGGTTTTCATTTGCTCTTCTGGGGTTTAATACTATATGGATATGGACAGTTATTTTCCTATCTTGGTAGTCAAACAGCAGAACCTGAGCTTAAAATGCATTATATTTGTCTCTTCAAATAACCATCCAAGAGGAGCTAAATCCATTAGGACCTCATTGGAGATGTAAGTAGTCTCATTTCCCAAATTCAGTCTGTCTGTAACAGATCTTTCCAGAAAACCCACCAAGATAGCAAAAGTTTCATTTAATCAGTAAGCAGTAATATTTCCCTGAAAAAGAATAATTAGGATCCTGCTTAAAATCAGTCCTTCATTGGGCCAATTTGTTTTGCTGGCCTTGCTCCGTCTGTATAAACAGTGGACCATTAGGTGAACTCATCTGATGGCATGACACCAGGCAGAACCATCTGCTTAGAGACAGCAAATCATAAATCACCTTCAGACCTGTGTGCAGACAGCATGGTACACTGGGAAAGCTCTACGGTGCACCTCATCCTCTATCTAAACACATTGTCAAATGCAAATAATTATTTCCATTTCATGACTTTGGGCATAGGAATACTAGTAAGCAACCTAACCTATGTATCTATTATTTTCCTTTTCTTCTACTTATTTAGTTACTACTTGCTTTGCAACTTACTCATCTGACTTTCCAATGGAGACTCCAACTGGGAGGACCAGGGTGGTCCATTTAAAAACATGTTCCTATGTTGGTTGAATACAATAGAGTGTACACATGGATTGTCCCGATCTCTAGTTATCTGGTTCTACAAGCCAAAGTCAGTGACTATTAGAGGCCAAAAGGATATACAGCAGCCTTCAGACTGTCTGTTTGCAGACATTCACAAACATTCACACATGCTAGGTCATCAGGAAACATTCTTGAATATGTATGTGGACATTGCTATGTTTACCAGCTGTAAGATCAGTGATAAATGACTTCTTTCTGCTTTTGTTTAAATTTAAGAAAAATGAAAGAGGCTCGCATTGATTTTTTTTTTTTTAATTGTAGGTGTTTGTTAGAAATTTTGCAGGCGTGATTAACAGTTGTTTCTCTTTCCTCCGTGACTGAATGGCTCCTCTCCTGTGAGAACATTTCAGGAATGACATGATTGGTATTCCCTCCGGCAAGAGCTGATTGCAGTGCATGTCCTGAGATCTTGTGTGGGAAGAGAAGTCCCTCAACATGGAGACAGGAACAGTCTGAAGGATTTCCAGCACGAATAATGGATGTCAAAATTTCGCCTTGTGCCAGAGATGAAATATCTGGTTCTGGTTGCAGGTTCCTGGGAAGGAAAAAAACCTGCTTTTGTGGAGGGAGTGGGTAGAAAAACATGGCGGCAGATGGAGCACATGTGGTTTCCTGTCTGCTTTGGCACCCAACCTATGCAGCCACCAGAATGAAGCGTCTGGGCAGAAAGGCTTGCTGGGAGGACCGTGGGTTCTGAAACTTCTTGTGAGTCCATATTTGTCTAGCCCAGAGGTTGTCATTTTTTGGTCTCAGAAGACTTTTACAGTCTTAAAATTATCGAGGACCCTTCCATAATTCTTGTTTACGTGGGTTATGACTATCAATATTTATCATATTCAAAATTAAAGCTAAGAAATCTTGCAAACATTTGTTCATTTTAAAATAACTATTATTAATAGCTGTTACATATGAACATAAAAATAGATGTTTTCTAAACATTAATGAAAAGAATCTTTGTTTTATTTATTTTTGACTAGATCTTTTTAATGTTTACCTTATGGAAGATATAAGTCTGGATTTGTATATTGATGTCTATGTGGAATGTTGTGATAAGTCACCTATCACAAGGTGTTTAGAAAACTCCACTGAGATTGGAAAAGGTTCTCAGTGTTGTCAAGACAGCCATTCAGACTCATGTTGCTGTTTTGTTGCTTCTCTCACTGCTGTGATCTGATAGAAACAGTGAAGGGTGGACAGCTTATTTTGGCTCATCGGTTGAAGAAGTGCAACCCACCATGGTGAGGAGCACATGACAGCCGATCTGTGAGGGAACTTGTCCTGGTCAGGACATCCTCAGTCTGAAAGCAGAGAGATGAAGGCTGCTGCTTACTAAGTGTACTGGCTGGTTTTGTGTGTCAACTTGACACAGCTGGAGTTATCACAGAGAAAGCAGCTGCCCTTGAGGAAATGCCTCCATGAGATCCAGCTATAAGGCATTTTTTCAATTAGTGATCAAGGGAGGAGGGCCCAGCTCATATTTGGTGGTGCCATCCCTGGGTTAGAAGTCCTGGGTTCTATAAGAAAGCAAACTGAGCAAACAGAGGAAGCAAGCCAGTAAGCAGCACCCTCCATGGATTCCAAGTTCCTGCCCTGTGTGAGTTCCTGTCCAGACTTCCTTTGGTGATGAAGAGTAATGTGGAAATGTATGCTGAATAAACCCTTTCCTCCTCAACTTGCTTCTTGGTCATGATGCTATGTGTAGGAATAGAAACCCTGACCAAGACACTAAGGTTTCTCTTGTTTCAGCCTTTCTCCAGTCCAGACTTGAGACCCTGGGATGATGGTACCAATGCTCAAGGTAGAAACGTTCTCACAGACAACCACAGAAAGTGTCTCCAGGATCATGTGTAACATGTTTGAGTTGACAATGAAGATTAACCACCGCTGATGCCTTTGAAAGGTCTTAGGGGCCCTCATGGATTCCAGACCACACCACACTTTGAGATATGTCCCATATTATGAGCACACATTACAACTTATGTCCCAGATATCTCTTACGTTAACTACCACTCTTCTTGTCTCTTAGTCAGCTACACCTACTGGCATAATTAACTTCCCCAAGCTCCACCTTGCAGCAGATAAACAAATACAATAATAAAATACAACTGAAGAAAATGTGTGGGAATCACTTGGCTATGGGAAGTATCACCAGTTCTCCAATGCAAGTGAGGAAGATGACGTATGAATGAAATCAGATGCATTTTCTCTTTTTTGTTCTTTCAAAGTCTATAAAAAACTGTGTTGGAATATTGATGGGAATTACATTGAATCTGTAGATTGCTTTTAGTAAGATGGCCACTTTTACTCTACTAATTCTACTGAACCATGAGCATGGGATATATTTCCATCTTCTTCAAAGACTTGAAGTTCTTGTCATACACGTCTTTCACTTGCTTGTGTAGTTACACCAAGATATTTTGTATTATGTGTAGCTATCATAAAAGGTGTTGTTTCCCTGATTTCTTCATCAGTTTGTTTATCGTTTGTATCAATGAGGGCTACTGAGTTCTTTTAATTAATTTAATATTCATCTGCTTTGTTGAAGGTATTATCAGCTGTAGTTCTTTTGTAGAGTTTTGGGGGTTGCTTACATATATTATCATATTTTCTGTGAATAACAATATTTGTCTTCTTCCTTTCCAGTTTGTAGCCCCTTGATCTCCTTTAGTTGTCTTTTAATTGTTCTAGCTAGAACTTCAAGAATTATATTGAAGAGATATGGAGTGAGTGGAAAGCCTTGTCTTGTTCCTGATTTTAGTGGAATTGTGTTGAGAGCCCTGACTCTTATCTGTCACAAGAAGGTTGCGATAAGGTTTTAGTATCCCTGAAGGGAGAGAAGCGACAGGTCCTTCTCCACTCAGGGATCGGCAGGGATCGTATGCTGGATTTGATTGTGAGATTGTCAGCTCCACGAGAGGGATGAGAGTAAACCAGAGAGACAGAGGGTTTGACATTCAATTGCTCTTTAATGATACACAGTAAACAATATATTATTACCAGTCCTAAAGCAATTGCCACAATGAGATATTGCCACATTTCTTATGCATTGCCTCTATCAATATTGGCACGATGAACACAAATAATAAATTGTTAATTACCAAAGAAATAAGCATAGCAATAAGTACATCATTCATTCATGGATTATACAACCTGAGTCCTAATGAGGTTACTGTGGAGTCTGGGAAGATGGGGTTGCAGCTTCCAGCTAATTGAATTGCTAATTTGACCTTGAAAGGTGCTTGACCATGAAGTTGGGGCTTGACCACGAATTTGGAGGCTGCGGCTCTGCTCTCGGTTAACTCTTTCATGATTGGGTGCTGAGGAGACTTGTCGAAGTATTATGCTAGGTAATCATGGTTACCAGTGTGATGATATGCTCTGGTCAGGCTCCTCTTTGCATGTTTGATTTAACATCCCTGCTGAAGTGCTGCGGCTGATAACCACTCATGTCTGGTTATTCATTACAGCTGGTTATCACAGAACAACTTCACTTCCAGACTTGTCTCTGTAAGTTTCTATTACAAAATGGAGTTGGTCCTGTTAAGGGCCTGCTCCTTACAAATTGCTTGAAGTTTTTCTCCATTTAATTAGATGTTGGCTATTGACTTGCTGTATGTTGTCTTTATTGTATATAGGCATGGGTATTGTATCCCTGATTTCTCCAAGACTTTTAACATGAAGGTGTGTTGGATTTTGTCAAAGGCTTTTGCAGTATCCAATGAGATGATAAATATGATTTTTTTCTTTCAATTTGTTTATATGGTAGATTAATGTTGATGGATTTTTTATATATTGAACCATTCCTGCATCCCTGGGATGAAGCCTACTTGATCATGCTGGATGATGTTTTTGATGTGCTCTTGGATTTGATTTGCGAGTATTTAATTGAGTATATTTGCATCAATTTTCATAAAAGAATTGGTCTGAGATTCTCTATCTTCGTTGAATCTTTGTGTGGTTTAGGTATCAGGGTGAGCATAGTCTAATTCAGGGACTCTGTCAATGTTTCTTCTGTTTCTATTTTGTGGAATAGTTTGAGGAGTATTGGTATTAGTTCTTCTGTTAATGTCTTGTAGAATTCTATGGTAAAACCGTCTGGCCCTGGGCTTTTTCCTTGGTTGGGAAACTTAATGACTGCTTCCGTTCCCTTAGGGGTTGTGGGACTGTTTAGATAGTTTACCTGATCTTGATTTAACTTTTGTGTATGGTATCTGTCTAGAAAATCATCCATTTCATCTAGAATTTCCAGTTTTGTTGAGTTCAGGCTTTTGAAATAAGACCTAATGCTACTTTTACATTTCTTTGGTGTTTGTTATGTACCTATTTTCATTTCTGATTTTGTTAATTTGGGTATTGTCTCTCTGTCTTTTAGGTTGGCTAAGGGTTTGACTATCATGCTGATTTTCTCAAAGAACCAACTCTTTGTTTCATTAATTTTTTGTACTATTTATTTGTTTCTATTTTATTGACTTCAGTCCTGGGTTTGATGATTTCCTGCTAGTTATTTCTTCTTGGGTATGTTTGCTTCTTTTTGTTCTAGAGCTTTCAGTTGTACTATTAAGTTGCTAGTATAAGATTTCACTGATTTCTTTATGAAGGCACTCATGCTATGAACTTTCCTCTTAGCACACTTTTCTTGTGTCTCATAAGATTGGGTATGTTGTACATCCATTTTGGTTGAATTCTAGAAAGTCTTTAATTTCTTTTATTTCTTCCCTGACCCAGATCATTGAGTAGAGAGTTGTTCAGTTTCCATGAGTTTGTAGGTTTTCTGTTGTTTCTCTTGTTATTGAAGTCAAACTTTAATCCATGATGAACTGATAAGATCCAGGGGGTTCTTTCATTTTTTCTTGTATCCATTGAGGCTTGCTTTGTGGTGGAGTGTATGCTAAATATGGAAGAAAGTTCCATGAGTTGCTAAGAAGATATATTCATTTTCATTTAGATGAAATGTTCTGTAGATATCTCTTCAGTCCATTTAAGTCATGATGTCTGTTAGTTCAGTTATTGCTCTGTTTAGTTTCGATTTGGACAATCTGTCCATTAATGAGAGTCAAGTGTTGAACTGTCCCACTATTAATGTATAGAGTTCAAAGTGCAATTTAAGTTTTGGTAATTTTTTTTTTTCTACAGATGTGGGTACCCTTGCATTCAGGGCGTAGATATTGAAAATTGAGACATCACCTTATTGGACTTTTCCTTTGATGAGTATGAAGTGTCTTTCTCCATCTCTTCTGTTTAATTTTGGTTACAAGTCTATTTTATTAAATATTAGTATGGTTACTCCAGCTTGCTTCTTGTGTCCGTTTGTTTAGAAAACCTTTTCCAGCCCTTTACTTTGAGTTAATGTCTGTTTTTGATGTTGAGTTGTGTTTCTTGTATGCAGCAGAATGATGGATCCTGCATTTGCATACATTCTGTTAGTCTCTGTCTTTTCATTGGAGAATTGAATCTATTGATGTTGAGAAACATTAATGACAAATGAGTGTTAATTCTTTTTGTTTTGATAGTGGTAGTGTGTATATTTGCATGTGCATGCACACCCATGCATGTTTTTGTGTTTCCCTTCTTTTGGTTTGCTGGTGTGGATTTATTTATTTCCTGTGTTTTCTTGGATGTAGCTAGCCTCCTTGAGTTGGAGTTTTTTCTTCTAGTATCTTCTGTAAGGCTAGATTTGTCAATAGATATTGTTTAAATTTGGTTTTATCATGAAATATCGTCTTTTCCCCATGTATGGTGATTGAACATTTTGTTGGATATAGTAGTTTCAGCTGGCATTTGTTGTCTTTTAGAAACTGCAAGGCATTTTCCCAGACCCTTCTGACTTTTGGAGTTTCTGTTGAGAAGTCAGGTGTAATTCTAATAGGTCTGTCTTTATGTCACTTGGCCTTTCCGTCCTTGCAGCTTTTAATATTCTTTGTTCTGAACATTTAGTGTTTTGATTATTATGTGGCAGGAGGGTTTTATTTTTTGGTCCAATCTGTTTGATGTTCTCCATACTTCTTGTACATTTATAGGCATCTCTTTCTTTAGAATAGAAAATTTTTCTTCTATGATTTGATTGAAAATATTTTCTGAAATTTTGAGCTGGGAATTTTTTCCTTTTCTATTCTTATTAGTCTTAAGTTTGGTCTTTCATTAGTGTCCTGGATTTACAGAAGGTTTTGTGTCAGAAACTTTTTAGATTTAATATTTTCATTGACCAATATATCAATTTCTTCTGCCATATCTTCTATACCTGATATTCTTTTTATCTCTTGTACTCTTGGTGATGTTTGCATCTGTAGTTCACTGACCTAGGTTTTTCATCTCCAGGATACCCTCACTTTGTTTCTTTTATTGATTCTATTTCCATTTTCAGATCTTTAACAGTTTTATTTATTTCCTTCATCTGTTTACTTGTATTTCTCTGTATTTCTTTACAGGATTTTTTCATTTCATCTTTAAAGGCCCCATCATCTTCATCAGATTGGATTTAAGATAATTTTCTTGTGTTTCAGCAGTGTTAGGATATCCAGGGCTTGCTGTAGTAGGATAAGCTGGGATGTGAAGTGCTACATTGTACTGGATGTTGTTGATTGTGTTCTTAAGCTGGTCTTTAGTCATATGGGTTTTTTGATTATTATTTGTTTAGGTGACATCTGAGTCTATCTTTGTTGGATGGGTGTTTTTTGTATGTTTTCTCTCCCTTGGTTTCTGTTTCCTCTCTGTCTTCTAGTGCTAATGACTAGCAAGTCTTCAGATTCCGTAGGGTGTCTCCCTTAGGGTTTCTATGGCCTATGTGGACTCTGGGATTTTGGGTGCTAACCTTGCTTCTGGGGACCCTGATACCATTTTGGCCTAGTGTCCCTGGTGCCAGAGGACCTCAGGGAAAGCAGGCAGAGTTATGGGCTGGAAAATGGAGTCTAGGGGGCAGGGTACAGTTTAACGTTATTGTGTGTGTTTTAATGAGACTTGACAGCCATGGGTTTTTGGAGGGGTCTTACCTGTTTGTCCCTGTGCTGGCAGGCCTCTAAAAGAACAAGCAGAGCTGTGGGCTGGAATATGGAGCATGGGGAAGAGGGTCACATTTTCTTGACTTTGGAATTAAATTATAGTCCTCATCATGACGTTGAATTAGCCTCACTCTATTTGAGGTTAAGAGTAATGAAGCTAATTCCAGGCCATTTGAACAATATTTTATCACTTTCTCCAAGAAATACAGAGGGAGAATTAACTATATGGATGTCTTTTAATAGCTGAAACTGTCAGTTCGTGCATTGACCAGACCATTGATTCAACAAGCAGAATTGTAAGCTAAGGAGTCAAATAGAAAAAAGCAAGTTCTCTGTTTTCTAGATGTTTAAAGTAAGACAGAAAAAAAATGAACTTTGCAGTAAGTTAGAAGCTGAGTTGATTCAGTAGCTTGAGCACATGCTGGACTTCTGCTCCTTAGTGAGCTGCTTTGGATAATGTGGATTTCTATTGAGAGCCAAAGGAGTATAACAAATTTGTAAATATTCTCTTCAAAACAGTTCCTAGATTGTACGTTCTTTGGGGATGATGCTTAAAGACACACACACACTCACACATACACACACACCACACACACACAAAAAAAAAAAAAAAAAAAAAACACGGTGGAGGTGGGGGAAAAGTCTCAGGCAAGTAGGGACAGCATCCAGAATATAGTCAGATAAGCCCAGGAAAGTCTATATACCACTTGTTATCCCAAGAAATGTGCTTTGTGAATCAATTTCCTAGGACCACCATGACAACTTGCTATACCCTGGTTACATAAAACAGTAGAACTGTGTTGCTTCACAGTTCTAGAAGCTTAGAAACTAGGTGTCTAAAGATGTTAGCAGTTCACTCTTTCTCTAAAACCTATTTTTAAAAATGCCCTCATCTGAACTTCTAGGTGGTGGTCACCAGGCCTTGGTGTCCCTTAGCTCGTCACCATAGAATTTCATCTTCTGCATCTGTCATCCCATAGCAGTCTCCTTATATTAAAAATCCATTTTCCATAAGAACAATATCTGTACTAGATCAGGCCCACTCTCGGAAGCTCCTCTTACCTACAATGTTTTCAAAAACTCACTTTTAAATAAGACAAAGAACCAGGAGTCAGAGATTCCGCCTACCTTTTGGGGTAACACAGTTCACCCATAATAGTGTCCTTAGTTAACTAATTTAGAACTAAATCTGAGTGCAATGGTGGCAGAAATATAAAGCAGGAAAAAGACCCTCTCTCTACCTGTCTGGACCCTATCTTAAATGATGCATTCAAAAAGCGTCTATGTCCGAGTATCGTTTATAGTGATATCTGAAGTCAGTTATGTCGTTTATGAATGACATGGCAGACACCTGTGCTAGAGAGTGGAACTGAAACAAAATGGAAAATAATAGGTTTTTTTGTGTAACCATTTTAGTATCAAGGGGCTACTAACATTTCCAAGTGACAAAATGATGCAATCAGCTGTGTTTCCTGAGAAGATTGCTCCTGGCAGTACTCTGAATAATAAAGATGAAGGGAAATGACTAGAGGCAGAAATAGCAAGTAAGTAAGCTGATGAGAGACTCTAGAGAAAGTTTTTGTCTGTGGAAATCTGAGAGTATGGTGGGAGGTGGGTGAATGGGTCAAACAAGAACATTAGTAGAGGAAGGAAAGGGTTGAACAAGATTGTTGGTGACTGTTAAGAAAGAGGATGCCACCTTGACTTGGAAGCAATGAGCTCCCCTAAATAGGTGGAATATGTCAGGTAAACTGGGCCAGAAACCACTGGAGGAAAATGTAGGTTTTCTAAGGGATAGAGAGAACACGCTATGTTACAATGCCAAACGTGCGTTCCAAAGGCATGAGATAAAACCAATTTTGAGTACCCCCTTCACCAGGGAGTTTTATGAGGACACCATCCAATAACAGTCTTTTCCCCTCAAACAGCATGCAGTCACATCGCTCTCAAACGCCTCCGAGGGCCATTTCCTTCTCCAATCTGCTCCACTTACCCGTAACAGTCCTGCAGCCCTCCTGTATCTCCTCCTCCCATGGTGACACCAACACTTATTTGTCTCCCAAGCCACAGATCTCACACTTCCCACAAAGCCTACCACAGAGCATACCTTCATATCTCATCATCAGCTCTTAGACTTTTCAGTTTCTGAATCCTATAAGTTGGCCTAATAACTCTCTTTCTTGGCTTCTGCTTTATACAAGGTCCTGAATCTCTCATCTGTCCTATCACAATGGCAGCTAAACAGGGTTACCCGCAGGTGTGCTTGACCTCACTCTTATCCTTTGCAGAATGTGAAGTTTGGCCGTGTAATCTCTCTGTTACGATCTTTCCCCACCTCCCATTCCACTGCACAGAAACTAAAATCCAAACTCCTTGTCACAGCCTACAAATCCTGGAGAATTTTGCTTCTGCTCATCTCTAGGCTCCTTCTCTTTCTCAGTACATCTACTACAGTTAAAGAATTGAAACTATATTCTCAGAATAATTCTTGCTCCCTTTGCCTGGCGTTTCCTGTACTTCACTCGGCCTTCTCCATCTTGCCTCTGAATTTACCTGCTTTTGAAGGTTCTCTCTGTCACCTGTTTATATCTCATCTTCTTTCCCTCTCTTTCTTCTACATTGGCATGTTTCCCCTTACACTTAAACACTAGGTGTCGTTTTTAATGCAATTCATTCTCTAAGTCTCCTGAAACCTTCTTTATGATAGCAACTGCCTTAATTTTACTCCACAGGCAGACTGAGCATCTCAGATTTGTGTGCACTGTGTTTTTGCTCATGATAGGTAGGGTTACTCATCTCAGATTTATAAAACCTGTGGAGCAGAGGACTGGTTAATTCAGCTACCAAAAGAGAGAGCTCAAGGCTAACAGGAAAGTCAAGAAAAATGAGAATATAAAAGGAAAAATAGACAAAACTGAAATATTGTAGACAATATCAGAATTTAATGTGTTTGGTTAAAAGCTTTTATGAGACTGGAGTTCTGCAGTATTATCTTTAAAGCAAACTGTACAGAGCAAGTCTGAACAAAGTGAGAATTTCCAAATATAAAAGTGCTGTCATTTTTTAGTTCTTTCAAAAAAAGGAATCAACAGACCAATATATTGCTTTTGACATTTTATTCACATCAGGCAAAGTAGCTCTCCACCTTTGTCCAATCAAAATACAGACACGGTTCAAAAATACATTTATTTGAGAAAAATAGAGTAGAGAAGCTATTCAATTCTGATTAGAATTGACCCCCAAAGATATCTGACCTGGCTTCTGACTATGGACTTGCCTCTCACCCAAACACTCACACCTTGAACATGGCTGTGGCACCCCTGGTTTCAGTGGCCCCTACTGTCTTCTTGCTCTCTAATATGCCATTACAGTTCATTCTTGGCTCCTCAGGTAAGGTCTGGTCCTCAATCTACCTTGGAGATCAGTGCACGAATCTTCCTACACAACCACCCCTGAGTCTGCAGCCTAGTTCTATTTGAAACAATCCACGTCTCTGTTGTTGTTGTTGTTGTTGTTGTTATAGTAGTAGTAGTAGTGTTTACATTCCGGTCATTGCCCCCCTCAGTTTCCCCTCCCACTGTTCCTCATCTCATTCCTCCTCCCTCTTGCCTCCAAGAGGGTGTTCCCCCCAACAGACCTCCACCTTCCCTGGAGTCTCAAGGCTCTTGAGGATTAAGCACATCTTCTCCCACTGAGACCTGACCAGGCAGACCTCTGCTAGATTTGTGCCTATATGCCCTTCATTGGTAGCTCCGTCTCTGGGAGCTCCCTGGGGTCTCAGTTAGTTGAGACTGCTGGTCTTCTTATGGGATCACCTTCCCCTTCCGTTTCTTCAATCCTTCCCCTAATTCAGCTATAGGGGTCAACAACTTCATTTCAATTGGTTGGGTGTAAGTATCTGCTTCTGTCTTAGTCATCTGCTCATAGGGCCTTTTAGAGGACAGCCATGCCAGGCTCACATCTCTAAGCACATCATATGATCAGTAATAGTATCAGTCCTTGGTGTCTTCTCATGAGATGGATCCCAAGTTGGGTCAGTCACTGGACTGACTTTCCTTCAGTCTCTTCTCCATTTTTGTCCGTGAAGTTCTTTTAGACAGAAACAATTCTGGGTCAGAAATTTTGACTGTGAGTTGGTAACCCAGTCCCTCCTTTTGAGGCCCTGTCTATCTACCGGAGGTGGACTCTTCGATTTCCCTCTCCCCAGTGTTGGAAATTTTGGCTAAGGTCATTCCTATTGAGTCCTGAGAGTCTTTCACCTCCCAAGTCTCTGGTACTTTCTAGAGGGTCCCTTCACCTCCCACCTTCCAATGCTGCTTATCTCAATTCATTCTCTTGGCCCTCTGGACTTCTCTCCTGTCCCCATCATGTACCTGATCCTGTTCTCTGTTTTCCCTCCCCTTCCCTCTTCCACCCTGTTCCCTCCCTCCCTCTACCTCCCTTGATTAATTTCTTCCTGCTTCTAAGTGGAATTGAAACATTCTCATTTGGTTCCTTTCTGCTTGTTACACTTCTTAAGGTCTATAGATTGTATCCTAGATATTCTGTACATTTTGGCTAATATCTACCTATCAGTGAATATATACCATGCATGTCCTTTTTGGTCTGGATTACCTCACTCAGGATGATATTTTCTAGTTCCATCTACTTGTCTGCAAAATTCATGATGCTTTTGTTATTAATAGATGAATACTAGTCCATTGTGTAAATGAAACACATTTTCTGTATCCAATCTTCAGCTGAAGGACATCTGAACTGTTTCCAGCTTCTGGCTATTACAAATAAGACTGCTATGAACATTGTGGAGCACATGTCCTTGCAGCATGGTGGAGTGTATTTTGGGTATATGCTCAAGAGTGGTATAGCTGGGTCTTTAGGTAGAACTATTTCCAGTTTTCTGAGGAACAGCCAGATTGATTTCCAGAGTGGTTGTACCAGTTTGTAATCCCATCAGCAATGGAGGAGTGTTTCTCTTTCTCCACATCCTCACCAGCATGTGCTATCACTTGGTTTTGATCTTAGCCATTCTGATTGGTGTGAAGTGGAATCTCAGGGTCATTTTGATTTGTATTTCTCTGATGATTAAGGATGTTGAGCATTTTCTTTAGGTGCTTCTCAGTCATTTGAGATTCTTCTGTTGTGAATTCTTAGTTTAGCTCTGTACCCCAGTTCTTAATTGGATTATTTGGTTTTCTGGTGGTTCACTTCTTGAGTTCTTTTTATATTTTTTATATTAGCCATCTGTAGCATATAGGATTAGTGAAGATTATTTTCCAGTCTGTAGGTTGCTGTTTTGACAGTGTCTTTTGCCTTACAGAAGCTTTTCAGTTTCATGAGGTCTCATTTCTCAATGGTTGATCTTAGAACAATTGGAGTTCTGTTCAGGAAATTTCCCCCTGTGCCAATGAGTTAGAGGCTTTTTCCCACTTTCTCTTCTATTAGATTCATTGCATCTGGTTTTACATTGAGGCCCTTCTTCCACTTGGACTTGAGCTTTGTGCATGGTGACAAATATTGATCTATTATCCTTTTACAGACAAACCACCAGTTAAACCAACACCATTTATTGAAGATGCTTTCTTTTTTCCACTGGATGTTTTGGCTTCTTTGTGAAAGATCAAGTGTCCATAAGTGTGTGGGTTTCGTTCTGGGTCTTCGATTCTATTCCATTGATCAACTTGTCTGTTTCCGTACCAATACAGTCTGGTTTTTACCACTATTGCTTTGTAGTACAGCTTGAGGTCAGGGATGGTGATTCTCCTGGAAGGTCTTTTACCTTTGAGAATTGTTTTGGGTACCCTGGGTTTTTTTGTTCTTCCATATGAATTTGAGAATTGCTCTTTCTTTTTTTTTTTTTCCACAAGACTCAAGATGAGGTTGTTACTTTATCCAGGGTGTTCTTTAAACCCATCTCCACCCAACCTAAAAGAGGGGACTTCCACCCCTAGACCAAGCAGAGAGAGGCTACCCAGAACCCTCTCTGACTGGTGATCTGAATTCTTGCTTAGGCTGGGAGGCTAAGCACTGCAAGGGAATATAAATAAAAGTTAAAAATATCTATCTGGGTTCCCTGAGGGACAAGCCTGACTGCATAGAGGTTGATGTCAAAAGTATCCCCTCGCCAGGAAAAAGACATTGGGATGGGTATGGCCCTCATGCCTCACTGGACAACGACAGGAAGACCGGAGCCATTACAAGGTCCCCTTCAATTATTGGAGGTCAGGCCTCTATCCCTGCCTTCACAAGAATAGAATCGCCAAGGCCCTTCTATACTTAGGGAAGAGAAGAGATATCAGGAGCAGCCCTGCATATACACTAAAGGCCTAAAATCAGCCATAGGCCTAAAGTCAGCAATAGGCCTGACATACATACATGCTAACACAAAGTCTTGGGTCTCTGTGGAAAAACACTGAAAACAGAAGGCTATAAGCTATTGTAAATAGGCAGCTTCTGTGGAAATTTACCAGACCTATTAGTCATAGATCTTATAAATAGGCAGCCTCAGTGGACAGTACCAACTTAGATAAGGACAAGTGAATCATAGGCAGAGCCATAGTGAGAATTGCTCTTTCTATCTCTTTGAAGAATTGTGTTGGAATTTTGATGGTGACTGCATTGAATTTGTAGGTTGCTTTTGATAAGATGGCCAATTTCACTATGTTAATCCTACCAATCCATGAGCATGGGAGATCTTTTCATCATCTGATGTTTTCTTAGATTTCTTTATTTAGAGACGTGAAGTTCTTGTCATATAGACCTTTTACTTGCTAGGTTAAAGTTACACTAAGATATTTTATACTATTTGTGGCTATTGTGAAGGGTGTTGTTTCCTTAATTTTTTTCTTAGCCTATTTATCATTTGTAATAAGGAAGGCCACTGATTGAGTTAATTTTATATTCTGCCACTTTGTTGAAGTTGTTTATCAGCTGTAGGAGTTATCTGGTGGAATTTTGGAAGCTGCTTATGTAATCTATCATATCATTTGCAAATAGTGGTACTTTTGAATCCCCTTGATCTCCTTTTGCTGTCTAATTGCTCTAGCTAGAATTTTGAGTATAATATTGAATAGATATGGAGAGAGTGGGCAGTCTTGTCTTGTCCCAGATTTTAGTGGGATTGCTTCAAGTTTCTCTACACTTAATGTGATGTGGGCTGTTGCTTTTATTTTGCTTAGGTATGTGCCATAAATTCCTGATCTCTCCAAGATTTTTAACATGTATGGGTGTTGTATTTTGTTGAAAGGCTTTTTCAGCAACTAACAAGATGAACATGTGGTTTTAGTTCTTGAGTTTGTTTATGTGGTGAATTACATTAATGCATTTCCATGTATTGAACCATCCCTGCATTTCTGGGGTGAAACCTACTTGATCGTGGTGAATGATGGTTTGATGTGTTCTTGGATTCAGTTTGTGAGAATTTTTTTTTTTAGTTTGTGAGAATTTTATTGAGTATTTTTGTGTTGATATTCGTAAGGGAAATGGGTCTGAAGTTCTCTTTCTTTGTTGTTCTTTGTGAGGTTTAGGTATCAGAGTAACTGTGGCTTCACAGAATGAATTTGGAGTGTTCCTTCTGTTTCTGAAACTCAGGGCTAAAATCAACCAGTTGGAAACAAAGAGAAAGATACAAATAATCTACAAAACCAAGAGTTGGTTTTTTGGGAAAATCAACAAAATAAACATTTAGCCGAACTAACTAAAGGGCACAGAGACAGTATCCAAATTAATAAAATGAGAAATGAAAAGAGAGACATAACAATAGATACTGAAGAAATTTTAAAAAAATCATCAGAACCTACTACAAAAGCCTATACTCAACAAAATCTAGATGAAATGGATGATTTTCTAGACAGATATCACATATCAAAGTTAAATAAAGATTAGGTAAACTATCTAAACAGTCCCATAACCTTTGAGGAGATAGAAATACTCATCAAAAAACCTTCTAACCAAGGAAGTCCCGGGGCCAGATGGTCTTAGTGTAGAATTCTACCAGACCTTCAAAGAAGAGTTAATACCAATACTCCTCAAACTATTCCACTAAATAGAAACTGATGGAACACTACCTAATCCATATCTCTTTTAAAGGGCATTGCTAAACTGCATCTGAACAATCCACAGCTTATCTTAAAATAAATTGACACTTGAAAGTTTAAAGGTAAAATCACCTAGATTCAGTGAGTAGGAAGGTGAAATCTTAGGGGCTTGTTTTTGTCTATTTGGCTGCTGAGAACCGGTTTATATTTAGATCCTTGGGGAAAGCAGAGCAACAACCTTTTTGAAACTTAAGGCTTTATTAGGTCACAGTTCAGTCATACATTCACAGTTAAATGACAACTTCCTGTTCCACTTTTGTCATCTCTAGAAATTTCTTATTCTATAGCATGGTTTCCCACCTAGGTCCCACATCTGTTGTTTCATCCTCTATCTGGAGTTTCTGGTCTAGGCTACCATTCCTTTGTAAGTGGTGCTTTCACTGCCCTTATTTCTTATCTTCTCAGTCTATTCTGCATGTATTCTATAATAGAACATGCCACTCTTTACTAAAATTCAGTTATAATCTTTCCATTCATTAGAACAAATCCAGACCTTTGTCTTCTCAGGGGACCTTGCATGGTCTGACTCCTACCCCATTGTATAAGGTCTTTTACTCCTTGGGGCTTTGAACTTCCTGTCTATGTCTTCTTATGGTGATAATTTGTTTCATCTTTAGTTCTCAGCTTAGTATCATCTTTACTGTGTCCTGTCAGATCTCTGTCTCTAAAAACTGTTTTATTTCAGCTTCATATACTTCTTTCATAGAAATACATGTAGTATCCATGAAAACTAATGATCATAGCTCTTTGCTTTTTAAACAACAACATTATTGTTATTATTAGTTAATAATAAATAACTAATTATTATTTTTGTTTGTCCCTATACTACAATAAGTGGAGTCTAACTTTTCAAGTTGTCATTCCCAGGACATAGTACATTAAACAGCGGCTGATGAGACCTCCAGTATATGCTTGTTAAGCAAGTAATCTTTTGTTACATGTCTTATGCTACATTTAAAAGAATGTTTTATAATTTCACTGATGTTTTATGTGGAACTTTTTTAATTGGATACATGATCTGCACTAAAGTTCTATGAATTCACAGTTCAAGATGAAGCCCCATTTTGCTTATGGCTTTATTCCAGGAATTCTGCAACTGGTAAGACCCTTGGTATATATCTTTATTTAATACTACCAAAATAATATCCTTATCTGAAAAAAATATGACTGAAATAGAGCTGTTTTATTGTATTACAATCTCTTTAAACTCCAAAGCAAGAATAGAATAGAAAATTAAATCAAGATTTCTCAGTTACCAAGGAAATGTGGGCTTTATAGTGAAAAATGGGTTTGTGCCTTGTTTTCTGAGAGGGCTCAGAGAGCTGAGTGGGTAGCAAACTCACCATATCTTTGGTCAAGTGTTAATTGAGCAAAACACATTAACTGGAATAGTAGTATCTTCTTAATGTCAGGTGTGTTTAAAGGCTGACTTTCCTCCTCTATAGATTTTGGACTAGAAAACTAGCCTGGAAAATAAATGGGTAGATGTGTGCAAAAAGTAAATCATGTTTTCATCCTTTATTCATATTATGCCCTTTCCCAACTCTGACATCATGACCATAGAGTTTGAAGAGTCTAGAAGTCTGTCCTCTGCTCTAGACTAAAGCTGATCACTGCAAAATTCATCAGATCTTGAATCTCTTCACACACTTGCATCAAAGCTTTTCACATGCCAACCACAGACACATAGCTATCTGTGTTGGCTTCTTCTCCTGTTGCTGTGATAAAATACTGTGAAATAAAATTGAGGGGAAAGGATTCATTATATGCCACAGCTCCTGCTTACAGTCGACTACTGCAGCAAAGCTTGAAGCAGGTGACCACATTACATCCACAACCAGAAGAGAACAATTTGTGTGTACATATGGTAATCCTAAGGCACTACCCAGGTCTTGGTCACTTGTGATTACTTTTATTTGCTCTTGACACTGAGTTAAGTCCTGTCTGTTGACACCTTCAGCTGGGTGAGCACACCCTCACAGCACACTTGACCTGACCACCACAGGTTACACATGTGCTCATTCTCCTGATTCACCTTCCTATGCTTATGGCTTCTCTGTTAATTTCATCAACCCCCGACAAGGCAAAATTGTTCTCCAGAAGCTTTGTTTGAGAGTTGTAGCAGGCTTGGGCAAAACAGCTGTTGTTATTTTTCTTGGTGATGCAGATCATGATATAGGTAAGAAGATGTGTTGCCATTAAAATACCTAAATGATACCTCTCCCAGAAGGTACACAGAAACTAGGATTACTATTGGATCCTTCTGCTGAAGGTTCTATCTGGTTTGTCTTTATAACCTTCAAATCCCCATCATATGGCTTATTCTCAGAATCTCCCTGAGTATCTAAATCTTCAAAGTCTCCTCCCTGGTTGTTTCCCTGCCATTCTAATCTATGGGTTTCATCTTCCTCTTCAGTAGTTTTTGTCACCCAAGGAAGAGCTACTGTTACATGACATCCTCAACCTCAGTACAATGAGTATCACCGTACTCTTCCTTAGCCTTAAAAGCATCAAACTTAGCTTCAAAGACATTCTCAGACAATAAGAGCACAACACAAAAAGCACAGCTGACATTTATAGCACCTTAAATGTAAGCTGCACCCAAGATTAAAACACACCAGAGGTCACAAAGTCACTCCCTCCATTTAGACTGGTTTTGTGGCCACAAACTTTGAGTGACCAAGGGTTTGAGTGACTGTGATGCCTTTAAGAGTCACACTAACCTACTCAACACAATGCTTCAGTTGTCCATCATTTACTAAACAGTGTGGAAGAATGGTACATGTTGATCAACGAAAGACTTTTCTGTATCCTGCCTATATTAATAAGGTGGATCTGCTTGGAAAAATTACAGAATCCATCTGCTGGATCAGAAGTGCTCTAGCTGATGATAAACTAGCTGGATGCTGAGTTTCTCCATAGAATTCATCAGGTTAAAGCCATAATGTTCTGTGCTCCTGGAACTAAAGGGACCTGACTTAGTTAGGGTTTCCATTGCTCTAAAGTTATATGATGAACAAGGCAACTCTTAGTCATTTAATTAGGGCTGGCTTACAGGTTTGGAAGTTCAGTCCATTATCATCAAGGCGGAAAGCCTGGTAGCATCCAGGCAGGCATAGTGCTAGAGAAGGAGCTGAGAGTTCTACATCTTGTTCTGAAGTGAACCAGGAGAAGACTATCTCAAGGGCATCTAGGAAAGGTGTCTCTTCTTCATAGGACAGAGCCTGAACACAGAATCTCAAAGCCTGCCTTCATAGTGACACACTTCCTACATCAAGGGAACATCTATTCCAACAAGGCCACAACTCCTAATAGTGCCGTTTTCCATTAGGCAAGCTTATTCAAACCACCATAAAATTGTAGGTATGAGTTGAAATGCCTTCCAGGTCATTTTAGCCAGGGACCATAAGGTTATGGAAGAAGGATTGACAGTTCCATTAGACAGAGTTTCTGCACATCCTCCTTTATCCTGGAAGGCTCGTTGTTACAGCCACTCTTTAATCCGTCATCTCAGACAGACTTCTAGATGAGTCATAAATACTACACAGGAAGTAGGTTCATGTCCAGTGTGTCTGAGAAAGTGCCATTTTAAAATATATTTAATGTATATAAACATTTTTCCTGCATGTGTGTATGTGCACTGCGTGTGTGCAGTGTGCTTGGAGCCAGAGTTGGAATTATTGGAATTTCAGATGATATAAGCTACCATGTTGGGTAGTGGGAACTGAAACCAGGTGCTCTACAAGAACACCAAGTGCTTTTAATAGCTGAGCCATCTCTCTAGTCCTGCAAAACACCATTTTTAATGAACAATCAATATACATAAAAAATCTATGATGTTCAACATTCTATTTCTAATTGCTGGATAATAACTTTGTATATTTTTTTACTTGAAATATGCTCAGAATTTGTGATGGAGCACAATTCCATACCACATATCTCTTCGAGGAAAATCTTACAGTAAGGAAATGTCAAATAGTGAAGGAGTTACACTATTCCATAGCTTCTTGTAAGAGTCTACTACCTGTTGTATCTGACTGGTCCAGGACTTATTCTGATCAATAAAGTACAACAGGTGTGATACTGGCCCCGTTCTGAGTCTTAAGAGACATTACAGTACTTCCTCTTGTTTTCTTAGATACTTTCAGGTGTCATGTGGATGAGCATGGCTGGGGCTGGGGTAAGCATGTAGAAAAAGGTGTGTGAATGAACATGTTTGAAGGGGCAAGCACATAGCAAGAGGCCCTGAGTCTACCACATAGCCTAGCTGAAGCCTAAGAACCAGCATGCTACCCATATACCAGCTGCCTGAAGATTCATAAGAGAGCAATGGTACTCATATGCTAATATTGCTGTGATAGATACTGTAGTATCATGACAAGACTGAATAAAAATTTCATTGTATAAAAAAATTCATTGTATTATAGTTTGAAGGGCTAGACTTCCTTAATTTTTTTCCTTCCTTCCTTCCTTCCTTCTTTCCTTCCTTCCTTCCTTCCTTCCTTCCTGTTTTCCTTTTATTCTTTTTAAGACAAGGTCTCATTATGTACTTTTGATTTGCCTGAAACTTGATATGTGCACCAAAAGGGCCTTGAACTCATAGAGACCTGCTTCCAAGTGCTGAGATTAAAGGCCTGTGCCATCACATTCATCTGGTTCTTTCTGCAGTTTTTGAGAGAAGGGTTAATTCCAGTCCTCTTCCCTTGGCTTATAGATTCTCCCTTCCAGTTCACAGGATGTGTCAACATTATCTTCTTCTGTTCAAATCTGCATCCAACTTTGCATGTCTTACAAGGACATCAGCCCATACTTGGAATAGACAGATGCTAGCCTAGTGATTTTACTCAACTTAGCTGCTCCTGAAAACATCTTATCCCCAAATACATATCAATCTGGGGTCCTAGGGTTTAGAACTTAAAGCTAACTGTTCTGATTGTGTATGTGGCATAATGTATCTTATAACACCAGCAAAGGCCAGAAAAGATAAGGAGGGCTGATTAGTTAGCCTAGCCCCATCTTCTGACCTGGGAAGTCAAGGGTCAAATAGCTTGCTGCTGCTCTGAGTTACTAAAGCAGTCCATTGTACAACTGAAAAGCTGTAATTAATTGAACTTTGGTATGCTTGCTCCTTGGTTTTCTGAAGCACACTTGTAGATACCACTGAGTTCTAAGAACTGTTCCAGCTATACAACAACCTGCTGAGATCAGCATACTCCAAAAATACACTTCCCTGTGGCCCTCCAAGATAGACTATCTGTGACTAACCTTGGTGGTTTTATGACTTCTTTCAGGTCTCCATGAAATCAGAAGCAATAAGCACATCACTTTGTACAGACTGTTTTCAATCAATATGGCTGCCTACAGTATTGCTTCAAGACCTCTTCTTGGCCAAGTTTGACATGACCTCTTTTCTAAGACAGCCAAATCAAGCTTACCTCCTAGCATCCTTGAGTCAATATAAAGCAGGGTTTATTTATTTTTATGTCAATGCTGTATCTCTAAATTCTGATATTTTTTGCCAGAATACACTTAGTCCTATGAAGTTCAATTTCACACATGTCAGAGGTATTTCCCCAACTGGGTAAATACTGAAAGGGCCAATCCTATTTTTTGATGGAAAGTGCTAAATGTGTTTGGTTGTCAGATTTGACTGAATATTTCAAAGGGTGTCCAGATGTTTCTGGCAGTGTCTCAAAGCCCTAATGAGTCTCCCATTGCTTTGATGAGCAGTCACTTCTACTGGCAGGAAGTTTTTCTAGTTAATTCACCTTTACTTACATGCTTTTCCTCCCTCCCTCCCTCCCTCCTCCCTCCCTCCCTCCCTCCTCCCTCCCTCCTCTTCTTTCTTTCTTTCTTTCTTTCTTTCTTTCTTTCTTTCTTTCTTTCTTTCTTTCTTTCTTTCTTTCTTTGCCTATTTTATGCTTATGACTAAAAAAATGTTTTACAAACTTCTAACTGGTTAAGTAAACTTACTACTCTCATACTCAGAAGCTAATTTGTGATTCTAGTTCTAACTAGATTAATCACCTTCAAAAGTGTCCCATGTGAATGGCATATCTTATTGCCCAACTTCATTGAGAATTTAGCAAATATTAGCAAAAACTACTGCGAGAATGAAGGGTTTTTTTCTTTACTTTTAAGGGGGTATTATTAATATTCTAAAACATCATTTATATAAGTTAGTGTTTTATGTAATTTAATTTTCTCTATTAAAAAGTTGCAAAGATTGAGGTTCAGCAGAATCCTCCAACTAAACTCTCGGATTTCTCTTACTCTCAAATATGTCGTGAGGGTTGGACATATAGATCAGTGATAGAATACTTGCCTAGACTGTACTAGGTCTTTGTTCTATGCTCAGAATATGAAATATAAAAATTTAATCATATCTTTCTCACCTCGACTGTTGCAAACTGCTGAGGCCTGCTACTGTATGCTTGGAAGCATCAGCAGTTTCCCTGTGTGGTTGTCCAAGGAGGTGGGCAGGTTTTCCCCTCCTGTGATCTTCGCACTGCTTCCCTTACGTTAGCTTTAACTGGGTTTCTGCTGTTTCTTATGTTCCAGGAAGTCTTCAGCTTTATCTTGCCTCTAATTTAGTTCACGAGTTTATCTGGTACTGAGACACAGATTAGGTCCTAGATAGTTTCACCTGTGCTTGCAAATTGGCCAGATAACAACATTAGGTTGTATAGATTTCCTTTGTGATTTTGTCTTCTGTGCTAACAGTCCCTAGCTGGAGAAAGTTCTGTTGGCACATACTCATGGCTTCTCTGGCTGGATGCCTCTTTTTTTTTTTTTTTCTTTCATCTTTAGCAATGAAATAGAATTCCTACCCTTTTCTTTCTTATTTTAAATTCTACTTTTATCTCTGCAGGTTGAGCAGCATGAGAACTCTCTAATTTTGCTGTGCATTCCTCCTGACCCTGGCCAAGCTCCAGCTCCTGTGGAATCTCTTTCATAATCTAATTTCTTTGATTTTTTTTGGAATCAACAAGGAAATGATTCTTGTTATAGTCCTTCCTGAAGAGCAAGTCGATGTGCCAGGATATATTAGACAACTTTCTCCCAAAACTTTCAAAGTTGAAAAGCCCTTGATTTTGCAAAAATCACCACTGGAGCCCAACTTCTCAAGGTTTCCTCAGCCTTCTCTGCTTAAGAAACTATCTTCCCACTCAACGGAATTTTCTACAGGACTGGATGTAATTTTTCCTTGGAAATGAATAAAAGATGCATCCAATAAAAGCAACCAAAATTATTTCTTTATATTCCCTGCTTCTATATTTTAAAATAAAATAAAAATGTCTGGTTTGGCTATCACTATGACTCTAGACACAAGGACATAGAATATCAATCTAAATAAATAAGCTTGACAATTTTATTGATAGATGTAACTCATATCAGCTAAAGGAGTCAGTTACTTGAATGGTCAGAATCTTAGGATAGGTTTATCATGACCAGGTCTTTGAGCCATCAAATACTAGCTATGACTACCTGTACAGCAGATCACTATCTTCATGTACTGAAAACCTTTATGGGAATGATATAGTCCAAGAAATTAGGATGAACTGATGGTTTTAGAGTTTTCAAAAATATAGTGTTTGAGTGATTATCCAAGTGGAATGCATCCCAACGGAAGACAAGATGGAAGGAATGAACATTCATTAGACATCTATTCCAAGCAAGATACTATTGTTGACCATCTATTCATCATGGTAACTCCCTAAGTTATAAATGAGAAAGCCAGAATTAGAGACATATAGTATCTGTGCACACTAACTGTGTGCTCCAGCAACAGCCAGGATTGAAAGAAGGTCCTTTCCAAAGGCCAGGGCCATCTCCTCTACTCACACATATTCTTAAAGAACAAAAATAAAGAGCATATGTAAGGAGATGGGCTTCTCTCATGGGCAGTGTCTACATAAAGTATACCAGAGGCTTAGAGAAGATGATGTGAAGATTGTGTGAGACGGTGTCTTCTGAATGTGGAGTCACAAATCTCTTTCTACTGGAGTTGAAGTATGCCTTGTGGCTACACTTTCCTAGACCATCAAAGACACAGTTTTGTGGACCTTTTGGGATAGACCATACATATCTGCTCCTCTTAACCCCTCACCAGCTGAATTCTTGACAATTTACTCAGTCTCTTCATGTAATCATCCCCTTGTTGGTGAAATCAGGACAGCTTTAAGGTGTACCTTACTTTCCTGGGTGAAAAGAATGAACCGAAAATTACACAAGAGTAAATTTAAGAAACATAAAATAAGCAGTTAAAGGATCATTATATTGTACCTAGAATCTTGAAATTCCTATAAATCTGTCACAAACATTAGCCACCAGAACAAATGGTAATCTCATTAGGTTGTCTTAGATGGCCCTGAGATGAATCATGAAGTTTAGGAGAACATAATCTACATCAATATAGAGTGTCGGTTTAGATCAGGATACAAGTCTTAATTCTACTGTCTACTAGAAATAGAGGCAGAACCAACGGGCTGAGCAGTTTTATCTTCTGAAATGGGAGAATAATAGCTACTTCCCAAGAGCATAGTAGGGATTAATCAAGTCATACTTGATAGAACATGTAAGGGAAATAAGGAAGTTATTCATGTAGGGATCCAAAACGTGGAGTCCAAGAACAGGTAGGTACTCTTTGATTATACTGACCCCAGTGTTATGACAGTGGTCTCTGAAATCTGTGTATTGTCCTACAGTATACCCCTCTCCCATCCTTCATCTCAGTCACTCCACAGGGTAGCTGTAAGACAAGTATTACTGTCCTTAAGTCACAGAAAAAGGCAGAAAGATTTACCCAAGATCACAAAATGGATAAATGATAAAAGCTAGAATCTGAATCGGTATCTCTTGAGTACAGACTTCTGGACTAGGATCCCATGGCCTCCTACTTGCTTCTGAATGTTCTCAGGAAAGCTATTGGAAGCCACAGGAGGACGGGCATCCCACGAATCCCTGCCGTATATTGTACACTGGTAAAAGTGAAACAGAAAGAATGGGAGAGGAACCTTTCTTAACAGCAAGAATATAACTTCAAAGTAGAGAAAAAGATAAAATTGAGCAATAGTTTTGCTTTACATGTCTTTCATTTACAGCTCTAAAGTCATAGAAATCATTCTAATGATTAGTTGACAGGGTTCACATTGAGATTTGTCAATTCAAGGTCAGGGTACAGGAAAATAAACTAAGCAGGAACACAACCAGACATTTATATTTTACTGTTTTATTTTCTAATATTCTCTTTTTATACACACACATATGAGCATTGAAAACCCATTTAGAGGCTAATAGATTATGAAGAACACATTATTGATAGGAATGTGTAGATAATTACTATGATTTTTTTTCCTCTAATCCACTGTCAATAAGTTACCCCCGTGGTGTAAGCTGACATTTACTTTCTTACTTTTTTTAAACTCCTGGGTTTCAGCCGAAGCTCAGTTTCCAGGAACTCTCTCCCCTTTGGGGTCACTATGTACCACAGCCTCAAATTCCTCTTCTATCCCTTGCCCATGTACACAGTACACAACTCACTGTCTATTCAAGCTGGTTTGGTAGACACTGCCATGTGACAAAATTATATCCCTTGGGAAGGAACTGGAAAAAGAGAGAACAGATATTGCCCTCTCATGGGTGGGACTTGAAGGGAGAAGCCATGCAAGCTGCCACCACAATCACAGGCTGGGATTTCTCAGCTTTCGTCGGTGGAGTCTGTCACGCTCCTTTAAAAAAGAGTGCAGAGATCTGAAAACTATAAAACTCAGTCCTTTCACAGAGCAAGGTAGTCCTGCTGATTCCACACAGAGGTCTGAAGTCAGGACATGACAATCATGGCTTCATGAGGAGGGCATAGAGGGAGTAACAGGTCAAATGTATATATATCTTTATATGACAAGCCTAAAAGGAATGTAGTTATGAACTGAGCTGTACTAAGATTGATTTTGGCATGACAAAGTTAACATGGTTGGTTGCACTTTTCCTCCCTGCCATTTCTTTACAGGCCTGAGCATTCGTCAGTTCATCCAATAGCATCCTCCCTGCTGAAGTGATCCCCTAACCCCAAAGATCACTGCAACACTGAAAGTCACTAAGAGGGTTTTGTGAGTTTGTTTGTCAGCTACACAGACACACTGCAAGGCCTTCGGTGGGCTGGGACCACAAGTGAGTGTGTGGTCCAGAAAGAACTCACCGTGCAATTTCACTGATTCCAAAAAAGGAACAAAAATCCTAAGAGAAGACTTCATGACAGTAAAAATTATGGTTGGTGAAACGTGGCTGAATTGGCTGGGGAATTCAAGTGTCTGAAAAGATTTGCCTAATATACTGGGTTAAAGTCAGTCATGAAAGGACCTATTTGAAATCATGTTGTTCTTGCAGCTGGCTGAGGGCATACTACCCCCAAATTAACCAGACACAAATGCTATTTTTAATCTTCTAACATTTGATTAAGTCAAGGGTTCACATCACTTAAGCCTAGTGTTTTATAGTCACAGTATAGACAGTAAACATTGGAGTGCTTATGATATTCTGATTAATGAGGTAAATTTTTCCACTTATGCAAGATGTTCTCCATGATCAGGCTTTATCTCGGTGCTTATTGGGAGTTCTGGTACAGTGTGTTAGATTCTGCTTATGCTGTGGAAGCTAGCATGCTGAAGATACACCAATTACTTCTTAAATGACTGTAACCAAAAAGCACAGCAAGATCCTAGATATGTTTAAATATCTAGATTTAAGAACTGTGATTCTAAGCCCTAGAAGATAGATAGAAAATATAATAAAATACAGGACTATCTCAAAATGGGCTCTTTATCTTCAAATACATCTGCTTGACTATTTTAAATATGCTGTTATTTCCAGATTATTGACACAATTATTAAATCTATATCTGACTTGATTTATTTTCATGGCACATTGTTTAAAGTAACTAAGAGATGGTGGCAACTCAGGATTTCATTGATGGAGGAGAAAATCCACAACATGCTCAGGCCTCCTATATCCATCCAGCTGATTCTGTCTCACTCAGTCTGCATTTTCTAGTACTGCATACAACTGAGATTTTTTTCCACATTTAGAACTAACTTTAGGTAGCTGAGTTTTAAAATGTGGTGGGAAATTCAAAAAAGGTCAGAAATCTAAACTAAGTTAGGACTCAAGAATCAGCCTAGCTGTACCAAACAGGCAAGACAGGGAGAAATGGTAGAGTCATTTCTCCATGGTTTAAGAGACCAGGACATCAAATAGGGCACAAGGTTTTCAACTATAGGTACAAAGAAACCCAGTGCTGGACCAGGGATGGAGGTGAAGTAGAATCCCAACTTCTGTATCCATTCTCAGGGTGGGTCCTTAAAATAGAAAGCTCCCATGGAATAAAAGCTATTTTAAGATTCTACAGTCAATAGTTCCAAAACATTTTTATCACAGCCTGTGTTCCTACCATCCATCTTTGTTATGGTCCTATGTCTTCAGGTGCCTAGGGGTTTTATTTATACCACCGTCAGGCTAGACACAGTGCTGTCCTTTGTAACCTTGTCAATGGATGAACATGTCTTCTGTGTGAATGGTCCAGTAAATAGTAGCCACTAGCTCTGTAACCAGAGACTCTTTCCTCACCTCTCAGATTTTGCTTCTAATTGTTTCTGTCTTTGACTACAGAAGGCTGGCCTCAAACACCTGAAACAAATGTAAAAGCAGGGCCAGAGCTTGGAGGGCATGAGAATTCATGGCTTGCTTGACCCCAGCCCAGCCTCAGGCAACCTTTAGATCTCGATTAGTGTAAGAGTATGAATAGCGAGTTCTCTGTCCTTATTCAGGCTAACTTTGGTAGATGACAAACCCTCGATACTCATACAGCACTCAACTGAAACTACCCAGCGCCAGATATAGCCTGGGCCCTTATTCTATGCTTGCTTGTGTTTCTTTCCCTGCCTGTTTCTTCTACCTCCTCCTCCATAGTTTCTGCTAAGAGAATGTGATGGTTTATATATATTTGGCCCAGGGAGTAGCACTATTAGTAGGTATGGCCTTGTTGGAGTGGGTATGGCCTTGTTGGAATAGGTGTGGCCTTGTTGGTGTAGGTATGTCACTGTGGGCATGTGCTTTAATATCTTCATTCTAGCTGCCTGGAAGCCAGTCTTCCACTAGCAGGCTTCAGATGAAGATGTAGAACTCTCAGCTCCTCCTGCTCCATGCCTGCCTGGACACTACCATGCTCCCACCTTGATGATAATGGACTGAACCTCTGAACCTGCAAGCCAGCCCCAATTAAATGTTGTTCTTATAAGAGTTGCCTTGATCATGGTGTCTGTTCACAGCAGTAAAACACTAAGACAGAGCACTTCCTCAGTAAAGCACTTGCATATAAATTCTCATGTCAGAGTCTCTGTCTAGGAGTTTTCAAGACTAACTAAAATGCTGGTTCCATTGTGACACTTCCCCCAGCCCTAGCCAGAATTAATCCCTAATTTGTCTAGGCAGGAATTGTACTTCATTTTTACCTTTATAACAACACCAGTTTAAAAATAGGTCCTTACATTCATGGTTTGGTCCCTGTTATGAAATAATTATCTTGCCAAAATTCACATGCTCACGTTTTAACCTCCAATGTGTCTGTATTTTGAGATAGTGCCTGTAAGGAGGCAACTTAGATTTATTGGGGTTAACAAATGGGTTCCTAAGCCAGTAATATTATACCAAAAGGAAGCAATTCAGGGATCCCTCTTTCCCAGAATGCACAAAGAAAAGGTCTTTTAAGGACACTCTAAGAAGGCAGCCATTTGAGAGTCAGGAAGAGAGGTCTTCCCTGAAGTCGAGTCTACAGACAGTGTGATCTGGGACTTCCAGTCTCCAGACCCCAGAGGAAATAATTTCTTCCTTTAAGCCACCCAGACTGTGCTGTTACAGCAGCCCTGGCTGTCATGCACAGCTCCCAAGCAGGACATGAGCTCTTCCGAATAGAATTGTTTCATGTTTCTTTTGTTTGAATTGCTACATATTAATTATGCTGAGTAATAAGTTAAAACTATGATTTTCTTTCGTGGTGCTGTTACAAGCCAGGGGCCTACACGAGCTAGGCAAGCACTCTTCATTTAAATTACTCTCCAGGCCTCAAGATCATCCTTACAACTTCCTCCTCAATGTCTTATCAAAGTCTTACAAAATGTTTGTTTAATTTGTTGGAACCTACTGGAAAAGTGGAAGATAACTATTTTTCATTATTTTTAATGAAAATATTTCAGGATTTAAAGTTGTCATTAAACATATGTAAGAGAGACTGTTGCACAAGGTGTTTATCACATACCATACTCATTCTGCATTCTATGGTACTAGCTCGTTGTTCTCAAAATAAGGAGCAGTTAGTACAAGATGTACTCATTAACAGTGAGCTCTTTAGAAAGCCAGCTGGGGTGATTCTGACCCATCCATGAGCTGAAACAGTAAGTGTACACACCAAAGAAAGAATAAAAACTATGACCTCCCCACTCACCTCTAAGTCACAGACCATGCTACGCATTTTAAAGGTATTGAAAAATATCTAATCAAAAGTACTCAATACTTGTCAAATAGACACTAGGCAATGTTTAATGACAAAAAGTCAACAAATTAGTATATAGTATACATACATATATGTATATGTTACATATATGCTATGCATATATGCATATATTTTGCTATGTACACATATACATATACACACATATATACATATATGCATATGTACACATGTACATGTAACATATATACACATATACATAATTCATATATACACATATACACATATATACACATATATGTACATATATACATATATACACATACATATATACACATATATGTAATTCATACACACATATATTCGCATGTATATGCATGCATATATACATATGTACACATGTATGTATACACATGTACATATGCATATATAAATGTATACATGCATACAAATACATGTGTACATATATATGTATATAGCAAATATATATAATACATATTATATATACTATATACTATTCTATCCACTTTTTTGTCATTAAACATTGCCTAGTGTCTATATATATATATATATATATATTATATATATATATATTATGTATCAACATATACACATATATGGTGTATACATAGCAAAAAAATCTGTGTACATAGCAATATATACATATATACATATATGCATATATACATATATACATACATACATATATATATATATATATACATATAGCAAAAATCAATTAGAATGTTGCAGTCCTGCATGGCCTTTTCTAATTAGTGAGATCTGGAGTGCTCTCTGTGTCTTTCTTTATGCTTTGTCTTCTCCATGTTGTCTATAGTAAACATACAATTTTGGAAGACATGAGGAAAGCTCATTTGAAATTTCTAGTCCTATTTACATCCTGTGAGCTCAACCTACTCCAAGAATCAACAGCAATCATAAAGCAACTAGGCTTATGGACAGAGAAATAATAAGGAAAATAGCCAATCTGCCTATTGTGCTGCCAAGCCACACTTAGTCCTCTTAAGTCAAGCAGACAAGAGGAGCTCTCTCCTGACTAGGTGCAATCCTGCAGGCATGGCACAGGGCCTGGGGATGCTTTGCGCATTAGAATCAAGAGGAAAGAAACTGTGTATGACTCAATGAATTGCAGAGAAATTGGCTTCTGAATTCTATGAATTCTATGAGGCAGGTACATCTAAAGCAATGGATTATGATAAATATGTAGTCAAGTACAATCCTATAATCCTGTAATACTTTCTTATGTATTCTCACCAAAACCATGTCTTTAGGCCAAAATACATTAATATGATCATGCGCTATCAACTCAAGTGCACCCTTTTACCTCCATTGGATATATGAGAAATTTACAAGTTAATGAGCAGAGAGGACTGACTGTACTATGCCTGGTTCCATCATGTGTAATTCTTTATAAATCAAGTAGGAAATTCTACTTTCTAAACATCGATGTTTCAGGGAAATGTCCAAGCCTTGCTTCTTCAAAACTGGCCTTTAGCTAAGCTTCATCGCAGACCTTCATGTGTCTCCCTTCACACTGAATAAAATGTAAAAAAATCTAAAAGCTGGGCTCGATAAGTGCCTAGCAGACCTTCATGTCAGTGTTCTCATCTTACTACCATAGGTTAATGTTTCATATATACTAGCACTAAGAAAATGGTTGGGCACACATTATTCTTAACTTACTAATAACCTAAAGCCATCCTCAGGCATCTCCACAACAAGCTGTAATAAGAGGAGAGTTCTCCAGCTTGGCTCATCCCTATGGGTATGAGTTTAAGTGCCTGAAAGATAGTTTGCATACTAAAAATCAAGAGGAAAGACTATTTCTCCCCTACCTGGAGAAACTATTGAGTGCCCTGATCTCAGAGAACCCCTCCCATCCCCACACCCTACGCAGTATTTGGCAGCTTCATATGCTGGGTACCATGTACTAGTGAAACAAAGTTGTTCAAATCACCACTTAGACTGCACTTGCCCATCCATCCATCCGGGTGGTCTTCAGAGGAAACCCTCAAAGGAACACAGATTAAAAGCAGAGCTAACATGCCACCCACATCATTTCCAGGGTTGAAGCCAGCCAGCTAAAGCATATTGGCTATCCTAAAATAATAAAAACAAATTAATGGAACTGCCCCAAGGGAAATCAAGTTCCACTTACAGGTAGAGTGGCAGGAACAGCTGTTAAAACTCACTCAGTTGGAATCCCATAGTAGCTTCTTAAGCATGCTTTTCAAAGACTTCGGATCACTCTTATGAAAAACTCAGTTAAATATTAGTCACCTGAACAAATGTCAGTGGAGGACAGAGAAAGCACATGAAATCTGCATAACATGTAAAATTGCAGCTGGACCATTTGCAATATTTATTTTCCAGTGGACTTTGATATACAGACCTACTTTAGTTTTACATTTTAAGAGGGGGAAATTCATTAAAACCCCATAAAGCCTTTCCCCTGAAAACTCAAAACCCAAAAGCCTTTCCATTTAGAACGGAAACCCCAAACGCTCAACTGAATGTGCTTCAAATAGAGTTCTAGGTGACATCTGAGAAATTTTATATCTGGCTACAGTTCCTATAATAAAACTATCTAAGGAGACAAGAGTGACTTAAACCCTCTATCACTGATCAAAGAGATGGCTCAGTGGGTAAAAGCACTTGCTACCAAGCCTCATGACCCAAGTTCAATCCCCAAGACCTACATGTTAGAAGGAGAGAACTACCTCTTGAAAACTGCCCTTTGACCTCTGTGTATCCCATCACACACACACACACACACACACACACACAGTTGCAGAAGTAAGTTTAAAACTAAGTTACCTTAAATTTTAAAATAAAATCAGTGATCTGCATTCTTCTCCAAAAGGACCTTTCTATTTTGCTGAAGGATTGTAGTTATATAAATGTTTCTAGAAGGATCCCTCTAATGTTAGTGACACAGAAGTGCTTCTGACAAGAAGTGAGCCCAGAGACCATCTCCCTTTTTTCATCCTTGCATAAAGGGCTAACTTTCTTTAGATGTCTGAGGCCTCCTTTGGCTTTTGAGCTTTAGAAACTAAAATACTAAAAGTTGAGCTAGTGAGATGCCTCAGCAGTTAAGAGCACTGACTGCTCTTCAGGAGGTCATCAGTTCAAATCCCAGCAACCACATGGTGGCTCACAACCATCCATAAGGAGATGTGATGCCCTCATATGGGTGTCTGAAGACAGCTACAGTGTACTTTGGGCCAGATCAAGCAAGAGTCCAGAGCGTGTTGGGCCTGGAGCAAGAAGAAGAAGGGAAGAGAAAAAACAAATACTGAAAGTTACTTACCCTAGTAAATAGCAGAGTTAATGTTTTCATTCATTAAGTAGGTAGGAATAGTGATGGTAAAAATCATAAGACTTTGCAAACAGAACCGAATGTTTCCACCTGCAGGTAAATGAGATGTCATTATAAAGCTATGAGGTGGGGCTCACAGACCCAAACAGAGACTTACAGAGTCTGAGACCTCACCAACAGGAATCGGCCTTTTGGAGGATGCAAGGCCAGTCTTCAAGACATTGTGTTGGGGCCAGATAGCTCCGCCCACCATACTTAAGATTGGAAGCCTAGTGGAGGATGCCATTCTTCACATGATAGACCCATGATCATTCTATTCTTCCACACAATTCAGTAACCCTTTATTCATTGTGAAGGATAAAAATCTAACAGGTATATTCCTGAAAATTCTAAAATGTATATTCCTATAAATTATAAAAATTATAACCCAATCCTCTTTAAAGCCAGCATTTCAATTGTACTTAATCTTTAGCTAGACCTCTGCATTTGTGTGAGCTAACCTCATACAACATATGGCCTGAGATGGAAACCATATTTTGTGCTGCTTCTACAGTGTCCCATGTACAGCAAGGATGTCAAAATGTTTGCATTCTCTGCAACAAGTTTAGCTGAGGTCTTCAACACCAACCATTAGTTTAATAGGTATTGAGAAGCATGCATGGCAGGGGTCACTCATGTTCTATGTAGTTGTCATGGGTCTGGAGCCAATGATTTTGGCTATGGTTTCTGATCTCCCAGTCACAGACAATGCAGCTTGTTCCTAGAGCCAATGGCTACCGGGATAATCAATTGTTGGCGTTGTATTTGATAACACTTCATCTTCCTGATCATAAATTGAAACCTCCTCAGACTACAGGTTTTCTTAAAATAACTACTGGAACTCTACATGTATAAGTAACTATGGTTACCTACTGGGCCAAGATTCCCTGATACAGTCTTGAGGAATGAAACCAGGCCTGTTGGGGGATCCACAGCAAAACTTAAACTGTGGCAATTTTATTGAGAGCAATCAGACTTTTTACACCTTTGTCAGGCACAGAATATAGTGGCAATTGCCAGGAT
Source organism: Mastomys natalensis (assembly GCA_021653895.1). Classification (NCBI taxonomy): domain Eukaryota; kingdom Metazoa; phylum Chordata; class Mammalia; order Rodentia; family Muridae; genus Mastomys; species Mastomys natalensis. Next base: position 1,005,405 of record JAJTUV010000143.1, read on the forward strand.
TGATACCACTGTAGTTGGCAGGATCCAATTATGTTGGCAAACTTTAAAACGCACACAAGATTACTCTCTAAGACCAACTGTCCTGTCAGACTTCCATGCTTCCTTAACTACTGACAGAACATACAGAGGAACACCAAATGGTTCACTGCCTGAGATAGTGCATTGATCTCTTGGGAATTGGAAGGTACATTGTGCCTCAGAAGCCATGGACTCTTCTCTGAAGAACCTATGACACACAACCCTCAAGGCAGCTAAGCCAGGTCAACTCTATTGTTCCATGCACAGGTGTCTATTAATAAAACCTATTCTGTTTAAGTATGGAGCTATGGGCCAGTTCAGTCAATGGGCTCTGTGACCCATAGCTGGCTACAAACCCATCTCTCAACCAGTGGGTGAGAATGGATGTTGACTTGAGAGGCCAAATATTTTAAGTTTAGGCTCCATTTTAGAGAACCTGCCCTAAGTTTGAACTCAGGTAAACTAACAGGCTGGTACCTAGTAGTAGTTTCCAAGTTACCGCCCCAACAACAAAGCCCAAGCCCAGCTCCAGTCTCTAGGATAATCCCCAACAAGACCAGCATCTCCAGGTTATTCCCCCAACAAACCTGCACCAATCCCAGGTTACAAGCCCACTCCCTGCCTAACAACTACCAATGCAACAGGGAGCAGAAATTAAGTTTATGATATGACTCCCAGCACCAGCCAATTATGTTAAAGGCCATAGTAGCTTTCCAATTACATGTTTGCACACTTTTCCCCCATTATTGCTGCTTACTATAAATTCCTATCCTGATAAATATTCAGGGCTTCCCCACTACCAAAACTGCCCTGTGTGACAGGGCAGGGAGCGGAGCGAGTTAGTTCAAATAGAATAAAGACCTTGGTGTGAGTTGTCAGATCAGCTCCTGTCTGTTTGGGGGACATTACTAACACTTCCCAGGAACTACTGACTGGGAGCCCTACCAGAACTGCTCATCTAGAGATAAATCCTCTACAAGAAAATGAGGTGCATTCTCAAAAAAGAGGAGGTGTATTGTGGGTAAAACAATCAACAAGCACCCATCCTGTCATTGAACACAAGGATAATGTAATCAAAGCCATTTCAAGAGGACCGTGCACAGGTTCAGTTTTCTGGAGTCTTGAATTGTTCTGAAAGCTTTGCTACTCCATGAGAGGAGTCAGAAATTCTTGAGAGTAGCATCCAATCCAGGGTGTTCAGCACAGGTACACGTGAAGACTTTCTGTGGATGAAATGTTAGCAATGGAATCTGTGTGTGTGTGCTAATGCACATGTGTATCAAGGATATGAGTCCACCAAGAGGTCCAAGACTAGAGAAGCCTCATTTTGAACCTTTACTACAAGGTGTAAATTTCATATCTATAAGAAAATACTGCAAAGAAAGACAAATACCCAAGATGATGCAGACTCACTCGTTTTGGTTAGCTGCTGAGTCCTGACCTCTTCTGAGCCTTGCCAGAGTACAACAGAGACAGCCACCTGTCCAAGGCCAGTTAGTTGTGTTCTGTGCATCCTGACCTCCTTGGAGGAAACTGAATTTAATTCCTGAACACATTCCAAATGCCGGGATCCCCATGGCACCTGCTTGTTTTCATGACATCTCAGCATTCTTACCTAGGCGTATTTTGCCTCTTGTGGTCATGGTCACTAGCTCATGGCACCCCAGCTAGAGTTGTGGCTTTATTTCCATCCTGGTCTGTGATTCTGCTTCTTTTCTCACTTAGTCGTTTAACACATTGAGTTCATTTCCCCACCCTGGAAATGCTGCTAGGACAGTACTGTCTCACAACAAGGCATTGACCCAAGCTTGCACGTGTGTTTTATGTGCCACCGAGAGCACCATTGGGAGCAGGAAGGGAAGGAAACCAGACACTGATTGCACAGCCATTATGTCTCAGGTATGTCTCTATGACCCTGGCTACATGTCACTCAGTTCCAATCACCAATTCAGTGGTTTGCTTCCCAGAGGCAGCCATCCTTCACTGTCTGTCAAAACATCGCAGGGTCTGGCTCCACTAGAGTTTGACTTAATTAACCGCCTCACTCCCTGCTGAGCCCTTCACCCTACTTATCCTGCCGGATCTGCTTCTCCTTCCCTGCCCTTGTTCTCAATCACTTCCATCCTAAGAACCCACTTCAATTCAACCGCCCTGTATGCTGCACACAAACATATTCCTTCCTGTTTCTCTCCTCTCTGTGGAGAAGCTCTGACCACATCCCAGATAGTTCTGAGGGAAATAAATGCATATACTTCAGGGGCTGAGACTGACTTCACAGAGAAAACACATGGACCTCAAGCAGATTCCTAGCATTCTTCCTGGCTTGTTTCTCTAAAACTAGCCCCACTTGTTTGGGATGTGAGGCACACTGGAAGTGACTGAGATTCTCCCAACAGGATAAAAGGGAATGAATGTGACTTATCATGTAATGTCTTAGAACTTCTCTGCTCTTCTTGGCCTCCCATGTATCCTTTCCAAGCTCCAAGAGGATTACTAAAAGATAAGTTTCCGAAACATGATGAGGTGATCCTCAATGGACTGTAAAATAGCAGTGTAATAAGTGTACAGCACCAGCAGCAGCTCCAAGGAGACCTCTCTGAGCAGAGTCTGGGTTTCTTCTCTGTGCACGGAGGTTTTACATGCACAAACCTACACAAGAGGTCACCGCACACTGTTCTGGAGCAGTTCAATGTCTAAGGTGTTATGCTGCCTTCCCCCTCCCTGAATTCCAAAGCATAAAAACTGTTAAAGAAATAAATCTATTTTTGCAATAGGATTCCTGGTGTTAGGTGCTTTGTAAGACAGGTTTAATCCTGGCTGAGAAAATCAAAGTGTTAAATTCCTAAAAAGAACTGTGAGAATTTGGACTCAAACGCCTCCCCAGGGCTTGAGGTGTTAGCACGAGGTATTTCTACACGCACTCTTTTCAACCACCCCCAACACGTTAAGATGAGAAGTGAGAACCAGAAAAAGAGAGTTCATCTTTTAGGGACGTGTTGGTGATCTCTTGGCTTTTTATTAAAAAAAAAACAAAAAACTCCTCTCTGCAGCTCCCCCTACTGGAAAGATGGACTTTTCTTCCCTGCATCCAAAGGAAAGTAACAGGACAAGAGTCTGTAGTGATGTTTAAGGAACAATGGGGCAGTCAGCCCTGCAATTTGCAAACGCATGGTGGACTTGTGATGTTTCATTCCTTTGTAATGACAGATCCACCACAAAGCCTGACTGAATCATCCGCCAAATGCTTCTCCAGAGAGAAAGAAAGGACACCAGGGTAAATCCATACAATGAAAGAGCCTTGGGGAGATAGCCAGGGCATGTCCTATACCCATCTATCAGAGTGTAGTCCCTGAAAGGTTGTAGGTAGTGGGATTCAGAGGAGAGGAGGCAAATATAAGGTGTACACAGGGCCGTAGCCATTCACTGTACCACAGCATCATGGAGAAATGGATGACTTGGTAAAGAATGACTAGATGATGTCACCAGCTACATACTATGGAGTGGGGAGATGACAAGGATGAAGATAGTTTACCATCTATGTCTTAGTAATCATCCAGACTGTAAAGACTTAGTAAGCCTTAAAAATATGTGCAAGGAGAGACTTCAAAACTGACCTGAGCAGTGACAACTAGCAGAAACAACGGAGTCATTTTCCATGTTTTTTAAAATATACTTTGATATACCTTCTTTGTTGTACTGTTCAGGGGAATTTTTCACTGCACCTTTAAATTTTTTACACAGACCATTGCCTACCTGATAGTTGCAGGATCCCCAGCCATTATGATTTTCAGTGGCAGATTCTCATGATTAACTTTTTCCTACTTTTTAGCTGTCAGCAGTTACATGTGGAGAAATGTTTAACGGGCTCTCCTGGGAGGAATAACACACCTGTTGTGTGTGCAGCTTGCCAATTTCTACAGCATAAAGACTAACTATGGCCAATTTCAAGCTGCCAATAGAACACTGGGAAAAAAATGGAATTAGAGAAAGACTGTCACAGTTGTTTCTCAGGAACCAGAGCATGCCATCTAAACATCTCACTGAACTGAAACATGATGTGGAAATCCACTCATTCTTTACCATTGTTCAACTTCAAAATGTTCGATTATACACACACACACACACACACACACACACACACACACACACACACACATATATATATATATATATATATATATATATATATATATATATGATGTGTGTCTTCCCTCAAACAATTCCTAATGGCATCAAACAGACAAGAAAACATGCTCCTGTGAAATTTAGAGGGGCAAGGAAATACAAAAGATGAGAGGAGTTCACTTCATCACGAGAAATCTTAAGGGATGAAGCTAATTTTATAGAAATGACATATTTTAAGGAGAGAAAACAACAGTCCCATTAGCTTCAGTTGCCTTTCCAGCAACACATCCTCAACCCAAGGCCTTTGAAGTAGATTTACTGGTGCTGGCTTATAAAGTAACTTGAGGGACAATAGGTAAAAGTGCTAGCTAGCCACCCCAGCCTGCATCTAATCCCTGGAATCACTAGGAAAGGAAAGAACTGACTCCTGAAGTTTGTCTTCTGACCTACACACACACACACACACACACACAAACCACCACCACCACCACACCACACCTGCACCACACAAGCTAATAAAACAATAAAATAAAGTACCTTTATCAACAGAGGGCACTAATAGAACTAGCTCACTTCTGCACTCAGTCATCTTATCGGTTGTTTATGGAAGCACAACTGTTTACAGCACACACTATAAATGAGATAAAGTCAGGAGAAAAAAGAATCTAGAATTCTTGAGCCAAAGAAAGAGGTGTCACGTTCCCCCAAGATAGAAAGTAGCAAGTCTTGGATGCTCAGAGATCTACTATTAGCAGTTTCCAAACTAAGATGTCTACTGGGATTTCTGTGTACATTCAGATCTTCAGCTGTGGCCCAAATGGAGAGGAAAATACTCAGAGCACAGTTAAGGTGCTCTCTCCGAACACAATAAAAAGATTACATCTAGCACTCCTATTTCTTGGAGGAAAACGTCAGAAAGTCATACTGTTTTCAATCAAAACCAACAACAAAGAAAGACTCAACCGTGTGACCTCAATTTCACAACTACATTAACAATTCAAGAACAATTTCGAAATCATCTCCGAGTAGAAGAGTCTATCACTGGCCCAATTCAATTACATGTTGAACTAAGGTCGAGTCAATTTAAAAAAAAAAAAAAATAGCACAGTGAAGACTCTGTATTCTCACACAGAACTTGAGTAGACGTCTCCTTTGCTTTTGATATGCTATGTTTACACAGTGATTATGTCCTTATGAAGTTCAGTGAACAGCATGAGGTCAAACCAATTAAACGAAAACATGAAGCCCTTCCTGCACTGGCTAGTCTGCCTTTCCCTAGCTACAATCTTCCTACTCAGTCATGAATGGGATCACAGTTTGGTGTGGAAATTTAAAAGTCTTACTCTGCTATAATAAAAGGGTTTATTATAAAAGTGTCACCTTAAGCCCTTTTAGGTGCATGTAATACAATCCCACATCATCCAAGTGGGAAGCCAGAGTTACGGTATTATATTTACATTCACAATTTTTCCTTTGGTCATAATCTATTCTCTTCTTTTTCATAGACAAGCCAAGCAGATGGTGAATGCATGGGTGGTGATTGATAGATAACAGATAAATAAATAGGTAAATAGAATCAAGAAATGCTAAAGTTCCTATACAGGACTCTATCCACAATTAAACAGTTTCTTCAGTGAAACAGAGAAACTAGCTTAAGAAACTTTCAACCCAATGTTGCCCAGATTTATGGAAGAGAAAGCCTATCCAAGATAACTAATTTTCTGAGGTTACACAAACAGAATGTGACCTCAACACTTAAAGCTCAACTCTGAGTATGTTAAGAGTTTATCGCTGCCTCCAAATTCTCCTCTGGCTCAAGTAGCTCCAGCAGTGTTCCCTGTGAACTTATTAAACAAGATAGAGCCAACCAGGGACTCCAACGGTATAGCAGCGTTCATCTTAGTATGGCTTTATGGATATGGCCCCATTTGGGAAACAGATGACCATCATGTACTCAAGGAACTTTCATAATTGTGAGCCGAAGTAGGGCAGCTGCAGGCAGGATGGGGCAAGAGGACTATTTTAAGGATTCCCTGAAGCTGAGCTTCAGATGATGAGGTCCAGCTTTGTCACACTGGCCTGATGGGGATGTGCTTTAAAAGACTTTAGGCTAACTCAGAAAACTCTGAGCAGCAAAAGGCTCTGATTCTGCATATAGCAGCTGCAACCACGCTTCCCAGAACAGAATGGGCCCTTTCAGCCACTCTTATTTAAATGATGAGGCTCTATCACTGTCATCTTAGAATTGGAAGTCAACACTCCTGACCTAGATAAAGAAATTCATCTGGAACAATTACCTCCATAACATTTGTAGCAGGTGACAAGCCAGTACATGAAAACTGTTACGGATTTTGAAACGTAAAGCTATGGTAATTGAAAAACATATGAGAAAAAAAATGTCAACTTAAATAATAACCAAAGACATAAACTATAAACTTTTATGTAATTTTTAAATGCTAATATATACTGTGCAAGGAATAACAGGAAAACAGAAATAAAGAATATGTATTTATTTATTTATGTCTCTTTTTATTTACTTAATATGCATCTAATAGATGCTACATACTGCACATAGATATGAGAAATGTAACAAAACATCTTTGTTGATGGATGGATAGATAATTGCAAGATAGATAAATAATAAGTAAACTGGTAGATAAAATCAAGAAACAATTTTATTTTCATGGACCTTACATTTTTAAGAGAAATTAATAAATTATTAAAATAATTTTATGTCTTCATGCTCCTATATAAAAACCAATGATCATCAGCATAACTACTGGCAGGAGAAAAGTCCATTTCAGGCAAGTTGAGTAAGGCCTCTCAGAAGACATGATGTTTGAGAGTGACGCCAGTATAAGAGCATTTCTAAGTTTCAAAACCACACAAAGGGCATGATATGTCTGAAAACATCCCACTGTGGAGTTAAAGCCACTGCATTCTATAATTTCAGACTAGAAACAACATAAAAGATTGCTGTTTGTCTCTCTTGAAATACTTTCTCTAGACGAAACAGCTGCCATGTTGTGAGTAGTCCTATGCAGAGGCCCAAGTAACAAGAATGAAGTCCCAAGCTAGGAATAAACATGGAAGGGATCTTTGGGCTTCTCACTTTGGTGGCAACTCTGCTTCATCTACCTAAGCTTCACTAAAGCTCTTGAACTACGGAAACTGCATGATCATGACCACGTGTCTAATCTGGCTCAAATGGCCTTTGACATTTGAAACTCAGGGTTTTAGATTTGAGCCTTAGCCTCCCAGTTTTCTAGAGACCTTACTATACTATACCCATTTGACTCTCACAGTGACATCCATGCAGATAGCACCTTTAGGACTTATCATCCTGACAGTAAAAAAAAAGGTATATTCTCAACAACTGTACCAAGCAAATATTTTCATACTGCAGACAAAAATACATATGGTTTTATAATAAAAACTATTCAAGAAGGGCATGTGATGTCCAAATGTCACTTCAACCCCTACCCACACTGGCATCTTAAAAGCTGTAGAATCCTTCAGGAAAGATTCTCGTTGACTTAATATTTCCCAAAATTTAGCTACTTACTCATCTCTTCTTCTTTCTATCCACCACTCAAGTTCTAGTCTTCAAGTCATTCACAGTATCTGTGGCCATACTAGGCAAACTTTAAGAAAGATTGCTTCAGTTAAGACAACAACTAAAATTGTAAGGTTTGCAACATTGTCATCTCTGTTGGACTAACAGAGAGATGAGTTGGAACCACAGGTATTTTGTACATTTCTATAAATAGAGAGAGAGCCCTGCTGGCCTGATGTCTTAGAAATTTTCCTTGCTCAGAATCAATTCTGTGAAAATGGCTACATTACAAAAAGTGGTCTACAAATCCAACACAATCCCATTAGTAGTCCAATGATTTTATCCACATGACTAGAAAAATAATCCTCAAGTGTACAGGAAAACATAAAATAGCCTGAAGAGCACAACTAATCCTAAACAGAAAGAACAATTTTGAAGATACAACAATAGCTGAGCCTAAGTTACACTACAAACCTATGGTAACAAAGTCAGCATGATACTACTACAAAACCAGATATGTATACCGATGGATAGAATAGGGGAGACAGAAATATACTCACCTGCCTAATTTTTTGACAAAAATGTCTAGTTGAGAAAAAAAACTCATCAACAAGTAGTTTTGGGAAAATGAGAAGTCCACGTATGAAAGTAACACTTTACAGCCCTAGCTCTCAAGAATCTGCACAAGAATCAGCTTGAAATGTGTCAAAGACCTGAAAGTCTTATCCACTAATGGGAAACAAAGGCAAAATACAGAAGCATTGGCAAAAATGTATTCTGTCAGGAATTCTAATAGTAGAGAAAATAACCCCCAAGTATTGACACTAGGTTACATGAAATTTAAAAGCTTCTGCATGGCAAATACAAATTTTGGCAGATTGAAGAACCAGGAAAATAGGAGGAAAATCTTTCCCAACTAGACATCAGACAGGGGTTAGTATCTAGAATACATAAAGAACTGTAAAAAAAATATTAACAATTAAAACCAATTTTTCAATCTGTCAAGGAGAAGAGGATATCCTGGGGGGAGGGGTATTGAAATCCATGAAGCAGGAAAAGAACTCTTGCAGGAAGGAGGGGCCAATGAGAGGGGGCAGTGGGACAGTAAACAGCAGCAGGGGAAGAGGCCAAAGAAGAACAAAGTAGACATGGAAATGCCACAATAAATCTGTGGCAGTGTTTGCTCTCTAGATGCTAATTAGTAAAGAAAAGGGTATTTCCGTGCCTCTTTCTGTATTACAATCCATTGCCAAACATGGGCGTATGGGAAGTCATTCCCAGAAATTGCTAGGTGCAACTGCTACTGCAACTTTAAGTCTTTGCCAAATTTCCTCTACCATCTAGCTGGCACCCAAGTCAAGAAAGCATGACTGTTTAGATGCCAGTCTCTAGAAAATGGACAAAAAAAATAAGAACAAGAAAATATATAAACAAAAATTGAAAGTGGGTATAAACTTACTATGACAATTGGCTTCTTGGTTATTAAAACACGATTCTCATAGGAATAGTTTCATATATGCTAAGTTGTCTGCAATCAAAACAATCACATTATAGCAATGGTTGGTGAATGTAAACCAACACAATTGTTACAGAAAGAAGCATTCAAACACTTCAAAAGTTAAAAATAGAACTACCAGCCTCCACACTTGTAAATATATAGCCAAATTAAATTAAAGCAGTTTGCCAAAGAGTTCTTTTTCTCCCCTGCTTAATGCAGCACTACTCATAAATTTAAGATACAAACTCAACAGAGGTATTTATCAATGAGTGAATAAAGAAAATTTAATATTTATACATATATATATAAATATATATGTATATATATTTATGTAAATATTTATATATATATGTAAATATTTATATATATAAATATTTACATATATATATATATAAATCATAATATCATGCAACCTTTTAAAAACAAAAACTGGATTGTAACTGTGGGCTTTTCCACCCATGCCCAGTTCTCAAATATGACTCAGAAGCTTATTTATTCATGAATACGTACCTAGGCCATAAGTTTGAGCTAGTTCCCCAACTAGCTTGTAACTTATATAACCCATTTATTCTAGTCTATTTCTGCCTCATGATGAGTTACCACTTGTAGCAAGTAATATTTAGAAAACGGTGCCTGGTCCCGCTTGTTCCTGGGCAGCCGCCATGTTCCTGCTGTTCCTCGGCTCTGACAGGAGTTCCAGCTAGCTAGATGCACAGGCCCTGGCTCCCATGAGGCACCAGAGTGGTGGCTGATCTGCCCATCTACCACGCTGTCCACAATGCTCAGCTGATCCCAGACCATTCCCTCTATGCCCACATTACTCGGTAGAATAAAGACTCTTAATGCTTGAAGATTGGCCAATAGATTATATATTTGGAAATGCTCAATTAACAAGATGCCCTCACAATTAGAATTGTTGCCTAATTTTCTAACCTAGATGTTATAACTACCTTAGACTGCTAGAGACACGCGTACATCCGCAGCCATCTTCTCTCCTCCTCCACCTCCTTCTCTCTCCTCCCCTTCCTCACTCTGCCTACCTTTCATACTTCCCCATGATCAAGCTTTATTGCAAATGTAGCAGGAAAATATCCCTCTACAAGCACTCTTCAGTTTCATGCATCCAGCATCCTCAGAGTTTAGAGCGACTCTCCAGAGCCTCTGACTAGCTCCCAGAGTTCCAATCTCTACCAAAACTCTCATCTATTACTTCCTGCCTTTTGCAAATAGGCCATAGTTTTTGACTGACAGGTGATGCTTCTACATAGTACACTGGATATAGTGATGCACATGTGTAAATCTTCAGCACTGGAGAGTCAGAGGCAGGACAACCACATGTTTAAGGCTACTGTGGGTTACATACTAAGTTTGAGACCAGCTGGAGCTAATAGTGAAACTCTGCCTCAATAAGAAGGTGAAAGAACACTGCATTTTCAACTGTAGAGATGGATCTGGAAGACATTATGCTAAGTGAAATAAGCCAGGAGGACTGTGCTGTATGGTCTCACTTATAGGTGCACTCTAAATAAACTTATCTCATCAGAACAGCAATAGGAACCCTCCTCAAGGGCGGGTGCCATGTCCAGCAGTAGACAGCCAACACAAAATGAACTCAAAAGCATTATTTGGAGGGTTTTGCCACACAATGGTTTATCAGAACATTTTTTACCTTACAAGTACTTTGCTTATCTATCGTGGTTTCTGATTTTGTGTTTTTATGAGAGTTCTCTATGTGAGAGGGTATGTCCCTGTGTTTGTATGTATTTCTTCAGCTTATTTATTTATTTATTTATTTATTTATTTATATGTCTGTTTCTTTTCTGATAAAGAGAGGAAATGTGTATAGATTTGGGTTAAGTAGGAAAGTAGAGAATCTGGTAGGGGAACTATGATCAGAATATATTGTATGAAAAAATTTATTTTCAATAAAAATTAAAATTAGAAAAAAATATATGTTATAAGCCCTTGGGTTTATTCCTCCAAGAGCCAATCTTTTGATAAGATTAAGCTGAAAATAATTTAGTTGTGAGAGGTGGCCCCAGACACCCAACAGGACGTAGACAAAAACAAAAAAAGAGTATGCTCCAGTTCTGGCTGAGTTGGTATTTGAGCCAAGGACACTGGACTTTTTGGTCCTGCTTGTAAGGATCCAGAAATCAGTTCAGGGCACTCACCTTAGTGACCCCTTAAGCTATGACCCTCAACCCTCTATAATACATTTCTCTCTCCGGGGGACAGTAATTTTCTTTATAGCCAGCCTGCCCTGGCCAGCTTCAAGCAAAGCATGGAGGACGTTTTAAGTTTGGAGTCAGACTTGAATGCATCGAAACAGCTGCGCTTGTGTGCTACAAAGGCTAATCTCTGTCTCTCATGCTTTAACCCCAACATGTATAAAAGGCTTGCCTTCATCTCCACAGTTCTGAATGATAGCAATCCATTCTAGTGCTGCGGAGGCTGACCCACCCACCCATCATTCAGACAAACTTACCAGTAGGCCTGGCCAATCCTTTCTACTTCTGTGAGCATTTCAGGGAAATATTAATCAATGAAAAGAAAAACTAAAAGCTTCATATGATTTATTGCTTTATTCTGCTGGCTCATTAAAGAAAGAGATGAGGGAAACAACACAGTGAAAAAAAAACAAACTCTTGTGTTATTCTCCTGCTTGAGGAAGCAGCCTCCAAGAGCTGAAGGCTCATGTTTCTGCATGTATTTGTCTGGAAATATTTGTGACTGTTTTTTGTTTGTTTGGTTGGTTTTTGTTTTAGTATTTTAGAGTATTTGTACAAAAAATCTTGAAAAGTAAGCCCTCATAACATCTTATTTGCATCTTAAAATAAGAGATTATTTAAATAAATTCTATAACAATTACTTATAATGTACATCAATTACAGAAAAAAATCTCATTGTATTGTAGCATAATATTCTAAATGCTGCCTCTGAAAGGACCTGCCATACCAAAAAGCAGTTTGCATAAGTAGACATCCTCATGGACTGCAGAAGAACACACGATTGTCCTTCCTTGGAGCTAGGCTGGGAGGAAGGAATCACACACACACACACACACACACACACACACACACTCTTTTCTGACCTACATTTCAGAAAGTGAAAAGTCTACCATACAATGTTACCTTGTTTATCCTTACATTAGATTTGGTAAACGACTAAATTTTTATCTCCTTAAAACAAGCCTCGACGAAATGCCCTGCACAGTGAGATCTGCTAAGCCTGCTCACATTCCTGGAGACATACTGCTTTTGAACTTGCGAGCTTGGTGTTTAATCCATATAGTATTTCTCTGTCTGCTTCTGGGATCTTAAAAGCCACACTTTGCACAGTTACTGGAAATGACACAGAGGAGTGCCTCCTGTTCTCTCCCATCCTCATCCTGGCTCTGAAACCTCCCGTGCTCAGGTGGAAGCTGTCTACACGGGGCAAAGCAGAGCTTTACACTCAAGCCTCACAATTGTCCGTGGGCTCACTTGACCACTTCAGATGGAGAGTTTAACTGTAAATGTCACATGTCTAAAACCACTGAGGAAGAAGTTTCAATGAGGAATTATCTGTGTTAGCTTGGCCTGTGTACATGTCTGTGTGATATTGCCTTGATTATGTGGCTGGATGTAGCAAGGCCCAGCCTAAAAGTGGTACCATTCCCTGGGCTTAGAGTCCAGTGAGCTGAGTATAGCATGCTTGCTCTTTGCTATTGACTGTGGATGCAATATGATTGCATGCTTCAGGATCCAGTTACATTTACTCCCTTGGTGTTAGTATATAATTGTAACTGTGAGATAAAATAGACCCTTGCTTTTATCACAGCCTCAGAAATGAAACTAAGACACCATTGTGGCCAAAGTCCCACTTCCCAACCGGGGAAAACCGGCCAAGCAGAATTAAGTAATTTTCCCACATCCCACCACCAGTGAGAAGGTGGAACAGCAATATGACCCTTTCACCCTGGTTCCAGAGCTCAAAGTGGGGACACCCAAAGGGCTGTCTTAAGCTGAGTCCATCAGGTACCCTTGAAATTGGTTGTAAGGAAAGCAGGGCACACGTGGCTTCATTTGCCCTGTGGAGAGGTTTTGCATATGTGGACTTCCGGGTCCCTTGTCTTTCCTGGAGCTTTCTTCTTCTCACAAGTTCCCTCACCCTGGTCATAGCCTTGGTAATCCTTTGACCAGTGCTGATGAAATGTCACATGCTCACCTCCTAGTCTTGCTCATTTTATTGCTCGTAGAGTTTTAGTGCCCTTATTTTAACATACTAGTTTATACATACTTATGCATCAACTTATATGATGGTTACGTGTATATATGTGTGGACATCTTTGTATTTGTGAACATTTACATCTTAATTCAATTCAATAAAACAATGCTTTGAGTTTACTGTTCTACATCAGAAAATCTAGTCACGTCTCATGTTCAAATTTGACCATACAGACACAGACCTGTGGTAATATTCTTAACATATCACACATTGCAAAGCATTCAGAGTCTCTCAAGGTCTCATGCTGTTTATCAAACCAAACATAAAATGCCTCTCATGTACATGTGTTTTCTAATATAGCAGCCCCACTTTGGAAACAGTTCAGCTGTCACACATCATATGCCTCTTAGAAATGGAAAATGATTACAATATGGTTTTTAAAGTATCTGTAAGTATATTTGCCTTAAAAAACAAATGGTAACAATTCTTGCTACAGATAGACACCTATGCACACATGGCTTTCTGACACTCACTAACTGCAGGGCCTGGCCAACAGGAGGAGACTCTTCAGGGATTAAGGAAAGACAGAGGGAAAACTTCATCAATCAAGAGAGGGATGTCAGGGAAAAGGGTTGAGATGGAAGAGTGGGGCTAGTCAGGAAAACTTAATGTACTCCTGCAGGAAAATGCCTTCATTTTAAAAGGCGAGTATTTTTTTATAGCTACTAATTCCAAAGGAAAAACCTGAAAATAGCAATTTAAAGGAGTCGTGCTTATATTTATGTAGAGTCTCAGAAAGCTTCCTCTCAGTTTTTTACAAGCAAATATTTCAATGGCTTTCAAACACTTTTGTTAAGCAATGTCTCTGGCCTCATCTGTTTAGCAATGGTTTGTGCTGAGGTAAACATGGTGGTGTATTTTGGAAACCATCCAACCTGAGAATGGAGAAGTGAGAAGAGTCATTCAGTTGGGAATGCCTCAATCCAATATTCTAGTCCTGAATCTACTGGACTTCTGTTCTTAGCTTTCCTCTAATAACAGAGACATTGTAAGTTAGCTTGGAACACCATTGTATAATGTGTGTTCAAAAAATAAATTGGAATACTCAATACTGACAATCTCTGTTGTACAGCTCACATTAATGGTAGAATGGATCTGTTTCATCAGCTAAGAACTTTATAAATTGTTAACAAGAGATTTCCTGCTGATATGCTAAACAGTAGCAGTCCTTCTCCAAAGCTAGCTTTAAACATCTGTTCTCACCATTAAAGTTATTGTTCATTTCATCTTAAAATAGGAATAACATAGTGCTAAGCTATTCCAGAAATAGGCCTATTGCTGCTAAATAGTTACTAGCAAGAACATCATTCTACAGACAAAAAAAATTATATTCAATAATTCAACAAATAGATCTTAGTCATAAGACAAATCACAAAATAGACTCTGCTGTGGAGTTTACCGTCACCCTGCCTGTCCTCCAAATCACATCATACAGAAACCTGACCATGGCTGTATTTGGAGAGGGAATCTTTATTAAAGATTTCAGAGTAAATGAAGCCATAGAGTAACTTCTGGGCCCATGGTATGGACACAGAGCTAATAGGCTTGGTATACTTCATCTGAGGAAGTAAGACCTGAAGGTATGATTCTCTAGCCTCTCTCTGCAATTCTCCTGCCTCTCCCCCAACTCTTTCTTTAAACACACACATGAAAAGCTATCTGGTGATACAATTTGAGGGCGGAGCCATCTGCACACCATGAAAAGGGACCAGAGTGGTGACCAAGCCCACCAGCAACTTCATCATAGAATGCCAAATCTCCAAAAGTTTGAGTACAGAATTTCTGTTGGTTAAATGACCTAGCCTATGGTATTTGGTTATAGAGGCCTGAGTAGACTGGAACAGGTTCTCTGTGGGGGGAAGGAAAGGAAAAATGAGAGGAGAAAGGGGGGAGTAGTGCTTAGTAATGAAGCAAAAAAACCTTTTTGTGTCTTCTTGAAGTCATTTGCTGGTCTGTTTCTCAGAACGGGAGATCCATACTATAGTCTATAAATAAAAAAAAATGTATACAAAGGCAGGCTGTTATAGGGTACCTTTGATCAGATCTTTTGTATTCTTCAGGAACTCAACCTGAGTATGAGACCTGTAGATTAGTAGAAAGCCTATTGTTCTGACTAATTATTTTTTTTCAGTGATGTTTGTTAATATGGTAATTTTTTATGGCTCTCATGAGCCATTCTCATACAAGATGGTGAACTGAATTGATAGCTGCCAGTTATGGTGGTTTCCCTGTCTCTGCCTCTCCTTGGACCTCTACATTCCCTTAAAACACAAGAATATCAGAATCAAACTAATTCATCCCATAGACTCTCAGTGTTCAAGTGAAACAAAAGCTATACAGCTCCCACTTTTAATTACACATCCCAAATGGTGAAGGTTAATGAAGTATGCATGCCAAAGTTCACAACAGGCTTGGGGGACTAGCTCAAATGGTGTCTACATACCACAGCATCTACCAATGCTGCTTTCCAAGTACAAGGCCCAGAGTTCAATCTGGAGTCCACATGAAAAGCAGGCTGTGCTGACACAAGATGGTAATTTCAGCACTGGGGAGGCAGAAACAGGCATACCACTTGGCTTTATAGCCTGCCAGATTAGCCTACTTGGCGAATTCTAGGCCAGTGAGAGGTGTGATCTCAAAAATATAAAGTGGACAGTCCATAAGCAATGATATCTACAATTGTCACTTCCACATAGGCGTAACCATGCCTGCACCCACATACATGGGACAACACACTCATAAGACACAAAAATAACTCTTAAAAATACTAAGATAGGATGCAAACAAGGCCTGGTGGGCCTGGTAGCCAGTTGCACACAGGATAAGTTCAGGAAAGAAACTCAAAGTGCTACTTCAGAGAACCCATGAAAGCTAGAAATGCTGGCTTACTGTGTATACTGACAAGTAGAAAATGTTAGAAGCCTTGATGGAATACCAAACCAGACACAGCATAGCCTTAAGCCAAAGACGACCTAGAGCAAGCTCCCAACTCTCCTCATAGTTATGAATGCTGAGACGAAGGAAGCTATGGAAGATAAGTTCGATGCTGCAGTGCTGCTGGTTCTTGAGGCTAAGGGCAAGACATAATTTTTCTTGGAAGGCAAAAAGGCAAAGGCTAACACAGCAGCTACGGCAAGCTGATCTGGCTAAGGTCACGGATGAAGCAGGACACACACAACAGGTTGTCAGTGGAGACAAATGGCCTTCAATTGGAGAAAATGCCATCTAGATTTCTGGAGCTAGAGAGAAGTCAAGGTCAGGCTTTCTTGTCAGGGGATGATAGAGCCAGCAGATTTAAGTGGTAGCAGTTGCTCATTTAACAAGCTGCTGAGACTCACAGGAGTGCTGAGAGTGGTACTTCTACTCTGCTTGCATTCTCTAAGTAGAATAACCAAGTCTGGCTACCAACATGTACGTTTACACAGTTCAGTGATTCTTTTAAGACATATATGGAGACCTACTTCTCAAGAACAAAGAGATCCTTTTAAAATATCATTACTCATGGACAGTGTACCTTGTCATCCAGAGCTCCGACAGAGATGTACAGAGGTAATGTTTTCTTTATGTCTGAGGTAACTTCCTTCCTGTGATTGGTGAAGGATTTTCACACCCAGACAATTTAACATCCCAGAGATGAGATAGCACAACAGGAAGGAAGAGCAGCTCTTAATCTCCTGGAAAGTACTCCTATCTAAACACCCGTATGATCATTCATGATCCATGGAAGAAGAGTGAAGTAGCAATCTTAACAGGTAGCAGAACAAGTTTATTCCAATCCTTCAGACTTTGAAGAACTCAAGACTTGAGGAAGCAAGCACAGCTGTGGTAGAAGCAGGAGGACTAGAATTAGAAGCGGAGCCTGCCGATGCAGCTGAATTGCTGCAATCTTGCCAGAAAAAAAACTGAGATAGCTGGGGAACGGCTTCTTCTGGATGGACAGGGAAAGTCATATCTTGAGGTGATGTGTATTCCCAGTGATGATGCTGTGGGTATGATGGCAGAGGATTTTAGGATGTTGCATAAGCTTATTTAATTAGGCAGAATCAGGCTTGAGCTAACTTGCTTCAGTTGTCAACAAAATAGCATTGACAGCAAAATCTACCCACCAGCATGGCATGCCACAGAGGAATCTTATGAAACTGGGAATCAATTGATGAGGTGAACTTCACTGTTATCTCAAGGAATCAACCCAGCTAATCCAACCATCACCAACACCACTGAGAACAGGATGCAGCCATCTATACCAAGAAAACATATTCTACTAGCAAACAGATCATGATGTGCTAATGATTCAGGTGCTTATTAGCATGCATTAAAATACATTGAAATTAAGTATATTCATATACTTAATTATATAATAAAATATATTAAAATTAAGACAGACATATATACATATGTCTGTGTGTGTGTTTTAGACATGATGCTATTTCACTTAATAGACTACCATATAGCATAAGTATAACCTTTTGTGTGTGCTAGAAAACCAACCAATTATATGATTTCTTTTATCATGACATTTGCTTTACTGGAATGGTCTAACACTGTGCCCACAATGTACCCTGGGTATACCTGTACTCATTTTCTTACATACAAGAAAATAATCAAATCAACAAGAGTCTATACGTGCACAAATAGATGACTTGGTACTAGAAAGTAGGTAAGGGTTTGAAGTGTCACCAGTTTAATGTGAATAAGGCACAGCCCTCTTAGTTTGTCAGTTGAATATCAGTTGCTAGAGAGAGCTTCATAGTCCTTTGTAGCTTTGGCTGTAACATAAAGAATTTAGCTAGCATGGAAAAAATGAAGTGGGAGGATTCTATGGACTTCACAGAAGATAACAAATTTGAAGTTAGTTTGGGATATGCTGACTCCCTCCCAGTGGTCAACCCAGGGCTAAGAATTAGCCCTTTACTTTTATAACTTAAAGAAGGATCATCTAGAGATCGTTTTTAAACAATAAACCTGTTGGTATGGCAGAATGTGTGATGGATTTTTCATCTCTGCATATAAAATTTCCAGAAAACATTAATTCACAGAAGGATACCACATGTTCCATGCGCCCCAGGTAGTAGAGTTCATGAAGTCAACATGAGTCAACATGTCCACCATTATTTTGTGTGTGTCAATAAGTATCATTAGCAGAGAACCTGGAGAAGGACTCAGACCTTGAGCACCGAGGGGATTTCTTTTTTTTCTATCCATCCCCCAGCCTCCGATGTGTTTGGCATGAACCTGCATTCCCTTCATGATGAAGCAACAAAATCTCTGCCAGTCCTTCCGCAGACCCATTGCTTATCTGGAAAAGGGCAAAGGCTAGACACAGCAGTGAGCCTCATGAGTGTGAACATCACAGAGGCTCCACCTGCCTCAGAGGGAAATTACTATGTACTTTCTTTTTGGCTTCTGAGCACTAAGCGTGTGTTGTTTACTATATTCTGTTTTGAGACAAGGTCTTACTAAGCTACCCTAGGTTGGCTTTGAACTTGCAACTTTCCTGTCTCTGCCTCCTGAGTAGCTAAGATTACAGGCCTAGTCCTACTAACCTCTGAGATTCATCTGCTAAAGGTTCTTCATTGAGCTTAAAGACAAAACAATGAAGCCAATCTTTCAGATCCATCTGAAGAAATTTATCTCAATAAGACATGAATAGAGAAGGTTTTCAAAGGTCTCTCAGCTCTTGACTTTGCCTTACACACTTATTATTTTCATGTAAATTCTATACATCTTCAAGCTGTTGGACGATAATGAGAATCTACCCTGTGATCTCTCCCCACCCCTCAATCCTTGCTTATTTTCCATTGTGGCACTCAGAATGAGTCTTGTCCCCCTGTTAGTATAATTTACAGAGAGACAAAGTCACCAGTCACAGTCCAATTCAGTTCACCATTGATACAGACTTGGCTATAGTTTAAGGACAAATATCCCACAAAGGTATAAGAAGGTGTATTTGGGCTCCCTTGAGACACAGAAGCACAAAGCAAGCTGAAGTAGAATTCCCACCATGGCATACTGGATCCTCAAGCTTTCTTCTCTTGCTTTGCCAACTTCAAGTCTATAAAACTCAAACCTGCCTTAAGCCCTTCTCCATTTCATTAACAAATGCCCAGAGGTCTCTAAAGATATATACTAGTTTTATTTACCCAAAGAGGCTAATCCAACTGGCTAGACTTCTGATTCTAGGATTCTGCCCCTACACAATTCTCCTGGCACAGAATCTTCTAGACCTCCCGTGCTTTGTGCTTTGGTTGCATATGAAGTAGGCATTACCTTCCCCGTGAGTCTGAAGCCTGTTGGATGGGAGGTGAGACCTTGCTTTACATCGGTCTTTTCCCATCCTTTCTTTGGCACACCCCTCCCAGTGCTTTAGCCTATGTATATTTTGAGTGAATTGCTCAAAAACTTGCTTTATCGGGTAGAACTATTTTCTTCCTTTGTAGTTAAAAA
Source organism: Mastomys natalensis (assembly GCA_021653895.1). Classification (NCBI taxonomy): domain Eukaryota; kingdom Metazoa; phylum Chordata; class Mammalia; order Rodentia; family Muridae; genus Mastomys; species Mastomys natalensis. Next base: position 1,025,315 of record JAJTUV010000143.1, read on the forward strand.
TACCTTTAGGAAAACTGGTTTTCTAACTAATTTTATAAGCTTGTATTCTACCTTCCTGGGCAAATTAAAGAGAAAAGGCATTACTATAAAAAACATTTCTCCCAAGGAGCAATTTTAAAAACAAATTTGAGTGGATAGTACTCTTTCTAATAAGCTACAGAAAATGTCACAGAGACGCTTCTGATACTCTTCTGCTTAGAATTACAGTAATTCATTTTCCACTTCAAGTCACTTAGCATTCAAGTCTTTCATTTTGAACACATCTTTTTAAATTAACCAGTAACGACTCATTGTAAAAAGCTCTATATTGACTGGATTCTCTGTAAAATTGGTACATAAGACGCAGGAGTGACATGTCATGAGTGTACTCTTTGTCCTCAGTAGGAACGAGCAACCTGGAAGCTGTCCTGACATGGCAGACTCTTTATACAGCATGTGTATGTCCAGGTCAGTAACCTGCTGCATGAAAAGACACAGGCTGTGAGTGGCTGGCCTTCACCACACCGAGGCTTTCTGGGCTAGGAGAATATTTCATTTTCCCATCCTTCAAGCAAGGCAATGTAATGCCTTGGGAACAAGACTGGTGTGAAGCATTCTGAGAGGCGAGAAAGTACACCCATCCTTGGCTTTCTAGAAGGCTTGGCAAGTGCTCCAGAGCCCACTACTTTTGAGAGAAGATGGAGATACATTTCAGATCTGCTGTCAGGAACACACTGGCAGTCCAGTACTAGTAAGATGCAGTGACAGTAAACTCCATGTGGTCCAGGAAAGGGCCACATGTTGCTAACAGTCTCTCAGACTCAGAACAGTCATGTCCTCAACAGCAACACTGTATTATTTCCTTGACTCTGCCCATACTTAGAAATCTTTAATATCAGAATCCTGAGAAATGCTCTAAGCTCTTCTCCCCTCCACATACACAGCCTTTTCCATTACCTACCCTCACACACCCTCCACACTTCCCTTTCTCTTAGAAGAGAGACAATAAAGAAACCAGTCTGGGGGGCTATCTTTTTTAAGCACATCTTTCCTTCGTGAAGAGTATTTTCAGATGCATTGATGTTTATCCTATAATGTGCTGCTACAGATGCCACACTGTTTTGTGGTGATATATAGAAAGTGCAATATTAAAAAGCATAAAATTCTGACTAATACCTCTGATGATAAATTATCCCCCGTGAAAATCCTTCCTCCAGGCATAAAGAGCTTCGTTGACTGAAGAATGGGCACCAATCCTTGGCTGGAACACCCTGCCACAGGAACTAGTATCAGTTAGCATGCTCTCTGCAGATGCTTGGCCAGCAGAGCTCCGTGCCATTTTATTGAACTCACCAACATTCTCGAGATTCACACTCGACTCTCACTTTTCCAATGAAAAGTCGAAGTTCAAAGACACTACACAAGTCATTAGTCAAAACATGAATTCAAACTCAAGCCTGAATCCCACACTAGAACTTCCTTCCTCATAGGAAGATGCTTCTGATTCATTTAGTTTCCCAAACTCGTTTTAGAACTACCAGCAGCTTCTGGTGTTACTAGGAAACCCAGTCACAAGCTGAACAAACATATGACAGCAATGGATGTGCCAAACTGGATAAGGAAAAGCCCATGATGCCTCAGCCCTGCTTAAAGAACTACAAGCAACTGAATAGAGTGGGGATAGGAGAGGCCGTCTTCCCCAGGGAAGGGAACACCAATGTGTTGTGCAGTGCCAAAGAGTCAGCCTTAAAAACATGCATATGAGTAACATTATATAGACTGAGCAGGTTATATTTAGGAATGTATATGCATATGGTATATCATGCAATAATAATCAGTACAATAAAAGGCCATGAATTGGAAGGAGAGTGGGGAGTGATACATGAGAGGGTTTGGAGGGACGAAAGAGAAGGGCAAAAATTGTATCTATATTATAATCTCTCTGTCTCTCTCTGTCTCTCTCTGTCTCTCTCTGTCTCTTTCTCTCTCTCTTTCTCTTTCTCTCTCTTTCACACACCACACACACACACACACATACAATTTCAAAATTAGGAGCCACTCAAAAAATGGATAAGTATCACTAAAGAAAATAAAATTATTTGCTTCATTAGTTTAAACCCCACTGTGTGGGGCTGGAAACGCTGCTTAACTGGGAAAAATACCTGCAACATAAAACTCTCTCCATAAACCGGAAGTCAGACAGTCAGGTGTGGAGTTTGTTGGCTTACATAGTGAGTTCAAGGTTCAGTGGGAAGTCTTGTCTCAAAAAACACACTAGAGAGTAACTGAAAAAGATACTTAACATGAGCCTCTGACCTCCGTATACACATACACCCATACACAAGTACACACAGGAACAAACACATAATACACACCACACACAATAAATAGTAGGAAGACCCCCATATTTACTTAGAACTATATAAATTATATAAATCTATAAGGTTATTCAATTGTAGGCTTTAAATATAACAGTAATACTGACTGCATCATGTGTGCTTGGTCCCCTCAGAGAACAGAAGAGGGCATCAGAGTCCCTGGAACTAGAGTTTCATACGATTGTGAGCCAACATATATGTGCTGAGAATTGAATAGATGCTCTTAATAGCTGAACTGTCTCTCCAGTCTGACATTTGATAATTTTAAAGAAATAAATTAATAAAGGGATTTCACTGTGAAAGCAACAGAAACTGCTGTTTTCATTTTTTGCCGCTGCTTCTATGCTGTTTCCTGTGGCCAACATAGGTCAGCAAAGATGGAAGTATCCTGCATCGTGCACCTGCAGGTCAGATGAGGAGTCTGGGAGCCGTTATGGCAGGGGCCGGAGAGTGCTAAGAGAGATCAAAGGGGAGAATGGCGGGTCAATAAAGTTCCCCAAGGAAAGTCCCAACCTTGCTTCCTCTGGAGAGCAAGGGTTACTTATTAAATCATTTGCTCTTTTCTCAGGCTTTAATCTTCCACTAATAAGAGCACCGGACAAAGTTCATCAAGATTTATTGCCGTGTCCAAATGTTTAGCTAGCGGGTCATATGATGGGAGAGCTATCCCCAGTAGTCTGTTTCCACAGATAAAGATAATAAAAATGTAGGACTCTGCATGTTTTTAGCAAAAGAAAATTGAGTTGCATCTTCATATCCAAACAAAACCACTGCTATATAACTGAATAAAGTAATGTGACAGTTAAATTATTTTGTTATGATAATTTATTGCTATTTTAGTATCATCTCCTCTGAGTTATTGAATTGAAACAGATCAGTGTATCTTACTTACAGATTCAATTTCTGGAAAGCCTGACTTCACCTTATCCTCTGAGAGCCAGCCTCCGGATCTCATCTTTGATCCAGGAAGAAACACGAGGTTGCTGAGAGGTGATCAGTGTGTTTAAACAAACAAATATCAAAAAGAAGATAAACAGGCTCCATGAACAGCGGACTCCATGAACTCTGGTGAGCAGTGTTCTTCCCTACTTTGGGGATACGGTGCAATGCAGAAAAATTCATTCCTATCTGGAATCTGCAGCTTTGAAACTTACAGTGACCTCTGAGAGCAGTGGTTCTCACCCTTCCTAATGTGGCAACTCTTTAATACAGTTCCTCATGTTGTGTGACCCCTCCAGCCATGAAATTATTTCTGCTGCTACTTCACAACTGTAATTTTGCTACTGTTATCAAACATAATGTAAATATCTCATATACAGAATATCTGATATGCAGCCCCTATGAAAGGGTCATTTGACACCTCCTAAGGGGGTCCACAACCCACAAGTTGAGAACTTCTATTTGTTCATAACTCATGTCTTACTATCACACTCTTGGTTGTTCTGACTTAGTAAGCTGCAAACCTATATTCTCAGTCTGTACTTTTGACATCCCTTGTGCCCTTTCCTGTTTTTTTTTTTTTCTTAACTTACAACACTATTAACTTCTAAAATACTGGCTGAATAGTTGTAAAATTATGTTTGGTCTCTTTGTCAGTATCCTCCTGTCAGTTTTCCTTGCCTGGATGGCATACATTGTGTGGAGCAGAAGTCAGAAAAAGAACGTAGATGTAGGGATTGGCTTCTTTAGAACCTCAGGGCGATCCTACCAATGGGGTATTGCTTACCTTGTAATAAACCATTTGCCAGGCCTGTCTTAGACTATTGATGACCCTTGTGAGAACTGACACATGTGTAATTACCACTTATCTTCTTGCCACCTTCTCTGATACACTCCTTGGACAAATCCAGTGTCGTAAGAGCAAGAAATGCAATAGGAACTTTGCTAAAAGCTAAGAGGGGTTGTATGTTCCCATCTAACCATGAAGGGTTCGGTTGGGGGTGGGGGGGTGGACTAAGACCTGGACAAGTGAAGGAAATGTCTAGATCAGTCTGGAGGTGACTGAATGAAACTCCTGCCTATAACTGCTGAGTGACAAAAACCAATAAGCTTTCCTTTTAAAAAATGTAATAAGCCATATAGCACATATTATTTTGGATCTACTAAAACCCAAATCAGACTTGTGACATATCTGTCTTTTCTAAACAGTTTGATTTGAAAACATGATTACATTTAAAGATAAACACCATGAGAAATGTGGAAATATTGAGACATCAGTGAGACAGAGACAGACGTTACTAAGTCCTGAATGAGACTTGATATCAAGTTCACTCTCAAGCTCATTAAAGGGAGTTCTCCCAGCAGCCACAGTGAATGTGTCTACTTCATAGCTCCAGCATCTATGGCTTAAGAAATATCATGGAAAAATGAGAAAACAGATTTGTAAGAGCCAGAATCCCAGGAAGCCTTCTCGAAACAGCCTATGGTGTTTTGAATATGCTTGGCAGAGAGAAGGCGATTAAGAGGTAAGGACTTGTTGGAGTAGGTGTGCCTTGTTGGAGGAAGTGTGTCACTGTGGGGATGGGCTTTGAGACCCTTCTCCTAGAGAGATTCAATAGTAGAGTGTAGATTTGATAGTATGATAGTATAATAGTTTCAGAAATGACACAATAGATACACTTATTATCTTAAGTGAAAACAGCAGCCCCTCTTTTAAAAGCCTCCCCTCCTGTGAGGAGAAAGGGAGGGAAAATGGGGAAGGGGAGGGGAGAGGGAGAATCTGGGAGGAAATGAGGGAGGGAATACTTCAGTCGGTATGTAAAGTAAATAAACTAATTAATTCATTTAAAAAAAAAAAACCTAACAAGTGCTTACCACTACATCTCTCCACTCCTGTAAATCATACTGCTATGTGGCAAGGGTCACGGTAGGGTTGTCTGATGAATTTGAACCATATACATTATCTATATACAATATAGTTAATCTTAACTAGAAGCAACGAATTAGTTTTTAAATAACTATTTCTAAATGGTGAATCATACCTTTTAGTCATTTGGTGAAATGAGTTAGATAGAAATAAGAAATAGAAGAAGCTTCAGCCAAGACATAGCCTAGTTGGTTAAAGTGTGTGCCATCCAACCATTGAGGATGTGAGTTCAATGCCCAGAACCCATCGTAAAGGAAAGCCAGATGTGATATTCTCTAACAGCCTCTGTCCTAGAAAAACAGAACAGTACAATCTCTGCGGCTCAGCAGTCAGCCAACGGGCAAGTTCCAGGTCAACTGAGGCTCTGTCTGAAAACTAAGGTGGGTGACATTTCTGAGGAGTGACACACTAGGTTATCCTCTAGGATCCTCATACACACCCATACATGCACACACCTCCACACACACGCATGTGCCCCATGCACATGGACAGTAAATGAAGTCCCCGAGCAGTCTAATACCCAGGAGACAAATTATCTATAAAACACGTGCTGTAAAGTCAGTGCTTTCTGAGATCATAAGCTTAGTAGGAACACTATGAAAACTAAACTCTGATTTAGAGCAAACTTTAATATCATACTATATTTTCAACTTAAAAAGTCCTAATAAGTGTTCAGCAAAATGAATAAAAAGTAAAGAGTATAAACAAATAGGCAGATTTAATTCTGAATATATACAGCACAGCCATTTTTATTGATACCATTTTTAGAGTTCTATGAATAAGTTACTGTGATGGAGTAGATATTAAATAAAATCCAACTAAATGTAGCAGATGAGACATTTAGAACAAAAAGAATTGGGATAACAAGTAGAAAACTTAAAAATATGGTTCTTGAAGTTGAAAACTGATAATAGTGATAATAACTAGAAGATAAGTAAGTCTCTTATTAAAAAGAAAATAAAAGGGTCCAGTGAGTTCCAGGCTTATTGAATTTAAAAAAATCATACACAGAGGCAGGGAGAGAGAGAGAAAGAGCCGGGGGAATACTACTTTTAACTGTTCAAATACCATAATAAAGACAAAACACTGCCCAGAGACAAGACAAAGATCAGCAGAGGTACCATGCAGCAGACAGACCACCAGCAAAGCAGCAGCCGGGAGACAAAGAAGTGCCCAAAATTCTCAGAGAAAGTAAGTTCCGCTTCAAATTCTAGAGTCCAATGTGGTAGAATGAAATATTTTCCCCAAATCTATCTCCCACTCATTCCTCCTTAGGAAAGGGCTGGCTGGCTGATAAGGCAGGCAATGGTTGAATGTAAGTGGTGAAAGAGCTTCCTGAGAGCAGCAGATCTGACAACAGAGGCTACACATTTCGGGGAACATCTGAATTACAAGACAAGAGAGAAACCAGAACAAACTGGAGACTCTAGGCCAGAGTCTGCATGGACTATTAATACTGATGCCATGGACAGAAACATTTCAGTATCATAATGGATGTATGGAGAATAATGACAGCCTCAACAGTGACAGTGGCTGGTATTTATTGACCTGGGTCTTATAAGTGCACAAAGAATTGCAAAACTGAGAAATCATATAAAATATTAAATCTAAAGGAAATGCTATTACAGGAGAAAAATGATTCTGTGTGCATAATGTATTGACAGTTACTAATATAAACATCAATCATATTAATAAGATAAATGTGAATCATCTGTGAAGCTAAGTTTTAGCTGATGTCAGTGGTCAGATGGGGAATTGCATGGAGGATTATAGGATAGAGTTTTAAAGAGTGTCCTCATTGGCCACACTGATTGTTGAGGGGTAATGTTGAAATGCATCATCCAAGGTAACAATACTGTCTCTAAATATGATACATCTCCAAAGGCAAGACGTGAGAAATGAAGTGTTTGCTGCATAGCACAGGGCTCTGGTTGCAGAAAGCAACAGACTGTTTTTTTTTTTTTTTTAATTATAAAGACTTTCTAAAACTACCAAACTATTCATTTTATTTAAAATATTTAATAAGATAACTCTACTGCAAGATAAATGAAGGACAAACAAACCAGTACCTTCAAAGGCATGCTGTCACTTAAAATATTCACCTAGACCTTTTCCTTCCATAGCATATGACAAGTCATGCTTGCTAGCTCGCAACATGTAAATATTCCCACTTTGATTGATTTGAGCTATCAATAAGGCCATACTGAATACTGACCTGAGAACAAACAAAACATAATTTATCACTGTGCAGTGTTTCCATAATTCAGATACAGTAAACATGAATGACTTTGTGATCCTAGACAATACTAAGAATGTAGTGAAATGCTTCAGAAACATTTCAGGTTGAGTATTGATGAGTTTTGTTTTAATGAAGTTCTTGTTAGTTTGTGTAGTTGTGTCTTTAAATGGCTGTTTAAAATGTAAAATTTCAGGGATTAACAATCATCACTCTCAGATCATAGGTGAGTCAAGGCTTCAATACCTAACTGACAGCTGACATCAAACTTCCCAGCACATATATGTGGAGAGAGCACTGAGTTGACCTGAAGCATACAGGAACCGTGAGGAGCAGAGGAAGCCCCTAGTGACTGTGGAACGAGCAGATGAGTGAGGGAATATGTGTTGTTTGACATGGACATAATCATGTCAACGACCAAGGCCTCAGACCCATGGGAAATTGGTAGAGTCTTTTCCTGGGGCAAGCTCAGAACGGTAGAGCTTTTCTCTGTCCCAAGTATGAGTATTTACAAACGACTGACTAGCATATGCAAAAATAGCAACTGCAGCTTTCTCCTCTGGGATGTTCACAGCTTGAAACTGCTCACCTACAGAAACCTCCTCCCAAGACTAGCTAACAGTAAGCACACTGAGGTTCCAGTTATGCCATAGTTGGTTTGGCTCTATCAGAACACATAAAGCCCACTGTCTTAGTCAGGATTTCTATTACTGCACAAACATCATGACCAAGAAGCAAGTTGGGGAGGAAAGGGTTTATTCAGCTTACACTTCCACATTGCTCTTCATCACCAACAGAAGTCAGGACTGGAACTCAAGCAGGTCAGGAAGCAGGAGCTGGTGCAGAGGTCATGGAGGGATATTACTTACTGGCTTGCTTCCCCTGGCTTGTTCAGCTTGCTTTCTTATAGAACCCAAGACTACCAGCCCAGGGATGGCACCAGCCTAAGACTGGGCCCTCCTGCACTTGATCACTAATTGAGAAAATGCTTTACAGCTGGATCTCATGGACGCATTTCCTCAAGGGAGCCTCCTTTCTCTGTGATAACTCCAGCTTGTGTCAAGTTGACACACAAAACCAGCCAGTACACCCACCTCTCCCTAGCTTTCCTCTATGTGTGTCTGTTCTTTTTATTTCCTCTCTAGCTGAGTCAGTTTCCAAAGACCAAGCCATGCTAGAAAGAGCAATGGATAGCTAATGGATCAAAATGTAACTAATAGGAATAATTAAGTACCCTAGAAACAATTCATAGAGCTAAATATCTTCTTCTGAGATCAATACTTAGAAATTTAGGGTTTAGGGGATGCATTTTATGACTTAGATGGTAAGTTTTGTTTTATGGTGTTGCTATTGGTTTTTGAAACGTCATTATGAGCCTGGTCTGGCTTCCAACTCACTACGTAGCTTAGGCGTGCCTTGAATTCCTAAGACCCACCTGCTCCAGACCTTTAGGCTCCAGAGTACAAATGTGTACCACCATGCTTGGCTCAGCACTGAAATTTGAAAACAGGATAACCACAATGACAGTCATTCTGTGTGATGGTTATAGTCAAAGGCTATTGCATATTCCTTATAAAAAGCACCAGTGGTGGTAGTTGTTATTTTTAATACCATTTTGGCTACACACACAAACACTCATTGGAATGTTTTACAACATCAAATCCTTTTCAAGTTTAAAGACATTGTCAATAATCATCAGTGCCCGTAAATGCAGGCCTAAGGTTGAATTCACATTAGTTGTCTACTGAGATTATTCTGGTAGAGTTAAGATCTTCAAACAAATTGCAAATATTTGAGGGCATATCATGTGTTCAGCTCTTCCCCCTTTCTTTTTTCTTTTTGGCATGTATTGTGTGTTGTGTGTGCCAGAGATGTATGGTGCATGCATAGTGAGTGCATCCATGTACAACCCTCCAGAGGTCAGGATAGAACATGGAATTTTTTGCTTAGTTGCTTTTCAGTCTTGTAGCCATGAGGAAGTCTCCTTTGCTGAACTGGAAACTTGCTCTTTGGGCTGGGCTGGCTGACCAGTGAGCTCTTGGGATCTCAGCGCCTCAATGTGAGGGTTACAGGCACAAGACTGGCTTTTTATGGGGAGACTGGGATTTTAACTCAGATCCTCTTGCTTACAGAGCAGGAGTTCCAACCCACTGAACATCCCCATAGCTTTATTGTTCATCTCCACCCTACTTTATTGTTTTCTGACCTTCATGGCTTCAACAGTGTTTGAATCTAGGATGAATGTATCCTCAGTTTGCCAGTTACCCATGCTTTTCTCTTCTAGTAAGCTGTCCTCTCCTTGAAGGTGAAGTTTTCATCTTGTCCATTTTTTATGTCAGTATCTGCTTTCTATTAACCCTTCACTAATTATTAGTCCACTTAGAGTGAAGAGCTATCTGATATACACTTATTGAATTAAATTAATTAGATTGGATCAGAATTTAATTTGATGTCATGGTAAGCAAACTCCTAACAGACCTATTGACTAGGCGAGGCTTTGTATCATTAGGCAATATAACGCAGACAAGATAGATTCGAGTCTCATCTGCTTCTCTCTTACAAGTTCCAGAACTTCAACAAGAATATAATTTCCATGTGCCTCAGTTTCCCTATTATAAGAATCAGATTATATAATATAATTGATAGTAATAAATCCATAGAAAGTACTTAGCATAATACTTGCCACATATGGAGCTCTGTAAGTACTTACCATATATATCGTTGCCCTTTGTGCTATAGGGAAATCTAATTTGTGGACACTGATAGGATTGTCCTATCACAATGAAGCATATTCCTGTCAGCCACAATCTTTTCAGATTGCCATAGCATTCTCTCTAGATGTAAACTGGGATTCATTAAACTACACCAGGGCTGAGAATTATGTAGTTACGGAATGTTGGTCTCTGTCTTACCCTGATTTGCCTTAATGACTTGGTACGTCAGAGAACAAATATGCAGTTCTTCACTTTATCTCACTGGATCTTCATGCCAAACCAGGGAGTTGACAAATTTCATTTGTCCCTCAAAGAAAAAATAATCTGTGGGATCACAAGGCCCAAGCATAAAAAGCAGTATATTAGCTCTGTAGGCATTTAGCATCAAAGACTTTTCAGTTGTCAAGAGAGACCACTCACATGCCCAGTGATCTCCCATCTCACTGCTTTTTATCAAGATTTCTCCTGAGATCTAAGCTGCCTAAGAACAGCATCCTCATGTGTCCATTCTTAACCCTCACTTGTATGCCAGGAATATTTTTAAATACTTTTCAATTGAGACTCAGTGAGCCCATGGCTGCTTTAGTCAATAGAATATGATGAAGGACATTGCTTCTTCTACGACTATCATAAATGGCTTGCCTCTCCTCCACACCATCCATTTGCAGCACGCTCTAAAATGTTATGAACTGAAAAATCGACCAGAAGAAGGCCTTAGCAATGAGACACCAAGTAGACTCTCTGGTCACCAGTTCCAGCAAAGCCAAATTTAAGTTATCCCAGCCCAGGGCCCGCACATGTGAGTGGAGGATGCCCCATGTGACTCTGAACCTCAGCCACAAAGCTCATCACTATTTGCTGGTCTATTATTTCATCTGAGCATCAGCATTGTGGAGTTGAGAAAAGGAGCCCTGAGGTAATCTGTTGATTACCTTGACCCCAGAATCTGTAAATATAATAAAATGCTTGTTGTTCAATCTTAATGTATTAAGCATAACCTGATATGCATCAGGTTATATGGGATTGAAACATTTAGTATAAACCAGACAGGAATTCATTAAAGTTAAAAGTTACATGAGGAAAAAAAGGTGAAATCCTAAAAGTGGGAGAGAGGACTGTCCCTGTCTCAACTCTTTGGCCTATTTGTGGGCCCTTTTCCCTCCTAGTGCTTTGTCCAGCCTTAATGTGATGCTATGTGCCTGGTCTTATTGTAGCTTGTATATTGTTATGCTATGTTTGGTTGATGTTCCTGTGAGGCCTGCTCTTCTCTGAGATGAGGAGGAGAGTGGTGTATCTAGGGGAGAGGGGAGGAATGGCGTGGGGAGAAGCTGGAAGGAGAGGAGGGAAGAGAACCTGTGGTCAGGATGTAATATATGAGAGAAAAATTTTAAATTACAAATAATAATAAGTAAATAAATAAAACAAAAAATTTGAAAAATCTTGTATGAAGATGCATATAAAACCAAAGTTATGCAGTAGACTCAAGATAAATACACCTGTACACACACACACACACACACACAAAATCATACCTTTCCCTTTTTTAAGCTTAAGTGTATATGATCTTAATCCCCAAACTCACTTTATTTAGAAAGAGATTGAAAGCAAAGCATGTACCTTCTAACAGCCTGGTCCATCACTGTTTCTTCCTACCCTGGCCTCATCCAGAGGAATCTAACACTTTATCCCAACCTATGAAAGCCCTAACAAGCCATACCAGGAGGTTGGTATCATTGAGAGAGGGTATCTTTCTTCTTCAATACTAGTAATGTCTTCAGCTATACCCAGTGGTCAAGAATTGAGATGCAGGGCACTAAGATGGTTCCTGACACTGTTGGTTCCAGCATTCAACTCAGGAGCTCAATATCATCCAAAGGGGGTTGCTTGAAACTTAAAAGTCAGTACATGTCACAGATACCTGGATTGAAATTGTCTATCTGTATGATTGTAACCAAAAGGATAAGTATTAACCAGTCAACCAATAAATACCCTACAACAGATTTCTCACCGAAGCTTGGCACAGTGAGGGTGCCCTAGACATCAAATGACTTAGACACAGACCTTTGTTTTCAGAGAATATTAGTTTATCATGGCTTCTTACAGAAACATTCTCGAAGCCCCTCTCAATAGACAGTATTCCCTCCAGAGAGCAGAGAAGGACCATCTTTAAATACAGTGATTTGGTGGAAAACCAAATACCTCTTAAGGATATTGTCCAGACACAATCAACTTGGGCTTTCCAGGAAGCAGCCTGGTTCACTGGTCATAAACACTCATCGGGATGATGAACTCATCGGGAAAGGAGTAAGAGAGTCTTGACTTCAAGAGGGTGAGTGTTGCATCTGTATCAGGGGCTCAGAGCAGAGCAGAGCATGCAAAACATCACACATGTGACTCACGGGGCAAGATCCAGAAGCTTCTGAGGCTAGGCAAGAATTTCTAGATATCGGTCACCTGTACTGGGTCCCATGGATTCTTCTTCCAAGCCCTGAATGTTCTATGTTTTATCTTTAAAGTGTACCACTGGAGCTTTCATGAGGATGTCCCCAAGAGTCCTCATAGCCAACACGTTCATCAGAACTGGGGATGGAAGCAGCCGTCTTCTTAGTACTAGCATATGTTATCACTTTCTTCCTAATTCTCTACTTCTGTGGTTTTGTCTGTTCTTTCAAGCTATGCTCAGCCCCAAATTATAGACTCTGGCAATTTCTGTGATTAACTGTATGTAAGATACAGCTGTGTACAGGAAGAAGTGTTTTCAAATCTAAGAGGGAGAAAAAAACCTCTTACTGGGTAAGAAAGAAAAAGATCATGATTTTGGAAGAATCTTTTTGTGGGGGTCAACAAAATCAAATGTTAATTGAGTGCCAGTTATATGCTAAATACTAGTCACAGTATGTGGGACACATCAGAGAATAATACAAGGAACCCTGCTCTAGTAGAATACACAGATTACAGTGTATTACCACTTTACCTGTGCACTGCTTGTGACCATGGAAGAATAGGCAGGTTGGCTCAGTAGACATTGAACCTGGTGTACTGCAGATAGTGAACAAGACACCCATCCTAACCCACCACACAGACAACAGAGAGGGCTCAAGCTCAAGTTTTAATAATCGAGTACAGTGTGGAGAAGGGAGAGGAGGCTGAGCCACACTGGTTGCTGACTCTGTGATCTTCTGTTGCCGTTATGTGGTGGTGGCCTCACGGGCCAGGTCCTTGTCCTTCTCTTTAGCTGTCAGTACAGTCTCCTTTGCTGTCTCTTTGTTTTTTATTGATGTCTCAACAGGGTTTTATAAGGGGCTTCATCGTGTACCTTGGCCAACATGTACTCAAAGCCCTTCATTGTCTTGGTCACATTGCTTCTGATGCAGCCAAGACCAAATTCCTGGGCACCACTGGAGACATCAAATAAGCTGAAGGAGACCCAGGCTTGCCAAGGGATTTCAGTCCAACAGCTGTCTTTAGAGTTCACACAATAAATGCAGTGTTTCTGCACAACCACCAGTGGGGTGTGGTTGCTTTTCCGGGTGAAGCTGGTCATGGTCAAGTCTGTGGGTCCTCAATGGAGTCTTCCAGGATGTGGTCCAAGTGAGCAATGTTGACAGTTGCTCTGCCCAACTTGTCATCATTGGTCATGTCGGTCGTGGTCAGGAGTGTCTGGGACAGTGGTTTCTGGTCGAGGGTCACTTCAGGTGCACTATGTCTTCATTTAAGACATGTTTGATATAGGGATTCAGGTACCATTGCCAGGACACAGTAAACAATTGCTTCAGGAATTACTCTCAGAGAAGTACTCTCTGGCCTAAGAAATGCTTCACTGTCATGCCAATCAGACAGGTTCAGCTCCTGTACTGCACCAGAGTGCAGAGCCTGGAGGGATGTGGCTCACCAGGCTCACAGATAAGTCACCCATGTGCCCTGTCCAGGTCACTACTGCCTCCATGAGGGGCTAAGAATCTTTTCCCCCAAAGATTATTTAACATTGTTTAAACTATAAAATATGAAAGGATAAGAAAAACCACAGACTAAAAATATGACATAAACATACTTTTGTAATTCATATTATCAAAATTGTATGATCCTTACAATTTCTTGACGTTTGCTGGTGTATCGATCATTTGATTGACCTGATGCACCCTCACAGCACACATCACGGGATAAAATTATTAAGTTGTAGCTACATGCTGTACTTCTTATTCACAGCACTCCACTAAAATACAAATTGCCATCAATTAAAAAGTAAGGTCCTTGTTATTCATGGTTACAAAATAAATGATTCACACAAACGTAAATGCAAAAATAATAAACACATTAGTGAAAGGAAATCTTTACCAGGAATGGTCTTCATAGTGGCCTGTAGTTCGTCAGGTCATTGATATTTAACATTCATAATGAAATAGTTCTAATTCTGTGATAAAAGAGCATTCACCCAGTGGAGGTCTACAGGAATTTTGCAAGTTTCATATATTTCCCAATATTGCTGGCAAAGACAAATAGGCCCAAGGACACCTTACTAGTGAGAAGAGAATAGAACAGGGAGCATAACATTGTCAGAGTATGCATGGCAGGATGACAGCTGACAGCAGGTCATCTAAAGCATCCTTCCACATGTCATTTGACCTCACTGGATCCTGAAAACAAACTGTGAAGCAGCCTGTTCTTTCCATGGTAAATTAGCAGCTTCTAGAAGCTGAACAAATTCCCCAAGAAAACCCATAACTATAAAATACACACACACACACACACACACACACACACAGAGAGAGAGAGAGAGAGAGAGAGAGAGAGAGAGAGAGAGAGAGAGAGAGAGAGAGAGTCACACACACTTCACAACCTCACAGTAAATAATGTGTTGTCTCTGAGACAGATGAAGAAAGCTTCAGTTGGAAAGATTGGTGGGAGAGCATGTCCTTGGTCCAGTGAAGGCAGAATGCCCAGTGTGGGGGAATTCGAGGACGGGGAGGGGGGATTGGGTGGGTGGGTGGGGGCACACCTTCATAGAAGCAGCAGGAGGGGGATGGGATAGGGAGTTCTGGCGGGGGGGGGGGGGGGATGAGGAGAGGGAATAACATCTGAAATGTAAATATGTAGAATACCCAATTAAAAAACAAAACAAAACTGGGTTCCAACCCTAGTGTCATAAGGAAGGAAAACCAGAAAGAAGGAAAGAATGAAAGAAAAAGGAAGAAAGGAAGGAAGAACAACTAAAGGGGAAACAATAAAATCTGTTAGAAATTATGATCACTGGCTATAGAAACATAAAACCATTAAACAATATCTATTAATGTTAAAAAAAAAAGTAAAATTATATATACAAAATTGGGTAAAAAAAGTAGAAATTTGTTCCAAACAAGAAAAAAAGTCAGCACAAATTGCAAACAAACAAAGGAAAAAAATTAAAACTTACAACCTTACAAAAATATAGAAAGTAAAACAAAATATTTTAGGGCTGGTAAGATGACTCAGTGGATCTCTTGCTATCAAACCTAAAAACCTGAGTTTCATCACTGGGATCTACATGAGGCACAGAAAGAAGAGACTATGGGAATGCAGGAGGTGGGTCAAGGGCAGCTTGCAGGAAAGCAGACACACATAAAATAAAAACACATACAAAACACAGAGTTCAAGAGAGTTGTATGAAGTAGCTGTTGACCCTCTGTTAGGGTTTTCTCTACACTTTTTATTGCATATTCCTTTATTGTCTCTTCAAACAATAATTTTTATACTAAAGAACATAACGAAATGATATCTTTTTGTATCTACTCAATGATACAAGGTATAATCATCTAGCCAGAAGGAATCTTAGGAAAATATCCATAATATTGTCCTATGGGCAATAGGACATTTTCTTAATTATTGATGTGGGAAGTTCCAACCATTGTGGTGGTGCCACTCCTGGCCAGTGGTCCGGGGCACCATAAGAAAGCAGACTGAACCAGCCATGAGGAGCAAGCCAGTACGTAGCACTCGTCCGTGGCCTCTACTTCATTTCTAGTCTCCACATTCCTGCCTTTAGTTTCTGCCCTGGCTGCCCTCAGTAACAGATATGGCCTAAGAGCCGTAAGCTGAAATGAACCTCCCAGTGTTGCTTTATGGTTATGGTGTTTAATCATAGCAATAAAAACCCTGACTCAGACAATGAATGGCTAAATCTAACTTACCTGTTTCTTTACCGTAACTGAAAAGACAAAACATTCATTCCCACACAGAGATCTTGTTACTGTTTGTAAAACTAGTAAATATTTATCACATAACAACATAGAATCCTGATAATTAAGTCTTGACAGCTCCTATTAACTTAGAGTGAGCTAATTCTTACATATGTTACATTCTTGAGTTTCTCCAATATGAAATGCATAGACTTTGACTAGGAACCACAGGATCCAAATTCTTTACTTGTAGCTGTGCACATCCAGGGTTCAGGTTTTTTTTTTTTTTTAAACAAACAAAAAGGAAGAAATCAAATCACTGTATCTAATCATGCAACAATCAACCAACAATAGATCAAAGACTTAAATATAAGTTCTAAAACCCAGAAACTGCTAAAAATAAAATGGTAGAAACACCTCAGGAGATTTGGAAAGGGCAATAGGATATTTTTTCATAATTCTCAAAAAGCCCAGGAATAAAAGCAAAAATAAACAAAGGGGACTGTTAGCAAACTAAAAAGTTTCTTCCCAGCAAAGGAAATACTCAAAAGCATAAAAAGGCAATCTACAAGATAATAATAAATATTTGAAATTATTCATTTGAAATGGATCAATATCCAAAATCAGTATAAAATCCCAACTATTATAACAGCTAAAACAAAAAGACAAAAAGAAGGTATGATTTTAAAATTGGCTACTGATATCAATAGCCATTTCTCAAAAGAAGTTATACAAACAGCCAGGGTATATCTGGAAAATTGTTTAGCATCAATATTTATGGAGGAAATAGTACTTAAAGTCAGATTGAGATACCATCTGGGGCTACTACCAAGACAACACCCCACACGTCTGGTGAGAACATGAAGATGTGGAGAAAGGGAACCCTCATACACAGGTGGTAGCAAAATAATCCACACAGCTGTCCATCAATAGAGCAATGGATAAAGAAAATGTAGAATATTTGCTCTACAACAGAATGTAATAACTCATGAAAAAGAACCAAGTTTTTCATCTTGTAGTAACATAGACCAGCTTATAGGATGTCATGTTAAGTAAAATAAATCTGGCACAGCAAGGCAGGTCCCACATGATCCATACCAGGAAACTAATATATATATTGTGATATAAATTCACAATAGTAGCTACTAAAGGATGAGAGAGATGTGGAAAAACATAGTCAATGGATACAAGGAGGCTTACTAGGAGGAATAACAGCTAATGCCTTGTAATGGGAGAGGATAATTATAGTTGAAACAATTAATTATGTATTTTAAAATAGAAAGCAGAGAACATTTTGGATGTTCTTCACATGAAGAAATGATAAGTGTTTGAGGCTCTGGACATGCCAGTTACCTGATCTCATCATTGTGAGTTGTATATGTGTATGTGAGTGTTATACTATACCCCATAAATATCTACAATTATGGACCAATTAAATTTTAATGTATTTTTTAAATTACTAAGACTTCAAAACCTTCTATCACTTCTTTGGCTTAAACTTGAGCAGCCAATACCATATCAAAGTCCCAATTACCTCAGGATCTTGTCAAGCACCACTTCTGAGCTAATGAACTTTATGCTGGGCTTTAAAAGGGCAAAAGGAAGCCCTGGGAGTTTTGGGTAATTTAAAATCCAAAGGCACTTCATCTAGATCAATTAAAGCTCAGCGTTGGCTAGCTTCATTTGCATATCTCTTAGTTCTGCACCTCACCGAAGGCTGCGTTCAATGACAGCACATGGCCTCATTTTTACCAGCCTCTCGGCTGACAGCAAACAAACTGTCTGTGGTTCAGCATGCAAAGAAATCCGCAGAGGGGAGGGGCAGCCTCCTGGCCCAAGAGGTTTGAATGAACAAGATGGTGGGGCAGCAGGCCCAGAATCCCAGACGGCAGTGCACGGAGAGCTTTCAGAGCGCTGGAGGGTTTGCAAATGCAAACTCGACTCGTGTTTGTAATTTTTGTACAAGTGCAGGGACTAGCAGAGGTGTTGGCAGTCTAGAAGTGGAAACACTGCCTATTCCAAAGGAGGGGGAAAATAATGTTATTAAAAAATACAAAATCAAAGATCTCGGTAACAATTTCCAACAAGATGTTAAAGGAGATAATTATTTTATCAAGGAAGAATTCCACAGTCACCAACTTAGTATAATCAAGTTTGATTTCTGGATGCTAGCCACAATTCCACCTGACAAAGAAGACAGTTTTCTGTAGGCCTGTGGAGATGGCTCAGAAAGTAAGGCACTTGGCATGCAAGCACGGGGAGCAGAGTTCAATCCCTAGGGTCCTTGTAAAAAGCAAGGAGTAGCCTTGAGAGGTAGAGCTAGGAGGATGACGTCAGGAGCTTGCTGGCCAGCCGTTCTAGATCATCAGTGAGTTCACTGAAGGTTTACTCAGGGTCCTGCCTCAAGAAATAAGATGGAGAGCAAATGAGGAAGACCGCCAACATCAAACTCTGACTTCTACGTGAGCACACAAAAACAGCCTACTCATTCCTGAATTCTTTGCTATCGGATTTAGAAGTTCTTTTAAAAATCAGGTTTATAACTCAGAAGACTTTCAGGTCTTCCCTCAGGTTCTTTCTCTGCTGCTGTCAATACTAGGCAGTTCTGCCCACGCCCTCCCCGGCTTCAATGCCAGTAGGTCTGTAACAGTCGTGGGGATGAACACTCCAAGGATGGCTTCAGGGGACCGAGTCTGCTTTATTATGTGTGAACAAACACTCATATAGTGGCAGCCCATTAACTGTGACTGGTTAGCATATCACCTTGGACTAGATAGTGAGTTCTCATACTACCAGGATCTCTATGTACATAAAAGAAGACACAGAGAGGGCAGAATCCTCAGCAGGCCAGCTACTGGCTACTCATATTACTTCAGAATTCAGTGTTCTAACTTCTGAGAATACTCAGGAACATGGAGAGCCATGCTTCTTATGTAGAAGCACAGTGTACCACGTAGACTAGCCACCAGGTCATGCTTGCATTTTCTCCTATACTCTTCCTTTATCTTGTGACTGATTCTAAGCTAACTGCCAGGGAGATAGCCAGCTTTTGAGTTTGCATTGCCTACAGGCCATGCAAGCCACCACTCCCTCATCTACAGAGTCCTTTCGATAGACACTGGACTCTAAGGGCAACCTCATTGACCTCAATGGGCTACACAGAGTGGGAGTCCAGGAGACACTTCCACCAACCTCAGCTGCAAAGGAGCCACGATCCTGAGAGACAGTGTTTATTGTTAAGTCAATTTTTTCAAGGTTACACTCTTTCAGATTGTGTTTGCAAGCAATATTCAAAGTAAATTATGTTGCTCCTGAGAATTATGATTAGTCTTCATGTGCAGAGGTTAAAACACAGACAGAATCTTGGGCTTACAGGAGGAGGGAAAGCACCCAACTTAAGAAAACAGAATCCAGCAGAGACGGTCCTTCCCATCCCCTTCGCTCCCTGCTTCCTTCCTCCCCTCCTCTCTTAACTTCCTCTCCCACATACTTCCTCTAACCCTCTTTCCTAATTTCCCTGTCCTCCTTCTTTCCTGCCTTTCTGTTTATCTTGATTGAATAGAATGAGAATTCAAGATTAAAATGAAGCTTAAGACTCATTGCCTAATGAGCACATTGCTGTTTCTTAGGTATTTAGCAGAGAAAGTGTTTGCTCTCTGAAGCCCAAATGGGTTTCCAAACAATGTTCTATTAAACTAACCAGTGTTTTCTTTTCTTTTTCTATTTATTTATTTATTTATTTATTTATTTATTTACTTACTTACTTATTTATTTATTTTATATATGTATGTGAGTGCACTGTAGCTATCTTCAAACACACCAGAAGAAGGCATCGGATCCCGTTACAGATGGTTGTGAGCCACCATGTCGTTGCTGGGAATTGAACTCAGGCGCTCTGGGAGAGCAGTCAGTGCTCTTAACTATTAAACTATCTCTCCAGGCCCCAGTGTTTTCTTAAGAGAAAAAAAAGATCTTGGAAATTTTGAGGAAAGAAAAACATGAAAATCTGGGAAAACTATAAACAAACAACTAAGTTAAAGAAACCCAGATTCTTTCGCATAACATTTCAGAGACAGAATGATACAGGAGAAGGACAACTTTCAATTCCAACCACTCAAGTGTGGGAATGAGGCTGACAGGTGGACTGGCATCCTCCAGGATCAACCACCAAGCAGCCTCAACTGAACTTGCAATCCCGGCTTTTGTCTCTCCAGATACTCACTGGGTATGATACTGTGGTAGAAATTAAGGGCCAGGGAGTCATGATGTCAGCCCTAGCTTTAGACGACACTAAAAGCTAAATTGAGAGCATGAGAGGAGCCCAAGATAGCTCTACCCTCTAAGCTTGTGAGGGCTTCCACCACCTTTGATCATCTAGGCACACAAGAGCAAGCTCTTGGTCAGATCACAGGGCATATGTCATCTTGAAGTTTCATTCCAGGAACATCATGTTAACATAATGAATTTGCCAATGGTAGGAATGTTCACAGGAGGAAACAAGCGGGCATCACACATCAGGACTTTTCCCAGACCCAGAGACATAGCTGTACATTGCTGCTCAGGGATACTCTTGGGTTCTGCTCTGCTTTTTACTGCCATTGTCTTCCCTACCACTGCATTATATTCCATCCCAAATGTCTCTAAAGTAAAAAGGCGTCTTCTTACATCTCCTTATGACACATGGCACCTAGAACTATGACCATATCCTTTTAAGGAAGCTGAGGTCCCTACAATGGTAGGACTCAGTTAAACACAGGAGGAGGTTAAAGACTCCTGGAGCTTCCAGTGTCTTCCCCACCTTGGCCTAGCTCCCTCTCCTAGCTCCCCTGAGTGGGTGAAAATATAAAATATATACACCCTATCTTCTTGACACACAGCATGATATGCATTAAAGACAGTGACATCAAGGACTGCAGAACTAATAAATGCATTAGTATAAAACCATTGGGATTCTGTCCTAAGCCCTACTGAGCTGAGACTGGAACATAAGCTTGAGTATCCCTAATCAAAAATACTCCAAAATCTGATATTCATGGAGGAATAATGAACTACATCGAGAAAATTCCACATGATGAAATTTAGTTTTATATACAAATTTACTAAAATATAATATAGCATTACCTATAATGGAAACTTCTAGTTTCTTTAGAAAGTTAGTTATGTCAAATGATGTTCTGCTGGAGCATATAAATGAAAGAATGTTTTGCTAAAGCAGACACAGGTGAAAGGATGTTTTAATATAGCAAACAGTTGGCTAGCCTGGTAGTTTCTGCAGAATTGAACTTCAGCTGCTGGTTGGTGCCTGGTGTTGCCTGCTAAGAGGACTGGTTGAACCGTTATTAAAAGTAGGTTGCAAAAAATGTATGCCAATAATTACCTTTAGTGAGGATGTGAAGGAAAATAAACTCATGTGAACCGTCAAGAATCTGAAATGTGGAAGTAAATTAGTGTAGTGATTATGGAAGACATGGAAGCAGAAGATCACGTGGTCAGCAATCCCTCCCTGGTGCACCCTGGAGATGAAAGCAAGGAGTCCAGATGAGGGGCCTTACTGCATCCTCCTTGCTGCAAAACCACAACAGCCAAAATTTACAACACTAAGGTTCTACTGAGAGATGAGTGCATAAGAAACATAGTGTGTAAAGAAAGAGAAGTAGTCATGTCGAAAAGTATTTTTGGTTTTGGATTTTTTGGATTAGAGATGCTCAACCTGTACTCTAGCACCAGTTCAATAAGGCTTGGCGATCATTTTATGTATATATATATGTGTGTGTGTGTGTGTGTGTGTGTGTGTGTGTGTGTATACACACACGTATATATATATGTATGTGTATATATATGTGTGTGTGTTATATCATGATGTGTGTGTGTGTTAAATCATTATATATGCCTCAAAGCATACAATAAAATAAAATCAAAGTTCTAGTGAAACAGGAGTACTGTATGGGCCACTGAGATAGGAAAGGAGGCAAAGCTAGTGCTACCAAGTTCTTTTTTGTTTTGTTTTGTTTTGTTTTGTTTTGTTTTGTTTTTTGAGACAGGGTTTCTCTGTATAGCCCTGGCTGTCCTGGAACTCACTCTGTAGACCAGGCTGGCCTCGAACTCAGAAATCCACCTGCCTCTGCCTCCCAAGTGCTGGGATTAAAGGCGTGCGCCACCACCGCCCTGTGTGCTACCAAGTTCTTATGATCACTGGGACTGGAGTCTGGCCCCTCTTAGAATTATATTTTCTAAGTGTTTCTATTGGTTAGGCCTGAGAAAGACCTCCAGCCCTTTCCCTTCAGAGGCTGCAGGCTTAGTCAGGTGGGGTCTTGCTCTGAGGTTGCCACATTCTTTTCATTCCACTTAGCACTGGGCTTTTCTTTGAACTTCTCATCATCTTGAGCACTTGACTTGACTCCCACCCTACATTTCCTGGTGGTCCTTGGCTCCTTCAAACTATACATTTTGTAGTTTCCTTTGCCCAACTTGCTCCTTTTCATCCTAGATCTGTATGAGAGTGATGGCTAAAAATCATGTTACACTGGCAATACTCGGTTTTCTTGAACTCTCCTCTGCCAATGATGTTACTCCAAATCTCTTCAATTTAGTGTTTGGCAGAATTTTTCTTTCATAACTGAGTAGAAAATAGCCATATTCTTTTCCAAAATATCACAATAATGGTCACTTGCAATTATTCTTGCCCTCTGAAACCTCTTAAGCAGGGCCTATATACTTCAAATCACCCTTGACACCACTGTCTTCCATGTTCCTACTAGGATGGCCCCTTAAACCCTGTCAAAGGATTAAACAGGTTTTCTATTCCAAAGTCTCAATGACTTCCACATTCCTCTGAAAAAGAACATAGTCAAGACTCTCACAGCAATACCTCAGTTCCTGGAACCAACTTCTGTCTTAGTCACTATTCTATTGTTACAAAGGGACACCAAGGCCAAAGTAAATCTTATAACTAAATTACTTAAATAAGACTTACTTATAGTTTTTAAAAGGTAGTCCATAATTATTCTGGCAGGAAACAGACAGGTATGGTGCTGGAGTAGTAGCTGAGAGATTTACAACATAATCTTCGGGCAGCAGGGAGAGGAGAGGGAGAGAGAGACGGGGACTTGCATGGGTTTTTGAAACCCCAAAGCCCACCCCCAAAACACACTTACTCCAACAGGCCACACTTACTCCAGTAGGCCATACCTAATCCTTCTCAAGTAATTCCACTAACTTGGAATCAAACAGTCATATGCATAAGCCTTTGGGGACGATTCTCACTCAAACCACCACAGGAACCCTTAGGAAATACTGTGCTGAGTAGAACCATGGGAAAGCCTCTTTGTCTGTTCATGTGTCCAGGACCACAGCTAAATAACATGTGCTGTTTCCGGGCTTTAGTTTCATTCTTCTGTAAGATGTACCACTGCTGTGTGCACAGCAGGGCAAACTGGGAATTTCCTTTTCTCCAGCTTTGGCCAAAAGTATAAATTCATCTTTCCATATATATGAATTATATATGTGTGTGTGTACATGTACATACATATATGTATATGTATATATATAATATATTTGTGTCGTTTTTTTTCTGAATGCAAAGAAGTATGTGAACACAGACAAAGACCTTGTGGCTAGAGAAGCTGGAGCATATAAAACTTCTTGCTAACAACTAAATATTTCTTTTCATACAATTACCTGGCCAGTGAAATGACCAGATTTAATTATTTTTTAAATATTAAATGAACAACCTTGTAATGAGCCTGTAATTCAGGCTGAGAGGTAAATTGTGTCATGAAAATGGGAAATCTCCCAATTCTTGCTTAATGATGCTTATCTGAAAATTATCAGATAGAGTATCAAAGTCTCTTATCCCTTAAATATGGTGAATCCTTTTACTTGTAAGTGCATAGAGCTGACTTCATGAACACTTCCAGGAAATTCTAAAGCAAATTAACTTCATGCAGTCCAGATGAATATATTTTAAATAATTTTAATAATTTAATAATAATTAAATAATTTTAAAATGCATACTTTGGCAAATGCAAAAGATATTTTTGGATTAAATCTATATAATCCTATCTGTTCCTTCAGAGATATAAATGAAATTTATTATCTTATTAATGAGATTTTTTCCACTAATATATATTATTATTTCATATACAACCAAAAATTGTACCATTTTTGGTTTTTGGGTATTGTTGCTATTGCTGCTGTTGCTGCTGCTGGTGTTGTTGCTGCTGCTGTTGTTGCTGCTGCTGCTGTTACTGTTGCTGTTGTTGTTACTATTGGTGTTACTGTTGCTGTTGTTTCTCTTCTTGTTGTTGCTGTTGCTCTTGTTGCTGTTGTTGTTTCTGTTGTTGTTACTATTGCTATTACTGTTGCTGCTGTTGTTACTATGGGTGTTACTGTTGCTGTTGTTTCTCTTCTTGTTGTTGCTATTGCTCTTGTCGCTGTTGTTGTTTCTGTTGTTACTATTGCTATTACTGTTGCTGCTGTTGCTGCTATTGTTTTTCTGAAATGCATTTAATCCAGATGATGCTAACAATCCAGATGATTGTCCTTTAGGTACAAAAGGCAGAACACTCATCCTTAGTTTGTTTTAGCTGAGTTCTCTACCCAAAAGTCTGTGATACTTTTACGATACATTAAGAAATGTATACAAGCAGGCCTGGACAAAGGACAGCCAGAGGTCACAGGTCCATCCTGAAGTACCACTGTAATGAGCAAGTATATAGCAGAAAGATGGGAAAAAAGGAAAGATTAGCAATTTGTGTACTGTGAAGAGAGGCAAAACTGGAGACTCAATGGTTGTTAATAACAGTTTGATGTGAGCGACCTGCACTACCACCCAAGGCCATGGTGGTATCTGGGCCTGTGCTGCTGCAGAAAGTCATGTCTGTGTCTGTGGCCCTACCAAAGCAGGAATCTGTGTCACTGTCTGTGGCCCATGTTACCACGAAAGATCATAAAGACATCCTTCTATGGTCTGGCCTGCCACCTGAGGCCATGTTGATGTCTAATGGCTGAGTTGAGCTGGCTCTGCTCCTCACCTGAGCAGCTAGGGAAAGCTGGTCCAAGTAGCAAAAGAGGAAAAGAGCTGAATCAGTTGGGGAAAGTTGGCCCATGCAGAACCAAAAATTCAGAATCTCCATGACTCAGGCAACAAAGGGATATCTGAGAGGAGTCCTGGTGAGATTATTGATAGTGTAACAGGTGCCAGAGGCCTTGAACCAAACCAATGACTCAGTGAAATAAACATT
The DNA here is from genome assembly GCA_021653895.1 of Mastomys natalensis. Classification (NCBI taxonomy): domain Eukaryota; kingdom Metazoa; phylum Chordata; class Mammalia; order Rodentia; family Muridae; genus Mastomys; species Mastomys natalensis. Next base: position 1,050,882 of record JAJTUV010000143.1, read on the forward strand.
ACAAGCAAAGCTGTTTGGACAAAAGGATATATTGTGTGATACACCGTAACTTTCACTAGATATACTTTTTGTCTTCTTTTTAAATTTAATTTTAATTGTTTTATTTTCTTTTGGGGTAGGTTAAAAGGGTAGTGGGCAGATATGGAAGAACTGGAAAATGAGTGGAATTGTGGTACATAATGAGAAATTCACAAATAGTCAATTTTTAAAATTATAAAAGAAAAAGGAAAAAAAAAAAAAGATGTCTCCAAACCTGATTCAGTCAGTAAAGTGCTCGGCAATAAGCATAAGTGCCTAAGTTCAGATCTCTGGTACCTGGTAAAAGCCAGGGACAGATGTATACCTATGAAACCATAGCTCTGGAGGGTGAAAAAGGGAGACAGAGGCAAGACAGATCCCTGAAGTCCAATGGCCAGCCAGATTCACCAATTAGTGAGTTCTGGGTTCAATAAGAGACCCTATCTTGAAAGTTAAATTGGAAAGTGACTGAGGAAGACATGCCACAGTGATATTAGGCCTCCATGTACAAATGCATATACACATGTACACAAACATATCTACATATAACACATACATGATAAAAACAAGAAAAGGTATCCATTCAAGAGAATAAAGAAATTAAAGTTAATTTTTAAATATACTTATGCTACTTTTGTTAATCAGAGGAAGATTAACATAAATGTTTACAAGTTGCAATGCCTTCTGTAAGAATAAAACAAGTTGTTACATTTATAGTGTTTACAAGTGGGCAGTTGAGGAAAAGTACAGTTTCTAACACAGGCAAATGTCTGAGAACTATTCACTCATGGATGCTCAGCTCATCAGCAACAGACCTTGTCCGGCTCCTAGCTGACAGGTCCAGGCAAAAGGAGAGCGGTCTCAGTCCTGCTGGGTCTCTCGGAATAGTGAGTGTTGATGGCCCAAAAGAAACACACCAGGCAGGGAGTCTTGTTGAAGCAGGAACTCAACTTTATTGTATCAGCCTGTAGCTTATATAAACTCAGAGCATAGGGAGGGGGATTTTTGGGAAAGGTGACATAGAGTATGGGGTGACTGACAGGGCTAATGGCAAAGCTTTGCATCAACAACTGTGGAGCAGAGGCAGGGCCAACCAGGTCTTGCTGTGTCACCATGGTATGGAGGTGACTGAGATAGGTCTCAAAACTCAAGTCAGGCTTAGGCTCTCCCACAAGGCCTAAGAAACTCGAGCCAGGCTCAGATTTCTCCACAATGCCCAAACCAGGTCCAAAATGGGGACCAATAAGACCAGACCTGTCAACTATTCAGTAGCTTCTCCAACAATTGCAATAGCAGGCTTTGATCATTCCTCAAGTCTAAGAACCCTTCCTTCTGTGGCCAAGTTCACTGGTGACAGACTCTTGTGATGAAGGGCAGAGATGCCCATGATGCAACTTGTGAACTTTCTCTTTGTGTCCTAGAGAACAAAAGAAGGGAATGGCTCTAAAATAAATGCAACAATCCTTTCTCTTTTCTTCAGGGGACACAGCCCAGCTACTCCTGTGAATGCCTGAAGTCCTAGTTAGTGCCAAATCTGCTCATACTATATATTTTCTATGCATAGATGTGGGAATATTTAATCTATATTTAAGTACAGTAAGAGATGAACAATAACTGAGAATAAGTTACAACCCTAACAACATACTGCAATGAAAGCAATGTGTTTATGGGTGCTGTTGAGGTAAAGATTTAATTGGGGGGGGAGGTCTCTGGCTCAGGTCAGCTATCTAAGCTGCAGTGGCTCTGCCTAGCCCAGCTACCATGTTTCTTGGCTGGAGGCCATGTACATGCTGCAGCTAGAAATAGCCAACTAGAAACACCAGCCCTGCCACCCACGAGACATCAGCATGGGAGATGCCTCAATCGTTCATGATGTCCCTGCAAGGCTGAGCATTGCCCAGGCCATCCTGCCATTCACGCGGGCTCAGTAGAAAGATGAGACTCTAATGCTTAAAGATTAATCAAAGGCTTATATATTTGATAATGATCAGTAACAAGATACCCATACAATCAGAAGTGTAACCCAATACCCAACCTAGATATACCAACTACCTTTGACTGCTACAGACATGTGAACATCCACCTCCATCTCTTCTCTCTGGTTCTCTCCTGTCTCCTAGCTCCTCCTATTCCTTTTCCTTCTCTCCTCCTTACACCTCCTCTTCCTCTCCTAACTCCTCCCACCTTAGCTCCTCCTACAGGTGCTCTCTCGCGTGTGTGCGCACGCTCTTTCCTTTCTCTATCTTACCTCATTCACCTTTTCATGTACAGAAGCCACGTCATGGCTTCCTTCAACATGACCATTATCCTTATCTGAATTGCCAACATTACTGTTAGTTTCTGGATAGATCACATCAAGCCAGCACAGTTCTCACATTGGGGGGTCTTTACTGAAAGAGAATAAGTGAGGAAGAGAAAAGAGCTATGGCTCAGGGTCTGTGTCTTTTATCCTGACCATGATGTAGGTAACAAAGGTGGTGACACACGCACACAGGTGATGCAGGTAACACAGGTAACACAGGTAACGTGCATGTGCACGGGGTGTGCCATGATTGCCATGGCAACAAACTCAGGTGGGTGCTTGTTGCCTAGGGATGATGTCATCGCTGGATTCAGAAGCAGAATGTAAACAGCTTCTGATGCTAACAATTATTGTACCTATACTTCAGGCCATTAGTTAAAATAATAGCGGCTTAAGCAGAAACACTGTGATAGCAGCACAGTTGCTATGTCTACCATGGCTAGGAAGAAGAACCTGTCAGGTGATGTATAGAAAGTGGATAAGCTTGATAGAGGGATGATCCAGGTTCCAGGCATAGTCTGGCACAGTTCTAATCTGTTCCCAGGCTAGACTTTATTGCACCACTTAGACTGGTAATTCCACTTAAAATTTATGTGTTATTTATTTCTAAAATTTCTCACCTACCATTTTTAGGCCATGGTTAACTGTGGTTACCTGAAACTTTAGAAAGCAAAGCTTTAGACTAAGAAGAGCATCACACTTACATACAGCACTAGAGTCGACCTTGGCAATGTGTAGTAGCCATTGCATACAGAGAAGAGAACACTGAAAGATCTTCCATAAAATATTCCGGAGAAAGGGGGAAAAGGGGGAAACATCCCACTGAAAAGGTGGGATCTACTTGTATATTGAGCCTAAGGATATGGGGTAAAGCTTAACCCCTAGTTATGTTAAGATACAATGAAAGAAACCAAAGGGGCTAGTTGCTTTATGAGGCTTTACTGACAAGAAAGAGCAGATTCTGTGTTATTGGAAAGAAATCAGTTTTAATTTTTATTGAATATTTTATTTATTTACAATACAGATGTCATCCCCTTTCCCCATTTACCCTCAGCAGAACCCCCATCCCACCCCCCTTCCTTCATGCTTTTATACCATTTTGATTACATGCATGTATTAAGGTCAGTTCTAGGTTGAGGGTCTAGCAATACAATAGATGCAAATAGTCAAGGAACAAGCAATACAATAAACACAAACAGTCAAGAAAAAGCTAGGCATTAAACCCAATTATGTGAACACTCCCATGATCACTGTTTCTAAGGACTTATCAGAATGACCAAAGTATCTGAGCTTACTTCCCTATCCTAGCCCTAGGTCAATTTTATGTCTGAAGCCTACTTCCTTGTTCTAGCCAAAATTTAGATTCCTGCCTGAAATTACTTCTTTGTTTCTAGATACTGCAGATAAAATTACCCATGGCCTGATGTAAGTATTTCTATTTTGGTCAAGCTTCAAAATGGCATATATAGCTTGATCATACTAGCCCTTTTTGTCCTGGGAATACTTTTATTCCTGCCCATTGTGTTAAAGCTTTTCTTCAACAACATCAACATGTTGGCAGCCAAGTACATGGCTTGAACCTGAAAATGGACCCCCAGACAGAGTTATTAAATTAACAGGCTGGCAACCCAAGGACAGGTTAGATTCTATACAGAGTCTTACCAACCTAAGACAGAAGTGCATTGCCTTTGATAATGCATATTCCATGATGGGTAAGGAAGGCATTCTTGTCAGAATGACCTAAGACAAGCTCAGTCTTGTTAATGAAATCTTTAAAAGGGGGAGGGGGAGGCGGAGAGCCTTTGGGGCTGCTTGGCAAGAATCTGACATGGGTCAAGGACAAGGAAATGGGCTACTTGGCAGGAATATGGCATTGGCCAAGGACAAGGAAGTAGACTTCAGGCAGGAATCTGACATTAGGCTAGAACAAAGAAGTAATTTCAGGTAGGAATCTAAATCTTAGGCTAGAACAAAGAAGTAATCTCAGGCAGGAACCTAAATATTAGGCTAGAACAGAGAAATCATTTTAATGACCTTTGTTCTACAGAAGACTTAGGAATTGAGGTTCCTTAGCTGAAGATACCTGGAGGTAGATTGTCTATGTAGCTTAGCCCAGTGGCTGTGCTTGGAGGAGCAGCCACTGCACATTGATGTGTGCTGCAGTGGAATTCAGCCTAGGAGTCTCCAGAGGACAACAGTGAGTCCTGAACAGCTAGTCCTTTACCAGCCTACAGCATCATGAGGTAGCCACAGCAGGCAGCATGTTAATACACTTCTCCAGTTGTCTTCCTACATATTATTTGAATCCAAAGCTAATCCCATCCCTTTTCTCCAAAGTACTCAAACCCCAAAGTTGTTACACAGCTGACGTTGAGGTAAAGATATCAAGAGAAGTTAGCCTCATTCAAAAAGAGAACAATCTTCTCCAAAGAAACTTATTAAAAAAATGCAAGAGGGCCCACTAGAGTTAATTCTAGACTTAGAAGCAAGTAGTAAGAATTACTTGGGCCCCAGATATTACACAACCAGCCCTAAACTTAGAGTTAGTGTCTGCTAAGTTAGGAGGAAATGAAGGGAGATGATTCACAAAGCACCTTAATCCAGCTCTCTGAGAGAAACCAGAAGGGAGCATGTAGAGTATTGCCAATGTGAATTCCAGTACTCTGTTCTAATGTCCAAAGTATGTTCCCATCATAAAATGCATGAGGAAGTATCTTGGAGAAGTTACTTCCTGGTAGCAGTAATATCTGATGGCTGAGAACTATTCACAGACTTAATTAATGATTATTAAAATGCAAACATATTGTGCACTTAATTCTCTCCCAAAAATCTTGTAAAACTGCCACCAAACACAATATTCAATAATCCTGAATTTAAAAAAATCCTCCAGTTTGTGCCAAAGGGAAAAAGGAGTAAATGAAAACTCCATTCTTGACATTTTTTGTTTATTTATTCATCTATTTTTTCTTTTGTTTTTGTTGCTTGCTTAAAGCACCAGCTTTAAGCAATAAAGCTTAAATAATAAAGCATGGTTATTTGCTATGCAATATAATGCAATGATGTGCAAACCATGTCGCTAACCTCTGGAGATGAACAGTGAGAGCAGAGGAAGTGGTAAACACATGATATACGACAGAGTGCTGAAGATTATATGGGTATTTTCTGGAGCTTTGAGAGGATGTTTGAGGAGGTGGTGGAGGAGTTGTCCTACAGAGAGAGGGGGAATTGCCAGCAAGGACATCCCTGAGTTTCAGGCTTGGCACCCACACATCATGGGACAATTGACCATGAGAATGAGTGAAGCCCCATTTCTGGGGGAGGATGGCATTTTTCTGTTGTGTAGTTTTGCACTACCAGCCTTAGCTCCAAGAAGTGGGTGTGCTACCAGCCCTCTCCCAGCTTCCCTGGAATCCAAAGATAAAAGACATACACATAGTTGTTCATTTTCAATTTCCCTTCTTGACACAATTGCTGGGTTTTAATATCTCACTCCTGGAAAATGTTCCCTTATCATTAGTCTTAGCTCCTCCTACCTGCCTACCTTACCCTGTCAGTTGAATCCAGTCCTTGCTAGACATCTCTGACCACCTGACAATAGGAGCAGCCCCAGCCCACTACTCCTCTGGAGACCTCACATGGTTACATGGTTCTCCTCTCTTCAATATATGATGAACTCCCCTCTCTCCTTCCTTGCTTCCACCTTCTTCCTCCAGGGACCCAAAAGTCCCGACTGTACCTTCTGCCCAGCAATTAGTCCATGGCTTTCTTTACTGACAGATCAAGAACCAATTGGGAAACAGGTCCTCAACATCAGACCTACCCTTACATTTTTTAACCTCAAGTTCCCAGACTCGGGACAAGAGCCAGCCAACTTTGTAAGTAACCGGTCTACAAGAGAGTGCTCAGGCCTGCTGTGTTACTGTGTTAACTCTTCTTTGCACAGACACCTGGAAACAGCCTGCAACTCAACAACTTCAGCATGACAAAAACAGGCTTTGAGTTGTTCCTCCAGGTGGCTGCCCTGGTTTGGATCGCAGTGTAGCAGAGTTCTCAGTTCAGGGACCAGCTTTCAGTTCCACAGAGTGAGGCTCATTTCTTGTGCTCCTGTGAAACATGGCCATCATCTTAGACTGCTTTGCCCAGTCCTAAAAATCCAGCCAAGGATGTAAGACAGCCATAGATGACCTGTTCTACGTATGCAAGGCCCTGGGTGTGATCCTCGGTACCAAAATAAATGAGAGGTCAGTTAATTAAAGAAAACGAAGGGTTAAATTGCACTAGCTAAATTGATGTCTCTTTTTAATCATCTCAACACAGAATTCCTGAGCTCAATCTAAGCCCAAACCAGATATGTGTCTTGGTCCTTTGTCAGTGTGTAGCCCACTTCCTGGGTTGATTTCAGTCTGCTCTTCATACTAGGCTGGCTGCCTTGGCTGTATTCCACCTTCTTCCCATCAAGAGCCAAATCTTCTTCTTCCCAGCATGCCTGTTGCCAGTGCTGGGAAGCACAATGATATCTCTCCATCTCTGAGGCATGGGAGAAGGAATGACCGTAAATAAAAAGGCATGCTATCTCTGCTGTTCAAACACATGTCAAGTGTTGGGGCCCTATACTTTGCTGATTGATTGGGTATTTACAGCAATGAACTTTGTCCTAACTTCAGCTTCCATCCCTCAGCCCTCTGAGGGAGTAATCACAGGGACTTTGCGTCAGTCACGCTCTGCTGGGCAGCTAACATGTATTAGGAGGGATGTGGTGTGATAGTTGGATCTCAGGCACTGCTGTGCTGCAGGCTGATGTGGGTAATCACAAACTGGCAGGGAAGAGGAAGTGTTCTAAGGATCCACTGGAGCACATCTCCAAGAACACAGAAAAACCGAGGCCAATTAGGAAACTCCGGCTGACAAGCAGCTATCAGGATCACAGCTTCTCTTCTTAGAGTCCAAAAATGTCGACAAATGCATTAGACTGAATAGGAAACAGTCTCAAACACCAAAATGACTACTGGATAGCTGTGACCAGCAGTAATTACACACATTTCCTATGTGCCCAGTTTAGCAAGGACTGTTAGGCCACTGAGGGTATTTTTGGCTACATGATAACCTAGGTTTTGATGTGTGACAAGGGGTGTTGTATGTTTCTCCCCTATGCCCTCTATCTATCTTGCAGGGTATGCACACACAGAGCAATCAAGTCATTCTTTTTTATTCTAATTTATGTTTTATTTCATGTGCTTTTATTTATTCATGTGTTTTCCCTGGACGTCAGCGTGAGAGTACCAGATGCCCTGCAACTGGAATTACAGTTTTGAACTCCCATATCGGTGCTGGGAATTGAACCTGGGTGCTCTGGAAGAGCAGCCCAATCCAGTCATTCTTCATTCTGAGTAAAAAGACTTTAGTGACCACAAGAGACATCAGTAAGCTGTACTATTGGGTCAAAGAAAAGAGACATTCAGGTTAACAGTTATGGATCCAGTATGGTGTGACCAAAAAAAAAAAAAAAAAAAAAAAAAAAAAAAAAAAAAAAGATGCAGGCTTAGAGTCAAACCCGAATCATATGAGCATGTATTTTCTGGTCTATAAAATGAAGCACCTTGCACATTCTTGCACAATTACATGCAATAAAAGCTTGCTCATAATAGACGCTCTAAATGCAGCCCATTCCCTACTCTGCCTTTGATGTCTCGAGGGAAAACAGATGCAGCAGAGGCCTCAGCTTGGCCTTCCACTGGGTACCTGGGTCTTGTTTTCGGGCTAAAGACCTGTCTGATTTTGTAGTTCAGCTTATGAGTCCTAGTAAATTATGAGGTGATGATTTTAACCTCAGCATCCTGATGAGATGAACTTGTAGAATGCTCATATCTGTGATGTGCATTTTTCTTTTAGGACAATAAACTTCACATCATATTTCCTAGCTTACATCAGAAAGAGAGTAGCACACACAGGCAAGACTCCAAAGGCATCTTCAATGGCAGCAGCCTTACACTGGAACCCTCTAATACTTGTCTTCTGTAAGGTGTGTTTGTTTGTTTGTTTGTTTGTTTGTTAATAAATAAGGGATTTTCAGGACATTTTGTGGCTTAAATTTAAAGCCTGAAATCCATCCTTCTCTAATATTCAGAGAATGTTTGGGCAAAAAGCAATAGTATTTTTATATGCTGGTTCAATTAACACAGCTAGCTCTTGCGTTTAGCCAGTGGGAATTAGAAATTGGTACACAGCATAAAAACAATGCCCTGTCCATACCAGAACGACCATCTAAAGTATTACAGGAATGGCAAACATTGTGAAGATGCTGTGGTAGGCATTCCCAAGCCAACCTTGGTTTCAATGCCCCTTAGAGAATTCACATGACTCATTGTCTCATGATAATCATACCTACGAGTTATTACAGCCAAAACATGCGCAGAAAAATCAATATAGCAATGCTGTTAATGGGCAATGTCTGGAGGAAGAAGCAGCAGGCTGCCTACTGTCTCTGCCCAGTGGAGCCACACAGGACATTCTTAATTTTCCTGGCAATGATCTGTGTCAGTGAACATAAATGGCTGTCTACCAGAAAAGCTCACTGGTCCTAGGGGGTCCCGGATTATTATTTTTTTAAGAACAGTCACACTACATTCTTTCCCTGGAACTTACCAACCTGCTAGGCTCCAGAATGAAATACGGTGTGTTTAGAATGGGCCAAATAGTTTGTACAAAATGCCTAAGAAACCACTCTATCAGTTAGGATGACATGAATCTTCTTAACAAACCTGAGAGTCCAGAATCTAGCTACGGCTGACTTTGCACACAAGTCATTCATTAGACAACAGTCAGACCTGCTGTGTTAATTCCTTTTACTTCAGAGAACATTGGTATATGAGAAT